>OZ025294.1:259390646-259434981 GCA_964019185.1 Maratus speculifer
CATAGTGCTTCCATATATGAGCACGCAGCAAAATGACTTCATATACATATAGTATTAATGTATAGTAAAATGCTTTTCTAGTGTAGTCAGTCAAAAGTACTCTTCCTTTAATAAGAAAAAGGAAAAAGAAAGATTTTAGCAAAAATCGCACTATGCTTCAATCGATAAGCAGCAACAATCTAATACCTATACAGGCAGTAATGGCATCGGAAATGAGCGGTGGTAATTCGACGAGGAATCTGAAACTCATAACCAATACCTGGCTGCCTCTATAAGAGAGTAACAGCATTTGATTCCCAAATATTTCTTTAACAGACGCTTTTGTCCCAACTACACTGTTAAAAATTTGAAACTTTTGCTGTATCGTCACTCCACCGCTTATATAGAAAACGATTAGTTAAATGTATTATGAAGGATTCTCATTAGTCAAAATAAAGATATTCTATAAAAGCGATGAAGTGACAGCAAAAGTTTCAAATTTTTAACAATGCATTGCAATGCCAGGCATTTTTTATTATAGAATTTGACGAAGATTTTCTGGAAGAATTCGATTGTACGCGTATGCGACGTTAACAAGATTGACGAAAATTGCCCGCTGAACAAGATGCTTGGTGACTCGTTTTTGTCCAGAATCGTTTCAACCAATTATATACTGTGCTCCATGTGTCGTCATATTCATATCGAGGAATCCTACACTGTACAAAGTTTGACCCTTTTGCTGCATCATCACTCTATTGCTTTTATAGAAAACGATTACTTCACCCAATTATGAAGCATTCTCAAGGGTCAAAAGAGAGATATTCTACAAAAGCAGGGGAGTGACGTTGCACCAAAAGGGTCACATTTTTTACAGTGACACTGTAATCGGAAATGAGCGGTGGCGTATTCGACGAGGAATCTGAAACTCATAACCTATACCTGGCTGCCTCTATAAGAGAGTGACACCATTTGATTTCCAAATATTTCTTTTACAGACGCTTTTGTCCCAACTACACTACAAAAACTTTGACCCTTTTGCTGCATCATCACTCCAGCGCTTTTATAGAAAATGATTACTTTACTGTGTTATGGAGCATTCTCATTGGTCATAAAAAACATATTCTATAAAAGCTGTAGTGTGACGCTGCATCAAATGGGTCAAATTTTTAACAGTGTATCATGGAGCATTCGCATGGGTCAAACGAGAGATATTCTATAAAAGCGGGGGAGTGACGATACAGCAAAAGGATCAAATTTTTTTGCAGTGTACAATGTACAAAGTTTGTCCCTTTTGCTGTATCGTCACTCCACTGTTTTTTAGAAAACGATTACTTCAGCCTACACTGTTAAAAATCTGCTGATTTTGCTGCAACGCACTCCACCGCTTGTATATAATATCTCTATTCCAACCAATGAGAAAGCTCCATTTCACGGCCAAGTAACCGTTTTCTATACAAGCAAGGGAGTGCGTTGCAGCAAAATGCAGCAGATTTTTAACAGTGTATTGTGGAGAATTCTCATGGGTCAAGAGAGAGATATTATATAAAAACGGGAGCTGGTGATGCAGCAAAAGGGTCAATTTTTTTACAGTGCACACTGTTGAAAAATGTGACCCTTGTCCAGTTAGAGTTTCACTCTTTGAAAAGATCGTGTGTCTATGTAAGTGTAACATAAAAGAATGAAAAATGAACGTTTCTAATTGGTCGATTGCTTCGAAAAGATATTGAATTTTAATGTTTTAATTTTTTTTAAAGTTCTAATCAACAGATTTTTTTGAAATTCGAATGGGACCACATGGGCCCCATACGCTTTCAAACAAAAAAAGAATTATCAAAATCGGTTCATATTTACGAAAGTTATGCGTGAACAACAAATACATACAGGTCGAAATCATAACCTCCTCCTTGAAGTCGGTTAAAAAAGTAAAAAAGAAGAAGATTTCAGCTACATTTCAATTTTGAATATTAATCACCTTCTTTGAACCCTTGGCGCAGCTTCTTTTAAAATGATCCGAATTGCTTTCAATTTTCTTTAACAAAGTTTTAGCGCATTACTTTAATAACTACTGAAAACATTTTTATACCCAACTATACCTAAAATAAGTCCCTGGGCCCCATAAGACCCGTTACAAGGCCTTTTGAAGTTTTTCAACCATAAATTGTTATTAAATTGTCCTCTATTAATCCAATCTCCATTTTTGGAACTTTTTTTTTTTCATTTCTCTCACGTTCCTACATTCTAGTTAAGATCCTGGAGTCCCTGTAGTCCTATAGGGTCCAGTTCAGGGACTTTGAATTTTTTATTCATACACGCCCTCATTTTCTCACCTTCTCAGTGCATTATTTTAAGTTGCACACCCAGGACAAACATCCTCATATTTTTATTGGGGCCCTAGGGGTTTTTTTAAAGCATTTACTCATTTTTTTATGTATTTCTTTAAAATGTTATATTTTAACGAATAATTCGAATTCCATACTTAATTTTGATTAATTGTAGATCTAAAGAATAAAGTACTGAGATATTTTAATAGCTTTCCATGTTAGAGAGCACTACTTTTAACTATCAGGTGGCTCCTTTCGGGCGACTTATTACAGCACCCTTAAAAATAGTCCGATTGACTATCTTTTTTTTTTTTTTTTTTTTTTTTTCTAACAATTTTTTAGTTTCTCCAGCTACTAGATGAAAGTCAAAAACATTTTTAGACTTCAGCTTCATCAAATTCGGATTATAATCCCTTTCTTGGAGCCCTGGGTGTAGCTTTTTTGTAAAATGATCCGAGTTGCATGCATTTTTTTATAACAATATTCTAGCATCCGCCGATTGTCTTAAAAAGTACTAAAAAAGTATCTTTATACGCAACTAAATGCCAGTTAAATCCCTGACACCTTGAGGATACCTGGGTCTCCTGAAGTTTTTGCACTATAAATTGTTTATAAATCTCCCCCCCACCTTTCTTCGTTATAACTGGATTCTTATTTTTGGTGCTCTTTTTCAATGTAGTTATTTTAACGTTTCTATATACCACTTAAGAGCCTGGGGCACCCTACAATGACATAGGTCCGATCTCGGACCGGACCGGACCCCTTGATTTTTTTGTGCGGCATAAGTTTTTCATCTCTTAATTTACTCACATTCTCAATGCAAAAATTTTAAATTGAGTTTTGGATCCCTCTCCTTGGACCAAAACACCTACATTTTTACTGGGACACTTAGGCCTTGTTCTAAGTTTTGACCTTCTTTTTTGTGCATGTCTTTAAAATTTCATTCTAATGATTAATTCATACAAATGCTTAATTTTGACTAACTGAAGAACTAAAGTGCTGAAAACTGTAACCATTTAACATGTTTTCATGTTAGGGCTCTACTCTTAACTATCAGTTGGCCGCCTTTGAGTCCTTTGTTATAACTCCTTTTAAAACTGTCCAATTCACTGGCTTTTTTTTCTAAAAATTTCTAAAGTCCTCCAGCTACTACATGGACAACAAAAATATTTCTCAGACTTCAGCTACCATTAGTTTCGAATATTAATTTTGTTCTTTGAGATTTTGTTGTAGCTTTTTGAAAAGCAATCCGATTTAATTGCAATTTTCAGTAACGTAGTTTTAGCGTCTTCTAGCTTTTTTAACACTATCCCAATTAAAATTCGATTTATTTTTAAATTCATTTTTGCTCTCAAATGCACCAAACTGGCAAATTGTTTTATTTAGAAAGTACACAAAGTTCCTTGATTGTCAATTCTTTGATAAATGCAGAAAATATTGCAAAAAAGCAATCAAAAACGGCATTTTGAACCGATTTTTCTGAAGCGGGAGATCTCGAGATCTGTGTACAAAAAAATGGGTCATACTGAGAAGGTAATTGTTTATAAATCAAATTCTAATGAATTGAGCGCAAAATGACATCACACGGCATCTTATACGTCTCTTCAAAAATCCCCTCAGCAAGTTCCATGTTTCTACTTTTAAAAATATGTCTGAAATTGTATCAGAAAATTTCGAGCTGTTGAAGGTGGAAAATCGTTTTTTCGAATACACCCTTAATGGTGTATTCTTTTTAGGTGCGTTCGTAATTATGTAAATACGTAGCACCTATTGTTGTCGCTCAGTCCGTCCGTCTGTCCGTCCGCATATAACAACGCAAAAACTACCCAACCGAATCGTTTGAAATTTAAAATACATAATTATAACATAATTTTGTCGAGTCATTTCAAATTTTATGAAAATCGGGTGGATAGATCAATTACAGGGACAATCAAAATGATTCCGTTACATTACGGTCAATGGGGAAAAAAGTTTCAAATGCATTTTAATCGTTTGAATTTTAAAACATATAATTATTGCGTAATTTTGTCGAATCATTTCAAATGTTATGAAAATCGGATGCATAGATCAATTACAGGGACAATCAAAAGGATTCCGTTACATTACGGACAATTGGGGAAAAAAATTTCAAATGCATTTTAATCGTTTGAAGTTTAAAACATATAATTATTACTTAATTTTATCGAGTCATTTCAAATGTTATGAAAGTCGGATGCATAGATCATTTACAGGGACAATCAAAGGTGTTCCATTACATTACGGTCAACGGGAAAAAAGTTTCAAATGCATTTTTATGATGTTACACTCATTCGAACATAATAGAATGGGCATGAATCTATGAAGTATATACTAAATAATGCTTTCTGTACAATCTGTGATGCAAAGAATTTTTATTATTAAATTATAGGGCTACACAAAAGTATTCCACTACATAATGCTCCACGGGGAAACATTGTTTGATACGTGTTTTAATTATATTCAACTATTTCGCATTTTATGAATAAGATATACGATTCTGAGGTGTAATAAAAATTACTTTCTGTATATTTACAGAAACACAAAAAAAAAAAAATTTCGACTACTATACTGTATCCGAAGTACGCTCTACTATATCAGCAAGATTTGAATATTTTTAAAACTTCGTTGTCGTACGAACGCACCTCATTTGCTACGTTCACGTGCAATTTCCAACTTGTTTCGTATACTGTGGGCTTGATTTTTTCAAAACACATGCCGAGCCGTTCTGAAAGAGGATCTTTCGGGAACACACTAGTCGCTGCTGAAATCAATAAGGTCCTTTAATTTAGGTTCATTTAAAAGATTTTCAAACTATAAAAAAAACATTCAAAATTGATTTTTGTTTAAGATTATTATAAAGGGCCCCGCTCAACGCTGGGTGGATCAGCTACTCTATATTATAAAGCATAAATGTGTCTGTGCGTAGGTGGCAACAGCATACAATTAAATTTCGATTTTACAGTAATTTTTAAACATTTAAACACTGCATATTTTCCTTTTTTATGCCGTTTAATGGCAGAAAAAAATGTACAGTAAACTTTGTCTAAAGCTGAATCCATCGGAATCGAGAAACTTTTCCGCAGTAGACAGTATTCCCCCTTAGACAAATTTTAGTTTGTCTATAGATTCGCAGGGACTTGAAAATCTTTCCAAATAAAACAGATTTTAGTCTTACACAGAGTCGGAATTACAGAGTGTTTACTGTACTTACAAATTTAATTTATTTCAAAACTGTATTGTAATTTCTTCAAAAACAATGCAATTGACTTTTTTCATATCCATTTGGGAAATGACTGTTGTTATCAGTCGAGTATATATATATATCTGAATCCTTGTGATGTCCGCATTTATAGAATACGTCTGTTGCCACAAAAAAGTATTAAAAACTACAACTACAAAAAATTTAATAACTCAAAAACAAATACAAGATACAGCTTTCAAAAAAAAAAAAATTTTTTTTAAGTAAATTTTTTCCCCTATACAACGGTGTAAAAATTGAAAATTTGTGATATTTCGAAGTTTACAAATCTGCAGTACAGGAAATTGTAAAACTGAAATTTTATTTAAAATTTGAAAGTTTTGCCATTCGCAGAAGGACATAAGACAAAATTTTCAACAAAGTTTATAATTCAGATGTATGTAACATTTATTTTATTTAAAAATTTTATGCAATGAGTATCGGAAGAAAATCGGTTTGCAGATGTCGTTGTGATAATGATTTTATATAATTTCCGGGACGGGGCGAGGGCGTGATAGCAGTTGAAGAAAAAAAGCATACTGAATCATCTCATTATTCTATTTCGGTTTAATTTTCATATTTCTAATAAGTCAAATATTTTCACAATTTTGGGCATGTTAAAAACTGATTAGACTTCAGTATGAACTTTTCTTCTTTCTCCCCCATTTAAAACATTTATTGAAAAAAAAAAAAAAAAACTTTATATGTAGCAATAAAAAAAGTATAAAATAGAAGAAAGTTCTGTTTGACTACTAGTTTCTATGATCGATTAATTTGTTTGAAGGGACCAGTGCCTAGGAATGTATCAATAGATGAGTTTTCTGTTGAGCAATTAGTTTTAATAAAAATGTTTACTTTTATCGTTTGGAAATTATGAGAGTTGAGACCGTGGCCCCCCTAGAAAAATTATGTAGTTACGCCCATGATGCCCCCAATGGAGACCTTCCTTGTCACAGTAGATTCCGCTTTCCCGCAGTGCACAAGGCAAACCGGGCGTGATCATCAAATGCTTAGCATTAACATGTGTCTTTTAGGGGCAGATCTTTGAGGGGTTATCTTTAAGGCGAAAGGAGCTAGTGTCGGGATAATACCTTACTCCTTAAAATCGTGGTTGGACTAGCCCTTCAATGCAGTAATGGTAACCACGTCACTGAAATTTTCCCTCGAAATTTCCCTCATGAGCTCAATTTTCCCCTCAAAATTTCCCTCGTGAACTCAATTTTCCCCACACTGTTAAATTCAGCCCTTAAAAACACCCTCTATCGGCAAATGACCAAAATATATTTTATACTACTTTTCATTTTGGTTTTTCAAAACAAAAATCTTTTAATCAATCGAAGCACATAAGTGATTTAATAAACATAAACGTAATATAAAAATAAATTCTTAAGGCAATAATGATTATTATTTTATTTTTTCAAAACTGTTTTTCATTCATGAAAGTTCTCTGAAACAGAAGTTTATTTTTGTTATTTCCCTAGAATGAACTGGTTAGTCTTTAAAGTTAACTTTTCTATTCACACAATATTTATTTTCAAATGCAAAAAGTTTATTCTGATGAAAATAGAAGCCGATTCATTACAATAATTTACAGGTATAATGTCAGTAAAGAAAATTGTGAAAATTAATTTCTAAAATTATTTTTATCATATCAATAAAAAATAAACTTTCCTCCAAGAGCCATTCGTATTGAAATACTTTTTTTCTTACTTTCGATTTCTCCTTATCAGAAAAACTATTTTTCCTTTTAATGTTGGTTGTCGAAACATTCGAGTCTTCTGCTTTTCCAAATCCTTAGCTATAAAACATTAAAATGTAACTTTCGAGATACTACACTATACACATTCTAGAAAAATTTGAACTAAAATCTAAAACTAAAAAACTGTTTTCATTTTACTCTTTTCTCAAGCAAGCGAGCGATCGAAACCGAAAATAGAATAGAATAGTTCCGACTGACGTCATAACCTTTCCCCCCCCCCCCTCCCAAAAATCCCCCAGGTTTCTCTACTTTGATGCTTGAGCCTCGGCTTGAGCTTTGAGCGATAAAAGATCAGTATTTTTGATTGGTTGGTGGAAAATTGGTGGCATGTGGTCACGTGTTTGAATCTGATCTATTAACTTAGAGAAGTTTTGTATTACTGTTTCGAGAGTCAATGGAACGCAACAGCAATATTCAACGAAATAGTTACGATGCAATTCGACAGGAGTTTTGACAAACAAGTCGAAAGAAAGGGTTTCCTAAAAAGTTTTGCAGAAAGAAAGGGAAAAAGCGCGTTCATGAAAGTGGAATGGGAAATTCTCAAAATTTCCCACAAAACCTCAAGTTTTCCCTTTTTCCCACACAGCTCTATTTTCCCCACAGATGCAGGCCCGTAGCTAGGGGGGTGCCAGGGGCGGCTCAGCCCCCCCTAAAAATTTTTGAGCCCCCCCTGAAAAAGATTCCAAGGTCACTAAATAAAACTGTTTAAAAAATCAAAATGAGAAATCGGCCGGAACCTGGCCTGTGCAAATCTTTTGAATGTTTATAATCGTACATTATGATGTTTTGCAATCAATATAAATTTGTATATACTTCAAAAATTTATCTAGATTATTCGGTTTATGTTTAGCAGAAATAAAACAAACATTTGAATCTAATCATCAACGTTCATTATTTATCGATTTCCATTTCAAGTTGAGCAATCTTTTCTGAAATGGAAAAAAAGTACTTAATTATGATCATAAAAAATATTTTTGCTTTTAACAATCAACAGTTTAGTTTGGCAAATTATCAACAGAAATATTTATTATCTTAACCCCCCCCCCTCCATTTGTCGGCGAGGTGAATGAGTTATTTATAGATTTGTAATTTTAAATCGTTGGTATTTTGTAATGTGCATCCTATCTAATTATTATTGGTATTATTGTCTTCTACTGCTAATATAAATGGGTGACATATGTGTGGCACCATGATCAGCCGGCGCCAAAAACTCGGTAACGCATTATAATTTTATTTATTTATTTTTTTTTTTTAAGCAAATGTAGAATTTAGCTTGGCTAGGATCCAGGAAGTGTAAATGACTCTTTTTTTATTATATATTTTTTTATATTTATGTTAATAATTGTTTTTTCTTTTGTGTGTGGTTTAATTAATAAAAAAGGAATTTTTAAATTATCAATTTATTTTATAGAAATCTGCTCTTAGCTGGGGAGGCAAAGTTTTCATTCGGTCAATGAGGTGTCGTATCCCCCCCCCCCTCTGTTGTTGGAAGTGATTTTATGATTTTTAGTCCGTATTATACAATCGGATATCAGAAACTCAACAGGCGTGAGGGTTATTCTTCCGGTCTACGGTGACTTATCAGGCAGGATGAATGCCGATGCACCTAGTGACATATCGAAGGTGGGCGATAGAAATTTAAAAAGTACAAATTTATCAGAGTACCCAAAAAATGCGGATAACAGGAGTTTTCAACCAGATTGGATGAAAAAATTTAAGTGGCTGGAATATTCCAAGAGCAGAGATGCTGTATTTTGTTATCCTTATCGACAGTTTCCTCATTCGGGGACTAAAGAAAATCCATTTATCTCAGCCGGTTTCCAGAATTGGAAAAAAGCATTGTCCAAGGACAGAGGGTTTCAAAAGCATGCTTCGTCACAGAATCATATAATATCAATGAGCATGTGGACAGAAAGAGAAGAACGTGAAAAGATGAATTTAAGTGTGTCATCTTTGGTACGTAACGATGTTCTAGAAAAAAACCGATATTATGTTCAATCTATTGCAGAAATCGTACAATTCTTAGTTATAAATGAACTTTCATTACGTGGTACGTATGATATAGATGAACACGGGGAAATTAGTTTATTTCAAAACCTTTTTAAATACACAATCAAAAAGGACAATAAACTTGCAGAATGTGTCAAATCAGTGCCAATTAATGCAAAATACACTTCACCTGAAATGCAAAATGATGTAATACAAATCCTTGCTGAAATAGTGTCAGGAGATATATCAAATGACATTAACAATGCTGACGTTCCCTGGTTTTCGATTTTGGAAGACGGAACGCGTGATAGAAATAATAGAGAAAATGTTGCATTAGGAGCAAGATACGTAAAGGACGGGAAAATAATAGAATCGATTATCGCAATAAAAACATGTTCTGACTTGGATGCAAAAACATTTGCTGATTTAACTTTAAAGATCCTTCATGATTGTAATTTAGATAATTCTAAAATTTTGAGTCAATGTTTTGATGGTGCTTCAGTCATGAGAGGTGAAAAAGGAGGGGGTCCAAGCTATATTGCAGAAACATCTTGATAGAAATATCCCATATGTACATTGCTGCAGCCACAGACTTCATTTAGTAATTATAAAAGCAATAAATGATGTAAGTGAAACCAAACAGTTTTTTGATCAGTGTTCCATGCTGCATAACTTTTTGAGAAAAGGTAACATAGCTAAGAAATATGAAGGTCAATCCCTTGTTTGTTTATTAGAACAGCGATGGAGTGGACATTTACATGTTACAAAAATTGTGTATAACAATTATAAAAAAATTCTGAATACTCTAGAAGAAGTAAAACTGGACAGAAAACAAGATGGAGTAAACATTGCAGAAAACACTGGTTTGTTAACGATAATGAAAACTAAAGCTTTCAAATTCTGCTTAATATTTTTGAAGAGAATTCTTGAAACGCTAGATCCTGCAAACCAATTATTGCAAAAACTAGAAACTAGTTTAACTGATTCTTTAAGAATTGTAGATTCTACAATAGATTCACTTACTTGTTTAAGGTTAGATGAAATTTACGAAGAAATTTTAAATTTGATGTCCACTGAATTTGTTGTTGAGGAAGAGGAAGAAGAAATATGTTCAAAAAAGCAAAGAAAAACCACTTCTACAAAACTCAGAGATTATTTAATTGTAGAAACTACAGGTGCTAGCTCGAATATTGATGAAACATTACATCTAAAAGCTAATTATTTTGAAACTTTAGATATAGTATTAAATGAAATGAAAAGGCGGTTTAATAATAACGATAAGTTACTTCTAGCGCTGTCAAGTGCAGAGCTTGATATGGATTTAAATAAAATGAAGATATTAGAAAATTATAATGTTAAGCTTCCATCTAAAGATGAAATAATTGTTGTAAAGAATTTCTTAAAAAGAACCATTGAAGAAAATCCAAACACCGTTGTATTTAATGAACTTTTTAAATATAGGGTTGCATTTGAAGACACTTATAAACTATTAGCAACTGTTAAAACTATTGGATGTAATACTGCAATATGTTAATCAACATTTTCAGTCCTTACAAGAATAAATCGTCCACAAAGACTAACAATGTCTCATCAAAGAATGGCCGATTTGAGTTTTCTTGAGTTTGAAAAAGAAAGAAGAGAAACAATCAATATGGAAGTTTTCCTTAAAAAATTTAATGAGAAAAAGAATAGAAGACTTCGATTGTTTTAAAGCAGGTGAACTTCAATTTGTTGACACTACTTTATTCCTTTTAAATCTACTTTTTTTCAGTTTATGTATTTAGTATACACTACAAGGTTAGTTTTCACATTTATAATGCTTATGTAACCATTCGTATTTATATATCTATTTAACTTAAATATTTTATATTGTTTCATGTATCAATTAAAGCATACTTCATTATATTTTTCCAAATTGGTTTTAAAAAAATTACATTTGTTACAAAAGTGTTTTTGTTACATGTAGGGGAAGATGGGGATACTTGAGCCATTAGTAGTAGGAAAAGGAGAGTACGGGCTCAAGCGCAGGCGGGACTGCGGGACCGTGCCTCCTGCTCCTCCGGCTGTCCCGCCTGCTCCTCCGGCTGCCCCACCTGCTCCTCCGGCTGCCCCACCTGCTCCTCCAGCTGCCCCGCCTGCGGTCCCTCCTGCTCCCACCATCTCACCGCCGCCCTCCTGCGCCCCCTAGTGGAAAAAAGGAATATTCTATTATAACAGGATAGGTGAACAACCTTCCCTAATTAAAAATATTATCAATCACATCTCAACATTGAATCATACTATAAGATGAAGATTAAATTTGTATTTGAATTTTGAACAACCGTAATTTTAATGAGTATTATTAATTAAGCGAAACAATTAAAATCTCAGTTTTTAACCATTTTATTTAGATTTCTTCTACTACAAGATGATATTATCAATTTAACAGAAGAAAGTTAAACATATATTTGAATTTTGCTTCATAGACATCTTAATGAGTAGTATTAATTAAGTAAAAACAATAGAAAATATCCAGTTTTATAGAAAAAGACTGATTTCTTACAATTTTTATCAACTATATGATCATTGTAACGACTTAAAAGTTGAAAGTTAAACATGTATCCTAGTTTTTCAACAACTATAGCCTTAATGAGTATCGTTAATTAAGTAAAAAAACAATGGAAACTATCAAGTTTTATGGAAAAAGACTGATCTCTTACGATTTTTATCAACTTAAGAGAGAAAACTTAAACATACATTTCAGTTTTTCAACAGCTATAACCTTAATGAGCATTCATAATTAAGTAAAAAACAATGGAAAATATCGATTTTTATAGAAAAAGGCTGATTTCTTACGATTTTTATCAACTGCAACATCAGTGTATCGACTTACAAGTTGAAAGTTAAACATGCATTCTAGTTTTTCAACAGCTATAATCTTAATGAGTATCGTTAATTAAGTAAAAAACAATGGAAAATATCAAGTTTTATAGAAAAAGACTGATTTCTTACGATTTTTTCAACTCAAACTTCAGACTATCAATTTGGTAGAAAGAAATTTAAGCATGCATTCGAGTTTTGGACAACCATTTCCTTCATGAACATTATTAATTAAGCAAAACAACAGAAAATATTAAATTTTTAACTGATTTCTTCATATTTATTTATTTTTTTTTATATATATATAAAATCAGAATACACAACTTAAAATAGAAATTTAAACATATTTTTTAATTTTTGAACAGTCGTTACCTCAAAGAATTTCAATAATTAAACAATTAACAAAGGAAACTAATGATTTTTTAACGAAAAAAGACGAATTAAACGAATTTGGTTAACTTTTACTCTAAATGGAAATTTCATCATACTTTTATATACTAACTAAGTAGAATTTTAATGCATAAACGAACACATTTCAGTAAATATTCAACGCACACGCAAATATGAAAACAACACCTGCTTCTTGTGACGTCATATTGAAACCAAAAGTTATTCCTCCAAAGTCCCTCACCATACCTTTTCACCCCCATCTCCCCCAATTTTTTACCTTAGGTAGGGAAATGGACAATGCAATGACCTCTCATTCTTGTATATTTAGAAGTCTGGGAGAAAAAAAGAGAAATTTTATACACTCCAATTTCATAACAGTTACCGCAATATCCCAAAATTTGAATTTTGGAAGACATAATCAGTATAATTAATTAAACAAAATAATAAAAATATTATTTTTTAAGATGAAAAGGTGAATTTAAGCGAATTTGATTAGTTTTACAATAGTCTTTTGAACAACAACTTGGAAATATAGATTTCTAACAGAAGAATTAAACGTATATTTTAATTTTAACAACAAAAACTTAACAAGTATCATTAATTCAACAAAAATAAATATCAATTTTAAAGAAAAGACGAATTTGAATAATTTTACACTAGTATTTTCAAAAGCAACATAGAAATATCAATACTTATTCACATATTTCACTTATTCACTGTATTCAGTACTATATTTAATAAATATGGATACAATTTAAGAATTTTCTAATCTATAATTAAATATTAGCTGTATATTTAATGTTACCCATGTTTTCAACATTAGTTCATAATCGTGAATTTTGTATTTTAAATACCATGTATTCAGGTTCAGATTATTTTCACTTGAAATCATACAGAATTTTTTAACAGAGTTTGTTTTTGAAATCATTGAAGCAACTGTATTTAATATTTTTAACACCAATTTTCTAAGATTTTCTAGCATTTTCCGATTATACATTCTTCAGAAGTACATTTCTAAATGTTACAATCACTTTACATATCGAAAAGATATCATTGAAGCAACTGTATTTAATATTTTTAATACCAATTTTCTAAGATTTTTTAACATTTTCCGGTTATACATTCCTCAAAAGTTATTATTACGTATTCTAAACAATAGAAAATATTAATTTTAAGAATAAAAAGACGAATTTAAACAAATTTTATTAGTTTTACACTATTTTTTCTCACCTCCAACACGGATATATCAATTTTAACAGAAGAATTAAACGTATATTTTAGTTTTTAACAACAAAAATGTAATAAGTATCATTAATTAAACAAAAATAAATATCAATTTTCAAGAAAAGACAATTTTTTACACAAATTTTCAACTTTGAAATACATTTGCTTACATATATTGTTACAGTATATTACTAAACTTAAACTTTTTAAAAAGTTTGAATGTCTTTACAAAGGTTCATACTTATATTTTTCACGTCTTGACTGCATTCGAAATCTTACAATAAAAGTATACTTTTATTATTATTATTATTATTATTCTAGAAAACCTAAAAAATCGTTTCTTGCTGCTTTAGACACTTGACATATTAAAACTACTCTACCCATATAATTAATCAAATTAGGACATGATTCATCTTACACTTCAAAATTTCTGAATTTTTACAATACTTATTTTCATCAAACTTTATTCTTGATCCTATATATTTTAATAGCACAGAATTTTAACATCTGTTTTTATCTACTTATCAAAAAATTATTAAAACACCCAACAACATTTTCCAAATATGAATATTATCTTTACAATTTAATAATGCAAAACATACACGAATACAAAGTTTAATTTTTACAAACATTTCATATTTCAAATCAAACTATTCGAAATTTTCACAACATAAGAGCAAACATTAGACGAACTTTTTAACATTAATATTGCTTACATCTTTTCAACATAACTTTTAACTATGATAATTATCCATTTTTAGGTTGATTGTCGAAAAACTGTAACTGAAATTACATAAACTTAATGTAAAAAACCATGTTCTCACACAATTTCTTGAAATTCAACAAAGAATTGACTATTACTCCAATACTTATCTACTTCAATCTCGACTCTCGATAGTATATAGATATTGCATCATTACATACTTACAACTCTTTTCAAACGTTTATCAGAAAATCAAGTCAATCAAAGTCTAGTAGTTATTACATACCTGTTCCTCAGAAATATTACTATCATATGAAACAGTAAAGAAAATTAATAGATATTTAATATTTAATAACTTCATACGTGAAATTACTGCTGAATAAGAATACTAATAATCAAAAAAATCAACTGTTGGACAAAAAATAGTACAGATTACCGAAAATTCAAATCATTTTTTCTACAAAAATTACAAAAATTAACAAATGAATGACAAGTTAGAGAAATAACTAAAAAAAAAAAAAAAAAAATAATGAACATATTTACAAATTTATTAAAATCACACCTTTTTCTGGATTACAAACCACAATTTCTTGAAAAATTTAACACCGAATTTGTAAGATTTTAATCCTAGTATTACATACACTCAATAAATATTCAAAATTAACAAAAAATAATTTTTTAGTCTCATTAATAAGCAGAAATTCTATATTAAAAGAATATTTTCATAGTAGTACTTATAAAAATGAGAGTTTACAAACTGATTTTCATAATTTTATCACATTTAAACTTAATATTTTACATAAAACATTATTTAATCAAATTTTATGCTTTCTAATTCAGTAAAATTCAATACTTTTTAGTTTTTAAACCAATACCACAATATTTATTTACATCAAACTTGATTCTTCACCTTTTATATTTCCACATTACACACGTGAGATAAATACTAACTTGGATCAGGAGTTGAAGTCAATTGATTCCATTCGATTTTCATCATGTACGCATTGCTCCTACACGAAATTTCTTACTGCTATAATCATCTAATGTATTAAAACTAATCTACTCATATTTTTAATCAATTCATCAGATGTTTCATCTCGCACTTCTGAATTATCGTGCATCAAGTTGCTTAAAATATAAATACTATCTTTATAGTTTTAATGATATATAGTATACATGGTTTATCTTGAGTTAGCACTTCCATAGTATTAATCAAATTATATGTTTCATCTTGCACTTGATCTTAATGTTTTCATCTTGCATCTGAATTATCGTCCATCGAGTTTTTTAAATAATAATATATTTATAGTTTTTGATTATACATAGCATGTACAAATACAATCTTTAATTTTAACATTTCATATTTCAAATAACCTATTTCCGAAACCAAGCTATGTGAATTTTACCACAATGCTTATTATCATAGAATAATTTGTGTTTCACACTTTTCTAAAAATTATCAGATATGTACCCCTCAGAGAAATTACTATCATATGAATAAATGAAGAAAATTTAATTTATATTAAATGTACACGAAATTGATTGCAATATACATGTATTTAATAAAAATAAATAGGCGATTATTTATACATTAAACCTTTACTAAATATATATTTCTTTCATTATACAGATGTTTCAACAAGATGAATCAAAACAGCAGCAAACTTCAGAAATTAATGACCCGAATGATTCATCCCTAACACAAGTAGCGTTAACGAATAACACATATGTGAGTACTTATATGAGAAATACTAGAATTCGTATATGAAACGTAATTAGAGTAAATACAAAATGATTTGTCTTACTACCTACACTTTATCAAGTGCTTTTTACCTATATTATTGAAGAGAATCCTAACTGTGTCCATTTATTTCTACTACAGATGTGCTCTATTTGCTACAAACACTTCTTAAGTAAATGGAATTTAACAGAACATACAAAAATCTATACAGATGAAAAACCTTACACTTGGAAAGATTACCATAAATGCTGTTTTCAAGGAGACGTGAATCAAAAATACACACATCATCATATAAAGCATCATCAGATATATGTAAACTTAGCGAAGATATTCAAAAATTAGTCAGACTTTTGAAGAATTTAGAAATAAAGGAAGATATTTAGGCTATTTATCCATCATATTTTCACAACATTTACCACAATATCTCAAACTTAAAATTTGGAAGACATACACACTGCTGAAAAGTAATTTTGTGATTCTTCTAACCAGTATGAATGTATAGATGTTATTTTGCAGTGTATTCTTTAAATGCTCACATTAAATATTCTTTTATATGCATATATCGTTGTGTTTATTTTTCTAATACCCATTATATTAATGAAATACATAACATTTTAAGTGAAATAACACTCTCACAACTTAAAAAATGCATAAGAACATACAAAAATAAACAGATGTATGAAAAAATATGCAAGTTTACAAAATATTTTCATTGTTTTCTAGAAATATTAACAAAAAATATTTACAATATGAAAAAATTGTAAAAGTGAAAAGAAAAAACATAAATGTAAAAACAAAAACCACAAAGTGAAAAACTCATAACAAAGTTTTTGAAAAAAAATATTTACAACAAAATTTTTTTTACAAAAACCAAAACTTCCAAAAATATTTTTTTCAAAAAATTTTTTTTTCAAAAACATTTTTTACAAAAAAATTTTTTTTCAAAATAAGTTTTTACAAAAGTAAAAAAAAGAAAATCACAACGTTAAAAAAATGAAAAATTTTTGTTAAAAAAAGTGTAAAAAAATTGCAAAAAAATGTTGCAAAAATTTCAAAAAAAGTTATGAAAAAAGTCTCAAACGAAATTTTTGAGACTTTTTTCATAACTTTTTTTGAAATTTTTGCAACATTTTTTTGCAATTTTTTTACACTTTTTTTAACAAAAATTTTTCATTTTTTTAACGTTGTGATTTTCTTTTTTTTACTTTTGTAAAAACTTATTTTGAAAAAAAATTTTTTTGTAAAAAATGTTTTTGAAAAAAAAATTTTTTGAAAAAAATATTTTTGGAAGTTTTGGTTTTTGTAAAAAAAATTTTGTTGTAAATATTTTTTTTCAAAAACTTTGTTATGAGTTTTTCACTTTGTGGTTTTTGTTTTTACATTTATGTTTTTTCTTTTCACTTTTACAATTTTTTCATATTGTAAATATTTTTTGTTAATATTTCTAGAAAACAATGAAAATATTTTGTAAACTTGCATATTTTTTCATACATCTGTTTATTTTTGTATGTTCTTATGCATTTTTTAAGTTGTGAGAGTGTTATTTCACTTAAAATGTTATGTATTTCATTAATATAATGGGTATTAGAAAAATAAACACAACGATATATGCATATAAAAGAATATTTAATGTGAGCATTTAAAGAATACACTGCAAAATAACATCTATACATTCATACTGGTTAGAAGAATCACAAAATTACTTTTCAGCAGTGTGTATGTCTTCCAAATTTTAAGTTTGAGATATTGTGGTAAATGTTGTGAAAATATGATGGATAAATAGCCTAAATATCTTCCTTTATTTCTAAATTCTTCAAAAGTCTGACTAATTTTTGAATATCTTCGCTAAGTTTACATATATCTGATGATGCTTTATATGATGATGTGTGTATTTTTGATTCACGTCTCCTTGAAAACAGCATTTATGGTAATCTTTCCAAGTGTAAGGTTTTTCATCTGTATAGATTTTTGTATGTTCTGTTAAATTCCATTTACTTAAGAAGTGTTTGTAGCAAATAGAGCACATCTGTAGTAGAAATAAATGGACACAGTTAGGATTCTCTTCAATAATATAGGTAAAAAGCACTTGATAAAGTGTAGGTAGTAAGACAAATCATTTTGTATTTACTCTAATTACGTTTCATATACGAATTCTAGTATTTCTCATATAAGTACTCACATATGTGTTATTCGTTAACGCTACTTGTGTTAGGGATGAATCATTCGGGTCATTAATTTCTGAAGTTTGCTGCTGTTTTGATTCATCTTGTTGAAACATCTGTATAATGAAAGAAATATATATTTAGTAAAGGTTTAATGTATAAATAATCGCCTATTTATTTTTATTAAATACATGTATATTGCAATCAATTTCGTGTACATTTAATATAAATTAAATTTTCTTCATTTATTCATATGATAGTAATTTCTCTGAGGGGTACATATCTGATAATTTTTAGAAAAGTGTGAAACACAAATTATTCTATGATAATAAGCATTGTGGTAAAATTCACATAGCTTGGTTTCGGAAATAGGTTATTTGAAATATGAAATGTTAAAATTAAAGATTGTATTTGTACATGCTATGTATAATCAAAAACTATAAATATATTATTATTTAAAAAACTCGATGGACGATAATTCAGATGCAAGATGAAAACATTAAGATCAAGTGCAAGATGAAACATATAATTTGATTAATACTATGGAAGTGCTAACTCAAGATAAACCATGTATACTATATATCATTAAAACTATAAAGATAGTATTTATATTTTAAGCAACTTGATGCACGATAATTCAGAAGTGCGAGATGAAACATCTGATGAATTGATTAAAAATATGAGTAGATTAGTTTTAATACATTAGATGATTATAGCAGTAAGAAATTTCGTGTAGGAGCAATGCGTACATGATGAAAATCGAATGGAATCAATTGACTTCAACTCCTGATCCAAGTTAGTATTTATCTCACGTGTGTAATGTGGAAATATAAAAGGTGAAGAATCAAGTTTGATGTAAATAAATATTGTGGTATTGGTTTAAAAACTAAAAAGTATTGAATTTTACTGAATTAGAAAGCATAAAATTTGATTAAATAATGTTTTATGTAAAATATTAAGTTTAAATGTGATAAAATTATGAAAATCAGTTTGTAAACTCTCATTTTTATAAGTACTACTATGAAAATATTCTTTTAATATAGAATTTCTGCTTATTAATGAGACTAAAAAATTATTTTTTGTTAATTTTGAATATTTATTGAGTGTATGTAATACTAGGATTAAAATCTTACAAATTCGGTGTTAAATTTTTCAAGAAATTGTGGTTTGTAATCCAGAAAAAGGTGTGATTTTAATAAATTTGTAAATATGTTCATTATTTTTTTTTTTTTTTTTTTAGTTATTTCTCTAACTTGTCATTCATTTGTTAATTTTTGTAATTTTTGTAGAAAAAATGATTTGAATTTTCGGTAATCTGTACTATTTTTTGTCCAACAGTTGATTTTTTTGATTATTAGTATTCTTATTCAGCAGTAATTTCACGTATGAAGTTATTAAATATTAAATATCTATTAATTTTCTTTACTGTTTCATATGATAGTAATATTTCTGAGGAACAGGTATGTAATAACTACTAGACTTTGATTGACTTGATTTTCTGATAAACGTTTGAAAAGAGTTGTAAGTATGTAATGATGCAATATCTATATACTATCGAGAGTCGAGATTGAAGTAGATAAGTATTGGAGTAATAGTCAATTCTTTGTTGAATTTCAAGAAATTGTGTGAGAACATGGTTTTTTACATTAAGTTTATGTAATTTCAGTTACAGTTTTTCGACAATCAACCTAAAAATGGATAATTATCATAGTTAAAAGTTATGTTGAAAAGATGTAAGCAATATTAATGTTAAAAAGTTCGTCTAATGTTTGCTCTTATGTTGTGAAAATTTCGAATAGTTTGATTTGAAATATGAAATGTTTGTAAAAATTAAACTTTGTATTCGTGTATGTTTTGCATTATTAAATTGTAAAGATAATATTCATATTTGGAAAATGTTGTTGGGTGTTTTAATAATTTTTTGATAAGTAGATAAAAACAGATGTTAAAATTCTGTGCTATTAAAATATATAGGATCAAGAATAAAGTTTGATGAAAATAAGTATTGTAAAAATTCAGAAATTTTGAAGTGTAAGATGAATCATGTCCTAATTTGATTAATTATATGGGTAGAGTAGTTTTAATATGTCAAGTGTCTAAAGCAGCAAGAAACGATTTTTTAGGTTTTCTAGAATAATAATAATAATAATAATAAAAGTATACTTTTATTGTAAGATTTCGAATGCAGTCAAGACGTGAAAAATATAAGTATGAACCTTTGTAAAGACATTCAAACTTTTTAAAAAGTTTAAGTTTAGTAATATACTGTAACAATATATGTAAGCAAATGTATTTCAAAGTTGAAAATTTGTGTAAAAAATTGTCTTTTCTTGAAAATTGATATTTATTTTTGTTTAATTAATGATACTTATTACATTTTTGTTGTTAAAAACTAAAATATACGTTTAATTCTTCTGTTAAAATTGATATATCCGTGTTGGAGGTGAGAAAAAATAGTGTAAAACTAATAAAATTTGTTTAAATTCGTCTTTTTATTCTTAAAATTAATATTTTCTATTGTTTAGAATACGTAATAATAACTTTTGAGGAATGTATAACCGGAAAATGTTAAAAAATCTTAGAAAATTGGTATTAAAAATATTAAATACAGTTGCTTCAATGATATCTTTTCGATATGTAAAGTGATTGTAACATTTAGAAATGTACTTCTGAAGAATGTATAATCGGAAAATGCTAGAAAATCTTAGAAAATTGGTGTTAAAAATATTAAATACAGTTGCTTCAATGATTTCAAAAACAAACTCTGTTAAAAAATTCTGTATGATTTCAAGTGAAAATAATCTGAACCTGAATACATGGTATTTAAAATACAAAATTCACGATTATGAACTAATGTTGAAAACATGGGTAACATTAAATATACAGCTAATATTTAATTATAGATTAGAAAATTCTTAAATTGTATCCATATTTATTAAATATAGTACTGAATACAGTGAATAAGTGAAATATGTGAATAAGTATTGATATTTCTATGTTGCTTTTGAAAATACTAGTGTAAAATTATTCAAATTCGTCTTTTCTTTAAAATTGATATTTATTTTTGTTGAATTAATGATACTTGTTAAGTTTTTGTTGTTAAAATTAAAATATACGTTTAATTCTTCTGTTAGAAATCTATATTTCCAAGTTGTTGTTCAAAAGACTATTGTAAAACTAATCAAATTCGCTTAAATTCACCTTTTCATCTTAAAAAATAATATTTTTATTATTTTGTTTAATTAATTATACTGATTATGTCTTCCAAAATTCAAATTTTGGGATATTGCGGTAACTGTTATGAAATTGGAGTGTATAAAATTTCTCTTTTTTTCTCCCAGACTTCTAAATATACAAGAATGAGAGGTCATTGCATTGTCCATTTCCCTACCTAAGGTAAAAAATTGGGGGAGATGGGGGTGAAAAGGTATGGTGAGGGACTTTGGAGGAATAACTTTTGGTTTCAATATGACGTCACAAGAAGCAGGTGTTGTTTTCATATTTGCGTGTGCGTTGAATATTTACTGAAATGTGTTCGTTTATGCATTAAAATTCTACTTAGTTAGTATATAAAAGTATGATGAAATTTCCATTTAGAGTAAAAGTTAACCAAATTCGTTTAATTCGTCTTTTTTCGTTAAAAAATCATTAGTTTCCTTTGTTAATTGTTTAATTATTGAAATTCTTTGAGGTAACGACTGTTCAAAAATTAAAAAATATGTTTAAATTTCTATTTTAAGTTGTGTATTCTGATTTTATATATATATAAAAAAAAATAAATAAATATGAAGAAATCAGTTAAAAATTTAATATTTTCTGTTGTTTTGCTTAATTAATAATGTTCATGAAGGAAATGGTTGTCCAAAACTCGAATGCATGCTTAAATTTCTTTCTACCAAATTGATAGTCTGAAGTTTGAGTTGAAAAAATCGTAAGAAATCAGTCTTTTTCTATAAAACTTGATATTTTCCATTGTTTTTTACTTAATTAACGATACTCATTAAGATTATAGCTGTTGAAAAACTAGAATGCATGTTTAACTTTCAACTTGTAAGTCGATACACTGATGTTGCAGTTGATAAAAATCGTAAGAAATCAGCCTTTTTCTATAAAAATCGATATTTTCCATTGTTTTTTACTTAATTATGAATGCTCATTAAGGTTATAGCTGTTGAAAAACTGAAATGTATGTTTAAGTTTTCTCTCTTAAGTTGATAAAAATCGTAAGAGATCAGTCTTTTTCCATAAAACTTGATAGTTTCCATTGTTTTTTTACTTAATTAACGATACTCATTAAGGCTATAGTTGTTGAAAAACTAGGATACATGTTTAACTTTCAACTTTTAAGTCGTTACAATGATCATATAGTTGATAAAAATTGTAAGAAATCAGTCTTTTTCTATAAAACTGGATATTTTCTATTGTTTTTACTTAATTAATACTACTCATTAAGATGTCTATGAAGCAAAATTCAAATATATGTTTAACTTTCTTCTGTTAAATTGATAATATCATCTTGTAGTAGAAGAAATCTAAATAAAATGGTTAAAAACTGAGATTTTAATTGTTTCGCTTAATTAATAATACTCATTAAAATTACGGTTGTTCAAAATTCAAATACAAATTTAATCTTCATCTTATAGTATGATTCAATGTTGAGATGTGATTGATAATATTTTTAATTAGGGAAGGTTGTTCACCTATCCTGTTATAATAGAATATTCCTTTTTTCCACTAGGGGGCGCAGGAGGGCGGCGGTGAGATGGTGGGAGCAGGAGGGACCGCAGGCGGGGCAGCTGGAGGAGCAGGTGGGGCAGCCGGAGGAGCAGGTGGGGCAGCCGGAGGAGCAGGCGGGACAGCCGGAGGAGCAGGAGGCACGGTCCCGCAGTCCCGCCTGCGCTTGAGCCCGTACTCTCCTTTTCCTACTACTGCCATTTTTTGAATTTTAATTTTTTTAAATTTTTTATAATTTCTTATAATAAAATAAAATATTGAAAATGAAAATTTGATATTTTTTCTTCAACTGAAAACCACTTTCAATTAATTTTGAACTATTTTTCTATGTATAAAAAATGTTTATTTTTTGTTTTACATGGTGGCTCAAGTATCCCCATGGGAGGGATACTTGAGCCATGGTGAAGGGATACTTGAGCCACTACGGAAAAATACCTACAAAAGTAATTTTTTTCGCTTTATTTTTGCACAAACATTTTACAGAATGATAATTTATGAAACATAAAGTCCTTCCAAACCAATTGAGAAAACAAAGTTAGTAATACGATCATTTTTTGTCGTTAGAACTGGTTGTCAAATGATAATTTCAACTTGAGTTATAACGACGGTAGAAACATCCTCAGTTCAGAGCCATTTAAATTTGGAATCTGCTATTCTTCGGGCAAATTTCATTTTCAAAATATTAAGTGCTTATCCAACAAATATTTTTAGTTTTCTTTCTGGCATATTTTATTAGTAACCAACCATCAATAGAAGGTTTTCTTTTCACATCATCACCATCATTGGCAGAATTTTCCTCTAATGATAATGTCGAACTCATGCTTTTAATTTAGTAGCTGTCGGAATTTAAGGCAGATATATCATTCTACTATTTCAAACACTTTTTTGATTTCACAGGAAAAGATTTTGTCTTCCTCTTTGGCTCCATGCAGGTAAGTTTGAACTGGGATTTTTGTTGCTTTTCTTGTTTTTTGTGCGCTCTTTTTACCAATTTTTCTTCAATTTTCTTAGTTAAAAAAAATTACAGCAACAGAGGTTACGATTTCAATATAAGATATTAATCTTAATATGTTATATTAAAAAATAAATATTTTAATATGTTGGATCTAACTAATTAAAGTATTAGAGATTATAGCCTGTAAAACAGTTTTAAAAAGTTATTTTAATTTAATAAAAGTTAAATTGAAAACTATGTTTACATTTATCTAGACAGGCTATTTTGCTAGTCAAAATGAAAATTAAAATGGATATTTTCATTTAAAAAATATACATTTTTAAACATTTTTAAGTCGTTATTTTTTTAAGAAAAATAATATAAAATGAAAAATTATTCTCTCTTTTATCCAGAAAAAAATCTATTAGTGAATATAAGGAAGGAATTTTATTTTTTGTTTGTTTCTCCTATGTTTAATTTCTAGTGGGGAGGGTTGAGACATGGCACAAGTATCCCCACTCTCACTGGCTCAAGTATCCCCACTACCACTAGTTTTGTTTCCCAGAGTTTTACTAAATAAAGCATGCAGCTATTAGAACTATTTTAGATTCAAAATACAATTGAAATTATGCTTATTAAATTTATGTATATAGTTGCAACTTTAAACAAAACTTTGATTACAAAAAAACCATGTACCCAAAAATTTACTTCAGATAGCGAAAAGACAACTATTGATCACTATACTCTCAAAATGGTACCAAGATGTGTGATTTCTTTTTTACATGTTCAAAACTATAAATGTGTTAACATATTGGCAGTTTTAGAAAGAAAAATTAACCAACTGTAGAGATAATAGGGGTGGCTCAAGTATCCCCTATGCTCAAGTATCCCCACTCTCCCCTACTATTGTTTGTTTTTATTATTTTGTTTTCGTGTTACATGAAAAATGCAGTTCGTTGCAATTTGGTATTTTAGCATTTTGCTATAAAGCGTTTTTTCTGAAGAATTTTTTAATCCTTTTTTGCTTCTAGTATAAAATAAAGTTTTAAGTATTCATATTTTGCTTTGTGTTTGAAGTTTGAGTCATGGTATTTCAAATTAAAGAATTTTTTTAATAGTATACTCAATTGCAAATGTTTTTAACATTTGACTGTGCATAAAAATAATTTTAAAATTCTTTATCTATGAGTGAATTTGTTTATGCTTTTATTATATAACAATAATTGAAGTTCTATTTTTGTTAAAAAAAGATAATGATTAGAAATGAAGATTACAACTCGTTTTAAATAGGTGAAATGCGAGCATTTTAATTACTTTTGACATATTATTTATATTATATTTCATCAGCATTAGTTATATACTGAAAATATTTATTCTGTAGCGTTTTCTATTACTAGCATAGATCAAACTTATAATTAATTTTATCATAAATATTATCTTATGATAAACATTTTGTTGTGTATTGGAATATTTCTAGTTTAAATTTTAAATATATATATATAGTCCTTGATTTATGAATGGTAATCAAAGAAAAATGCCAATAGCCAATTCAAATGTACATGCTTTTAATTTTTGAATGAAGACAGTAATAATTTTAAATGCAAAATACAACTTTGATTTTGTTAATGTTTTTATTGTAAAAGAATGAAACTTAAGCTTCCTTGAGGGCAGATAAAAAAAAAAAAAGAATAAAGGTTGCAACTATTTCGAAACAAGTGAACTGTAAGCTTTTATTTACTTGTTGACATCATCATTTATTTCACCAGTATAAGTATTAGAGATCGAACGCCAATTCTTTTGCGTTTTCGACCAAAATTCTGAATTTTACGAAAATTCGTTTTTGACGAAAATTCTGTAACCTATGTATTTAAACCTATGAACTTCTTTTTTTATAATTATCTGTCATGAATTACTCAACACACGAGTGCAAACTATAAAGATATCAATGCATATATATGACTAACTTTTTCATGTGCTCTTTTAAAAAAGCAGATTTAATGTTATTAGAAAATTTTAATTCGAAGAAGCAGAGGCATTTCAATTACTCTGTCAGAAAGTTCTAGTATGACAGATAGGGCCGTAGTTAAGGATGTGCTGGCTCAGCCCCCTCCCGCTCTCCCAACCCTTAAAGCATTTTGAGCCTCTCTTAGAAAAGATTTCATGGTTACTCAATGAATTTCTTTTTTGAAAATCCAAATGAAATTCTGTTCAAAAATCTAATTTAGTTTTGAGGCCTTTTCAAAGTTTTGTAGAAATACTAAATTATAACTAAAATAAGTTTCAACACTCGCTCTTCCTATCTGCACATACGAAGCTAAGATGATGTTTAATTTTGAACTCGTTAAAAACTCGAATTTTTCATCAGCTTATTCTTCTCTTAGCTTAAAATGAGGTTATTACAACAGTTTAATAAAAAACATAGTACATACAATATGAATATGCACTAACTTATCTTTCTACATCAGAGTGAGAGAAAAAAAACATGAGCCCCCCCTACATTTTCTTGAGCCCCCCCTATTATTCACTTCTGGCTACGGCCCTGCACAGATGTGGGAATTTTCCCCCAAGTTACCATCACTGCTTCAATGACAAACATCCTCTCTATGAGGCTGGATCATTCCATTTTTTAGCAGGTGGGGAAAGGTAGGAGGGAGTGACCGCGGCCGCGGCATGCGGTTGCGATACGAAGGGAATGAATGTAGTAGGATTTGTTTTGATCTATTGGTGTGAAAAAAAAAAAAAAAAAAAAAAAAACACACACAGTTTGATTACATAGCTTCTGAACAATAGCATCTGCTAATTTCATACATTTCCGGACAAAAATAAATTAAAACTTATGACATAAAGTTGTCCTTTCGGATATGAAAACAGCCTTAAAAATAAAAAGAAACTCAAAATATGAAGTCGAATATGGGGACATTGAAAAATTGGGTGCTAGCGAAGCACCTGTTTACTTTTAACTAAAATATACAATAAGATATTTTAAATCGTTTATTGCATAATCGAATCCACTATTTAGATCTGACAAAAAATGGGGGGGGGGGATCAAAATAAGGCTCATTTGAGACATAATAGAAAAATGTCTCATTAAAATGCCTAAAAAGATATAGTATTAATTTTTAGTTTAGCCATTTAAAAGTAATATGTATTATAAGATAACTTAGAAAGAAAGCCTGTGCATTGAGTCTGATGGCTGTTTAAATGTTTTAGTGCATGGCAACTTTTATAAATCTGCTTTCCATTTTAAGAAGAATATTTTCAGTAGTCTAAAAAGCTGATAAATATGGTTTGGTTTATTTTGTGTCGGTTGATTATCTACTCTAGGGATATAGGCCCTGGGGGACGGCCCTTCGTGGGGCTCTTTCTAAGGGAACCTAACCCGTATTTACGCAAGGTTCGAAGAAAATCGCGGAAACTCCGAACGGTTAGGCCGACGGCCGCGATTGGGTTCGAACGCAGCACCTGCCGTCTACCAATTGAGAGGTCAGAACCTCTCGGCCACGCTAATAAATATGTATTTCTATTCAGTTTATTTTACCGTCGCCTTTTTTTTTTTTTAATCTGGCAGTTTCAGAGGAAAAGTGTCAAATGAAAATACACAATACTTCTTGAAACATGTAAAGACTCTACTGCTAAATTCAAATCATTCCAAGAATTCTTTGTAAAAAAACTTTATTTCAGAAAAAGATAATTGTTCGTGCAGTGTTCTAACAGAAAAATTAGATATTTCAGATTGCAAATTTTTCAAATTATTTTGAATAGCCATCTGAAAGCTGAAACTAAACCATATATTTATTTATAGTACTAGTAATCAAAAGATTGCTTATTAAGATTTTCAAGGTATGATTGTTTCACTAAGTGGAAAATTTTATTAATGGTTCATAAAACATAGCTTTTAATAAAAATGTTTACATTTTAAATGATTTCAATTTTCTATATAACTTGTAATTATTTAATTTAAATTATTTTTAAAAGAAGTTATAATATTTATATATCAAACAACGTTTACTTTTTTCAATATATATGCATGTATGTGCAATAGGAAAATATATCTAAAAAAAAACCTAATTTAAACAAAAAAAAAAAAAAAGGTTTTAAGGGGGTTTT
Organism: Maratus speculifer; assembly: GCA_964019185.1. Classification (NCBI taxonomy): domain Eukaryota; kingdom Metazoa; phylum Arthropoda; class Arachnida; order Araneae; family Salticidae; genus Maratus; species Maratus speculifer. The sequence goes on from OZ025294.1 coordinate 259,418,805, forward strand.
ACCAACCCTGTTGTAAAGATAGAAAAAAAATGAAAAATCCTGAAGGGGATGGGAAGTCTAGTTTTTTTTTCTTTTGAATTTTTCCATAAATTAGTATTTCATAATTATTACTCAGGATGTATCTACTTACAAAATAAAATCAAAACAATTCGAAAGCTCGTAAATAAATTTGGACGATTATTAATTTATCTACTTTTTTTAGAGGGGAGGGGAGGGGAGGCACAAACGACACAATTTTAAGATAAGTTTAAAGTTAAAGAATTATGAAATCTAATACAAAAAATTTCAGCAATATGGCTTTAGATATGTTACTTACTATTATTTTTCGCCAAATTTAAGATTGTTTAAAGTTAAAGAATTATGAAACCGAATACGAAAAAATTTTAGTAATTTGCGTTACGTTACTTTTATTTAAAAAAAAAAAAAAAAAAAAAAAAAAAAAAAAAAAATCTTGCTCCAATTTCATTTTTGCAATTTTGATAAGGAAATGCTATCACTGCAGTTAAACTAGATAAAATTAGTGAGATTTAAATTTTAAAAATTCGATTTCAATTTAACAACAACAAAAGAAGACTTTATCTTCTTTTATTTAATAACCAAATAATAAATAAAACATAAAACAAAAATGACATCTTCAATGTTTCGCTAATGTATTTTAATTTTAAGTTGTATTGTTCAGAAGCTATGTAATCAAACTGTGGTTGTTTTTTTTTTTTTTTTTTTCCTCACCAATAGATCAAAACAAATTCTACTACATTCATTCCCTTCGTACCGCGGCCGCCATCACTCTTTTCCTACCTTTCCCCACCTGCTAAAAAATGGAATGATCCTGCCTCATAGAGAGGGTGTTTGTCATTGAAGGGCTAGTAAGTTTTCTGCATAGTTCAAGAAACGAATTCATTACAACGCTTTTCCACCTTCAGCAGCTCGAAATTTTCCGATACAATTTCAGACACATTTTTAAAAGTAGAATCATGAAATTTGCTGAGGGGATTCTTGAAGGGACGTATGAGGTGCCGAGTAAAGTCTTTTTACGCTCAATTCATTAGAATTTGATTTATAAGCAATTAACTTCTCTGGAAGACCCTTTTTTTCGTTCCCTTATCTCCCACTTCGGAAAAATCGGTTCAAATTGCCGTTTTTGATTGCTTTTTTTGCAATATTTTGTACACTTATCAAAGAATTGACCTTTACGGCACCTTGTACACTTTCTAAATAAGAGAATCTGAGAGTTTCATGTGTTTGAGAGCAAAAGTGAATTCAAAAATAAATCGGAAAATAAGCAGTTAGAATCGAAATACACCCTTAATCATAGAGGCTATGATATAAATTACATATACGTAATGAAACCGTCTTAGAAATACCAATATAATATATCTTTTGAAATTTCTGGTGTAAAAGTTTTATTTTTCTGAACTCGTTTAATCAGTTCTCTTTTTATTGCATGCAACTAATGACTTGTATCACGAAAATAATTTATTATTATTATTATTTTTTAATTAATATAAAAGACAGTCTGAGCAAAATTTGTGTTGTATGATGGACATTCGTATCATTTTAAGGGGGCTCAGGGGTTGAAAACTTTTCAAAAAATCGATTTTTCTTATGATCTAGTTTTATTATTCAATTAATTCTGAACTCAATGCAAAAAAACGCATAAAAATATTTGCATTTTTAACGAAGTTATAAGCATTTATGTATCAACACTTCCATAGCCGCACTCGTATAATTTCAACTTTAAGTCGCGTTTTCTCAAAACTTGATTTTTGACGACTAACACCAAGATTTAAAAAAAACTATTTGATGGAATGGCTTAATTTTTTTTTTTTTTTTTTTTTTTTTTTTTTTGCATATAACATTATTATAAATAGAATGAATTAATATAGTTTAGATAGTTTAATATTTTGAGTATTTTTAATGAAAAAAAAATTATTTTTTAGGAGCTTTTTATTTTTTAAATTTGAGAGTTTTTTTAATAATGTTATTTTTGAGTGATAGTTATATCCTTAATTCATTCTATTCTCCTTAATTCAGTAAAGTTTCCTGATCATTTTAAAGCAAAAATTAGGTTCTTATGTCAATTCTACGTTAAGATATCTTGGTGTTGGTGATATAACACATTTTTTTTTTTTTTTTTTCGAAAACTGTGTTACATAAATTTTGCTATATTTCTTATTATATTACATTGAAGTACTTCATTTTATAATTTTATTAGACTCCAAACATAGCTTTAAAATATTAGAAAGTTTAAATTAATTACATAGAATACTCCTGTTTTTATATGGACTCGAAGCGAGAGCTCTGTTTACATGTTTTTCCGTATCGATCAACCCCTTAGCCCCCTTAAGCAACGCGAAAATTAATATCTATGTTTTTCTGCTGTAAAAATGTTAGTAAAGTTTTACTCATTGTTGAAGTTTTTCAATCGCTACGTTGTTATTATTATTATAATTTACTTTAGATCAGGGGTTTCCAAATTTTTAGACCGATGTCCCACCAAACAGAAGTTCACACTTTCGCGTACCACCGAAAGAAAATCTGAAATTTATCGCAGAAAAAGCAATAAATAGATTATCATTTTTGGGTGACAAATATCGAAGCACTTAAATACAAAACATCAATACTCTTTTGTTAAACATGGGAAAAAAAATACACATTTGAATTCGCCTTGTTCGTCTATTTTTTTGTTATATGAATACTATGTGTATATCAATAGTAAAATACATAAGAAAATTTAATAAGTGAATAATCTACATAAGAAATTCCATATATTCTGAAAATGAACTGCTTATTAATGCGAGATCAAAGATCTTGAAATAAATAATATACACACATACAATACACTAATTGAAAAAAACTTTTTTTTTTTTTTTTTTTTTTTTTTTCAGGGAGGATGAAAGGTTAATTCAATACCGAAGCATTAGTTTCATTTGTCTAAACATTTTAATCGAAAGTACATTAAAATAAGAGAAAGCAAAACGCTGTCAAAAGAGTAATAACAAAGAGCAGGCAAAACTGAGCTTGTGAACTGGCAAATCAAGAAACTAGTCGTTGGGGGCCACCGTAATACTTACCCATCATGGATATGCATACTATAAAATATGAAAATGAAACATGTGGACACTATTTATAAAATGCATCGCCATTCCAAAACAAAATTGAAATGTATATTTAAATATTTTTAATATACATAGTAATGCTTTATTAATGAATTGCTGGTGAACTCATTTCGAAAAATTTTATAAAATGCCAAACTACTCAAGTAGTAATGAATCGCGTAAAAGAAACATCCTTATAACTTCAAAAATAATAACTCTAGAAAAAAAAAAAAAAAAAAAAAAGACAGAGTTCGAGATCGATCCAATGCTGTCAGATGACTGAAAGTAAATTTAACTGGAAATAGTGAAAAAATAAATCCCCAAAAAATGTTGATAGTCTCCAAACTTTCCCCCTCAAAATAGGGGGGGGGGGAAATCCCCAATCTGGCAACACGATTAATTTCGACTAACGTGTTTCGTGCATACAAAACGATTTTTTCAACTTTGTGGCTTTGCGCCTTCCTCGTCCTCCTGATGATAAGATCATTTATTTGTTAATACAAAGCCTTTAAAAGTAATTGCTGCTATAAATTATACTCTTTAACAAGATTTAAAATTAAAATGCGCATTTTCTTATAGGGAAAAATTCAATAGTTTTTCTTTTTTCTTATTCCATGCATAAGTTTTTTTTTATCGCTTAGTAAAAATAATTTAATTTTTCACTCATATCTATCATTAGCAATTCTTTCATGTGTTTCTACAGATAACATAAATAATAAAATAAGCTTTTTCATGAGAAAATATCAACCGACTTAAAAAAAAAGCGCTAAAAAGGATTAAATAATTCTTTAAAATTCTCTAATGACAAAACGTTATCCAAAAATCACACGTCAAGTACTACCAATCATTTTAGTTATGGTTACCAGGCACACTATATTCACAATTCTTATTACATTTCAGATAATTTGGTACCAACTTCCAAAAATAATTCATTACTTTTTATGTGTATATATTCATAAATTAAATCATAATTAAATCAATATATTAATAAATTAAATCAATATGTAAATTCATCTCTTGTAAAAAATATTCGCTCTAAAATCCATTTTTGGTAGATATTAAATTATACATATTAAATTTAACCGTTTTTATGCCGATACCTGATATCCCATGTGTGATTTTTGGATAACGTTTTGTCATTACAGAATTTTAAAGAATTATTTAATTCTTTTTAGCGCTTTTTTTAAAGGAGATATTTTCGGATTAAAAGTTTATTTTATTTCCTACCTTTTAGTTATTCGTATTGTAATACTCAATTATGTGTACTGACATATGATGTCTCTTTGCAATGCATTAAATAATTGTTGTACTTTGCTGGACTTTGATGTATTCATTTTGCTGGTCGATTTCCTATTTCATTTTCAGCTATTCGAAAGCAACTTACAGTGTCGGTTAGTATCGTTGTTGATCTTTAAGTTTTTCGGATGTGATAATTTGTTTAGATAAGATGTCGCTCTTCGAAAAGTTACAGCATTCATCAAACTTTAAGGTCCGCATCGATTCTTACGAACCTCTGAAATGGATATCGAAAAGCTGACAATCCATCAAGTAAAGTGTCCTTATGCATCAGAGAGCGGCAAAGTGCTTACTTACATATGTAAATGCACAGCAAAAGGACTCTATATATCAATGAATAGTAAAATGCTTTTCTAGTATAGTCAAAAGTACTCCACCGTCAGTCATAAAAAGGAAAAAGAATGATTTTATGAAAAATTGCGCTATTCTTCGACAGACAAACAGTACAATCTTATTTCCATAAAGACAATAATGGCATGGGAAAGGCATAGTGATTGGCTGAGGAATCCGAAACTGATAATCTAAACTTAGCTGCCTCTATGTGAGAGTGACAATATTTGATGCCCAGACAGTTCTTCGACAGACGTTTTTGTCTAAACTATAGCAATGCTAGGCATTTTCAACTATAGATCTTGATAACAGTTGCCTGAAAGAATTCGATTGTATGTGTGCGAGAAGTTATCAATATTGACACGATAATGGCCGGCTCGACATGATGCTTGGTGATTCGCTTTTGTCCAAAATCGTTTCAATCAAGTACTATACTCCGTGTGTCGTCATTTGCATATCGAAGAATACTACCTGTACAAAATCTAAAATCATTCTGATATCTAATCTGGTAACCAAATCTGAATCTAAACACAATATTTCTACATATAGCAATACGCATTATTTTGCGTCGACTTATATAGATACTTTTTTCCTCCGGAACAACATTTATAGTAGCAAATTTTTATCTTTTTGGCACATACTTCTGATATAGGTTGGTATCGATGTGGGTTTCCGGTTTGCATATAAGCAACCTTTACATGGATACGGACATGGGGAAAAAACTTGTGCTGTGATTGGCTAATATTATGGAGCAAAGTCATGCGTCACGAGCACGTTATTCGCCGTAGTGCAGGAGAGAGAGAACAGCAAACTGGCAGGGCTTTATGATTTCCGATATCATAGACTTCTAATCACAAGATTTTTATTTATACAAATGTGAAATTTCAATGACATAAAAATATAAAGTTTTGGACGAGTATTCATTTTTATTCATCGTAACATCGCCCGATTAAATGATTCAAAATCGAACAATCTTCAGAAATCAAACGTTAGTTAGATGAACATTTAACATTCTTTATCTGCATTTTTACAACGCAGCTGCAACAATATGGAATTATTGTTTTACGAAACTAAGTTTATTCAATTTAAATCTATGTAAAAAAAAAAAAAAAAAAAAAAAAAAAAAAAAAAAAATCAGTTAGTATTCCGGTAATCGAAGTTCATTTGTCTCCAAGTGCATGCTTGCTAGTTCAATAGTTAAAATATCCAGTTTTAAATAAAAATAGACAATTTCACATAAATACAATCATTCTGCTATCTTCAAGAAATATGTTTTTTCTTAGGTAAACTAATTTTAACTGTTCTTCTTTTGTATGACTATAATATTTTGTGATTCGTATATTCGTGTAACCATTGCTTATTTGTGCAAAATTATACTGGATATTTTTTTTTAGGCAGCTACATCTGTGAGCCATAAACTTACGATAAAAAAAAAAAAAAAAAAAAAAAAATGTTTTTTGTTTCACATTTTTGCGCAAAGTACCTTCCGGCATGAAGTGATGCATTATTTAAACTTTGGAATTTTAAATAAATTGAAACATATCTATTTAATTATAGAAATTGTAAGAAATTAAATAAGAAGAAATGTCATTAAATTATTTCTACGACGTAGTCTTATCTATCACACCGATCCGAAGAACAACTTTTCTACAACAACAAAACAAACTCCTTTTCATTTCAGGTTAAAAGGGCGAAATAGGCAACGCCCATTAAATTCCCGTTAAAGAGACAACAGAACCAATCAGCCAATCACAGAACAGAATTCTTTCCCATGTCCGTATCAATGTATAGGTTGCTAATATGCTTCCGGTTTAGTGGATGTGAGAACTTGTCCAGATAAGATTTAGCACTTTGGAATGATCTCGCACTTCGGAAATTTACCGCATTCAACAAACCTTAAGCGCCACATTAAAATCTATGGACATCGAAGGAGGGCGTCGAAAAGCTGAAAATCTACCAGTAAAGTGTTCTTACACACGGAGCGCATCAAAGTGCTTCCATGAGTTAATACAGAGTAAAGTATCTCCATATGTTGGTACTTATTAAAATACTCTCCTTTCAGTCATAAAAACGAAAAATGAAGATGTCATCAAAAATACATCATGATTTAATAAATAATCTGTAGTCATCTAATTTATCAATAACGACATCACTAGTGCTTTTATTTCGAGTTCGAATCTAATAACCGGAACTTGACTGCCTTTATATGAGAGTGGCAAAATTCTATGTTCAGACCATGCTTTGACAGACAAGTGCACAAAATAAGTATATTTGTTAGATTTTAGACGATGAGATAATCTTTAAGCGTCAATAAGTCTATTTGGATCGCTACGATTAACATTGTTTGATTTCAAAATGGAAAAAATTCGGACGTAAAAGGGTTATGGTTAATTTATCAATTTCTAATTAACTTCTTTAAATATTAAAATATTGTATTGTCATCGAAAACACTAAAGTGTGCGTAATATTTTTAATTCTAGATTTTCAGGAAGTGGCTGAAAAAAAAGGGACAAAATTCCGTATATACACAAAATAACCAAGTTGAGTTACATAGTATAAATATTAAATAATATAAAAAGCGAAATGTAATCATAAAACTTTCAAAATATATGAAACATTGAAAACGAGTGATAATAAAGTCAAAAATACAAAACAGTATAATTGAGAATCTAGTTTAATCCGTACTTGCTGTATGTATGAAAGAAATTGATATTCAATAATATATTGTTACTAATTGATATATCTTTACATTGTTATACCTTTATATACGTTATATAATACATTATCATATCTTTATATTCAATAAATTACATATTTTAATTGAATTTAAATTGAATTACATTATTTGAAATATATGTATTCCATAGTTGCCGCATATATGAAAGGAAACATTCAATTAATACATTGTTAATGTCTAATTTTTTTTTTAGTCTGATCTTTATATTCAATAAATTATATATTTTAATTGAATTACATATTTGAAATATATTTATTCTATAATTGCCGCATATATGAAAGGAATTCACATTCAATAACACATTGTTAAAGTCTAATTTTTCCTAATTTGATCTTTCTGTTCAATTAATTACATATTTTAATTGGATTACATATTTTAAATATATTTATTCTTTAATTTCCGCATATAGGAAAGGAATTCACATTCAATAATACATTATTATTGTCTAATTTTCTCTAGTTTGATCAATATATTCAAAAAATTGCATATTTTAATTGTATTTAATTTAATTTACACTGAAATATATATTTGAAATATATTTGTTGTATACTTGCCCTATACAGAGTATAATCGAGTTCGATTACAGATTCAGAAGTGTGATAGTATAGAAAAATTATGTGAAAACAAAGAAAAAAAATCGAGATTCTCTGTAAATTTACTCTAGTTTTCGGTGAAAGGCATTTGATTGAGTTTCTCAGTCATCATTTTACAGACATTTTCCTTATCTTTTATCCAATTGCCTATCGGAATTTTCATGTCTTTAAAAATACAGTCGGCTCTCGTTAATTCGAACTCGTCAGGACCACAAGAAATGTTCGAATTATTCGAAGTTCGAATTATGGAAAATATGAAATGAAAACATACTCAATATGGTGCTATTACAAAGGAATTAATGTTATAGTGTTTTTTAAATTTATTTCGTCTGTTATCATTAGAATATGACTTAATATTAAATTAGAATCAATAAATACATAAACTAATTAAAAGATTAGAAACAAGCACAATGGAAGAAAAAATTAAAGCGTCACTGATGGACAGACGGGGCACTAAGAAAGTGGATATCAGTTGTATTGCATTATATGTATACTCGTTCGGAACAATTTTCAGAAAAATCAAATAAAGAGAGTTATCCAAATGATCTGAAATCCGTGAGAAAGAAAAGAAAAATGAAAAATTGGAATTCTCATTAGTTCGAATTAAACGAAGTCAAGAGAAAATGAGTTCGAATTACTGAAAATGTTTAACTTTATTCTGCCATTGAAAATTTCGGGACTTCATGTTGAGTTCGAATTAAGCGAAGATTCGAATTATCCGATTTCGAATTAACGAGAGTCGACTGTTTATTTATCTTTGCTAAAACTTGTAATTTAAAACACGCACTTTTAAAATTCTTTTCCAATTTTATTAGACATAAAAAAAATCAGTTAAAAATGATATATATTTTTTTAACTTTGAATAATTTAGAGAGGGAAAAATCATCTCCTCAAAGTTAGTGAGAATTTTTATCAACAATCATAGGTATCAATAGAATTTTCCGCGTTAAATCATAAAAGACATATTTTGTAGTTTGTACTTCACAACGTCAGCTTCTTTGCTTTGTCAGTAAGGTGTTTTCCCGCTGTCAAGAGGTCTCAGGTTCAAACTCCAGGACGGCAAGGAATAAATCGTGTAAAAATAAAATAATACTATAATTTAAATTTATTTGAAACATTTAAATTCTTTGAGATCACTAAAGATTCAGTGAATCACTGATATTGAAGACTAAATTAAATTATTGACATTAAAAATAAATTTTAATTGTCTTGTGTATTTTTAATGACGTTAATTAACAGAGTCTGTTCTAAATTTACCGAATAACTTCTCAGTTATCTAACAAAATCTCGATTTTTCTAATCTCTGTAATTTTACATACGGCATAAGACAACTGATTACGCGTAGGTTCTGTGTAATTTTATAGAAAATTTTATAACAGTTTAGACATCGAGGATTAAAAATTGCCATAGAACATGAGGTCACAAACCACATATTTTGTCACAAATGGAAGGTTTTTTTCCTAACTGAGGTCAGCCTGACGGGAATAATTTTGCGAAAAATAAAAAATTGCAATAAAAAAGTACATTATATACCTTATTTTATGTGAAATGTGATTAGCATCACAAAAAGGACTGGAAATGCAGCATGCTCACGCAATAGATGAACAGGATATCGTATCTACGGATAAATCATAGTCTAAAATGTGGAGCATCAATTGTAAACTGCTGGCGCGTATAGTAAAAATTTCTATCTTTCTCTCTCTCTTTTTTTTTCTTTTTTTTTGCGTTATTATAATTACAAACAAATCGGAAATCGCACGTCAAGCATAGCAAATGAGGTACTTTCGTATTATATCGAAGTTTTAAAAATATTCAAATATCAGTGTAATAGTATACAATACTTCGGATATAGTGTAATATCCGAAATCTTTTGTGCCTTCCTGTAAATACTATCTGCTTTCTATTATTCAGGAAGTAACTTGTAATAAACCTTAACAACGTGTATCAATTTCATAAAATGTAAAACAGTTTAATATTATTAATACGTGCCCCAAACAATGTTTCACGCTATACCATTATGTAATGGAATACATTTGCGTGGCCTTGTAAATCAATAAAAAATATTATTTTCAGCATTGATTGTACAGAATATATATTTTAGTATATATTTTATAGATTTATATCAATTTTATTATGCTCGAAAAAGCATAACATCATTAAAATGTATTTGAAATTATTTTTTTCCATTGGTCGTAATGCAACTAAATATTTTTGATTGTTTATGTAATTAAACTATACAGCCGATTTTCATAAAATTTGATATGATTCGACAAAATTATGTTTTAAATTTCAAATAATTCGGTTCGGTAGTTTTTGCTCTGTTATATGCAGCCAGAAGGACAGATAGACGGACGGACTGAACGACGACTATGGATGCTATATATTTACGTAATTACGAACGCACCTAAAGAGGTGAGAATGCTTATTAAAATTTGTATTTTAATGTATTTTAGTTTTTTAAATGTTATTACCGTCAACTAAACTTGATGAAACACCCTGAATTTTTTATTAAATAGATGATTCGCGACCCCATGTTCTATGATATTTTTTTATCCTCTTGATGCCTACTAACATCCCTCTGAATGTGTCGATCGAATTCGATAATACTCTGTATATGAAAAAAAAAAAAAAAAAAAAAAAAAAAAATCACGTTCAATAATACATCGGTTCTCAACCTATGGATCGGGACCAACTAGTGGTTTGCGTTTGGTGCACTATGAATAAAATAGAGTTGCGGAATCAAGAATCTAAATTGTGGCTCTTGAAAAAAATATAGTTTCACGTCATCCTTATAAATTCTAGTTCCCTTTACTAGAGAGTTCTAGAATCTCCTACTAGAATTCAAGAGCGTTTTTCTATATTTCTGTGGTCAAAATTATTTAAAAATATGTGCAAATAGATGCAAATACAAAGTTAGTTTTAGTAACTAAAATTCTAGTTTATGAAACCATTCCAAAAATCAAGCAATAATTTATCGCTACTGAAATGATTCAATATTCTTTCTTTGAAAAAAAGGACTTGAAATTTTAGATCATTTCCTCTATTCAGCTTAGTTCTTGACACTATTAGCATAGTTTGGTCATTTGTATTTCTAGTTTAGATATTCAGAAAGTGACTAATTATTCCTTCTAGGTGAAGGCAGTATAGTTTTTTCTCAGTGTGGGTCGCCAACTATCGAGGTTTATCACAAAAATATATCTTTTATTTCATCTGTTTAAAAATATATAACAGTTCCAACAACAAATAATATTTGTAGAGAAATCCTTATTTTCCTTCTGGATGAATATACGAACGGAAAAATCCAGAACTATCTAAATCAGCTTTATGCTTATGCTGATGCTCCAATCAGCAGTTATAGGAGAAATTGATAACATTACGATCACGTTTTCCACCCCAGTTTGACTTATTCTTCTGCTTTCATCAGAAAATTTGGTTCAAAGCGCCAACTTTGAATGTATTTCCTGAAACATCTATTACGTTTGCAAACAAACGGGAAACTGAGTGTGATTAGACAACTTCTGAACAACAACGCCTGCTAGTTTCATGCATTTTCGAACAAAAATAAATTGTGTTTTGTTCGAAAGTTGTTAAAACAAAAGTTGCGCTTTTTGATTTAAGAACAACCTTAGGATTAAAATTAATCAGTGTGAACTCTGATATAGATACCCTTACTGATAAATATCAATGACAGAAATCTATAATTATCTTTAAAATTTGTTGGCTTTTTCACTATATGTTATTCTAATTACCCACAATGCAATTACCAATTCTTGATTTTGTTGATTGTGACTTCGGATGAAAAATTACCTTATTTTTCGTAAGATAGGATAGCCGATAGCTTATAGAGGTCATACGACAATTCCTATAATGATACGCACTCTTATATTAGATGGGTCGCGAGAAAAACTTTTTTACTTAAAGGTGGGCCGTGCACCAATCAAGGTTAGGAACCGCTGCAGTAATAAATTGTTACTAATTTTTCCTAGTTCGCTTTTTGTATTCAGAATAAATACTTGTTTATCTAAAAATAAGCTAATTCTTAAGTGAGAATTAATACAACAGAAAAAGAGTGGTATCAAGGGAGTTATTCGGAAAAACGCTTTTCCACCTTCAACAGCTCGAAATTTTCCGATACAATATCAGACACATTTTGAAAAGTAGAAACATGAAACTTGCTGAGGAGATTTTTGAAGAGACATATAAGGTGCCTTGTGATGTCTTTTTACGCTCAATTCATTAGAATTTGATTTATAAACAATTAACTTCTCCGTATGACCTTTTTTTTCGTTCACAAATCTCCCGCTTCGGAAAAAACGGTTAAAAATGCCTTTTTTGATTGCTTTTTTTTTTTTTTTTTTTTTTTTTTTTTTTTTTTTTTTTTTTCAATATTTTCTGCATTTATCAAAGAATCGACAATCACGGCACCTTGTGTACTTTCTAAATAAGACAATTTGCCAGTTTGATGCATATGAAAGCAAAAATGAATTTGAAAATAAATCGGAAAATGAGCAGTTTGAGTCGAAATACATCCTTAAATATATAAAAATGCGGCTTGCAAAAACATAAGAAAAGGTGAAATCGTTGTATTATATAATTTTACGCTATACCAAAACGAAAAAAAAAAAAAAAAAGAAAAAAAAAAAAGAAAAAGAAAAAGATAGAAGAGTGTCCACTTTAGTTTCAAATTTTCTTAGCGAATGGATCCAGCACAGTCACAAGTGGCACGACATGCCAGGTAGCGGTCAGTCGAATGGTCGTCACAGAGCCAATTATGCCATGTTGAATTTAATTCTATGCAGTTTGTCCAATAATCAGCATAAGGGCATCCATTCGCTAGAAATATATTAAAACATGCATGCGTAAATAATCAAAGCTAAATGAATGGAAGTACTAATATTAATTTGTTAGAATTTAATGCAATATATACACTTCAGAGCATTAGTTAAGGTATTTTTAATGCAGACATGTTATAGTACTAAAAAACAATTTTTATACACACATTTAATATGCAATATATATGTATGTTACATGTTTTTCTTATCGATTTTCTCTATATACAGTCTGTAAAAAAATACTGGGAATTTATCATAAATGATGTCCCGACAATTTTTTATCTGGAATTCGGGACTACTGCATACAAAGTTGCAATACGGAATTTAAGTGCCATATGCGACTTTGTGTGTTGACAGCGGCATTTTTTAAAGACAAACTTTAAAATTCTCTGCGATTTTTTAAAGGAAAATATAAAGGATAAAAGAAAATTTAGCTGAACAAAGAGATTGTTTTAAATTCAATATCTTAAGAAGCCACTCAAAAAGTCTCGGATGATAATGTTAAGTCTATGGGGTCGTTATTTTCAAGTATCTCACTCAAATTTTAATATTATAATAGCTGAAGACGATCTACAACCGGGCTAGTTTTTACTTGTTCGATTTTGGTTACATATCTTTTAATATTATAATAGTTTCAATTTCAGAACCGGTCCAAAAGGTTAAAGTAATGATAATAATAATAATAATAATAATAATAATAATAATAATAAAAAAAAAAAAAAAAAAAAAAGAAACCAAAATTGAAAAAGTAAAATACTAGCTCAGTTGTAGATCGTCCTCAACTATCCTTAAAAAAAAAAAAAAAAAAAAAAGAAAAAAAAAATCATGTGAAAGTATTAAAATTTTAGCAAGATATTTGAAAATAACGCCCCGATAGACTTAACATTATCATCCAGGTCTTTTTCAGCGAGTCGAGTGGCCTCTTAAACAAAATTACGTATGCCAAATCACTGACAATGTTGTGGAAAACTTCGGTGAATTGTGCATATTAAAAATATAGGCGTATGAAGAGTATGGAGTAATCAAAGAAAGACAAGAAGGTGTAGTTGATTTGCCTCGACATTTAGTATGCCTATGAAATAAGAGTACACGATACAAAAATAATGCACAGTTATGTCTTCTGGAATATTATTTATCTATTCTACTGAAAAAGTTAAATTAAATGTAATATTAAATATCATAGCACAAAATTATACATCAAATGGTTGAAGCCTTTAGCTTTGACCTTTAATTTGCGACCAACCATTAGAAAAAAACAAAGCAGCTTGGTCTATAACGTCTTCTTACAGGAACGAAAAAAAACTAATCTAGAAAGTTCACATGACTTAGCAAAGACTTTACAAAGAAAAGGTGATGACTGATGAGTTTGCATAAATAAATGTTCTTGGATATACGTAACAGTCTGAAAAAAAAGGACGGTTGTTCACTGTATGGTGGCCAGGGCCGTAGCTAAGGGGGCGCTACGGGCGGCTCAGCCCCCCTTAAAATATTTTGAGCCCCCCCTGGAAAAAGTTCCAAGGTCACTAAATGTTCCGAAAATTCAAATGAAATTCTGTTCAAAAATCTAATTTAGTTTTGAGACCCTTTCACAGTTTTGCAGAGTTACTAAATTGTATCTAAAATGCGTGTTTCAACACTCCCTCATCCTATTGGTACATATGAAGCTAACAGGATGTTTAATTTTGCACCAGTTATACTCTCAAAATTTTCATCATCATATACTTTTCTTAGCATAAAATGAAGTTATTACAACAGTTTAATGAGAAACATAGTACCTACAATGTGAATATGCACTAATTTGTCTTTCTGCATTAGAGAGAGCACAAAAAATATGAGCCCCCCCCCTACATTCCCTTGAGCCCCCCTATATTCCCCTGAGCCCCCCCCCCTATCGTACACTTCTAGCTACGGCCCTGATGGTGGCTCCATCTACACTGCTATTCTCGAAGTATTCTGTAACATTCATTGGTGCTGCCATTATCCGTCGTTATACGACAATGTTCGCACAGTTTATTCATACGTACAGACAAATGAAAAAAAAACTGTTGCATACCTCACCACTTGAATTATAATACGGTTGATTTGTAGTTATATAAATTTTGCATAAAACATAAATTGCTAGGATCATTCCTAGAAAGATGGTGCAAGAAATCCAACAATGAGAATCTAATTTTAAATATTTCTGGAATTTCAATCATCAGCTCAATAAGACAATGGTTTTTGTAGCCGTCTCCCGTACTATCAGCATTGGATGAGACATTTCAAAGTCTATGAATGATCATCGGGATTCGATCAAAAATTTCTCAGATAAATAAAGAGCTCAGATGATAAAGGTGGTATGTGACAAAGTAAAAGAAATGAGTTAATAATATGATTGGATAGAGCCAGTCGATCTCTACCATCTTTTAAATCCGCACTTGAAAAAAAAAAATACTCCCAGAAATTTTAATATAAAAAAGGCATTCATTTGACAATAAATGCAAATAACGATTCGGAACCTTACAGATCATTTTCTCAATGTAATGAATGTGTCACTTACCAACTTTATCATCTGACTTCAAAAAAATTTGCCCTAAAATCGATTGTTTTTGGCACGTTTAGCTTTATTATTTGAAAATTGATGAGCAAGCAAACAGATCAGATCTTATAATACAGTTAATAAGTATTAAAATTACAAAAAAAAAGTTTTCAAAAATGATACTAACTTTGGCTAAAAACTAAATTAACTACTGATTTAATTTGTGAACAGTTTTGCTTCCTGTTGATTGCTGCAAGAAATTATAATTATAATAAATACTGCAAACTTACTGCAGAGGGAATTGAATTTACAATGACCTTGACAGCCGGAACAAACAGTACCGTTTGTGTAAGGTCGATCAAATCTTTCTGGGTGATTACCTCTAAAACGAAATCTTTGTTTTAATGTTCATGGAAATATACAACATACATTATAAATAAATAAAACTTGAAAATGAGGGAAAAAAGAAGTAATAGATTATAAATAATAGATAAAAAAGTAATAGAAGTGATTATCTCAAAAGCCAATTGACAACACTTACAAGGAATATCTCCTCATAAAATATACACCCCCCCCACCCCCCCAAAAAAAAGAAAAAAGAATATACATATGCATACAATAACAGATAAATCAAATTCAGCAGCTATTTCGACAGATACTCGAGACTAAAATTAAAACATGGGTTTTTTAAACAGCTCTGTACAGTTTTGCTTACATTATACTGCATGACTTAAGAGCAGGAACTTATGATAAACTTGCGAATATAATGGATT
>OZ025294.1:259435081-259942581 GCA_964019185.1 Maratus speculifer
CGACATTGCTTTTCCGAATATATTTTCCAATACATTTTGCAATTTCCTTTAATTAAGTTGCAACTAATAACATAATTTATGCAAGTTTAAATATTCGCATTCATTCATGAGAAAATTAATATATTTTTAATAATGAGACTTGATATGAACCTTCAAGGCAATACATGACATTAAAATCAAGAGGTAATAATTCAAATTTACAAGTTGATTTATGACACCTCAAAGCCTCAGAGATGTGAGATCCAGTCTCATTTGAATGTCTGGATACTGCACATGGGCTATGATTAGCATTGACAGATGTTCCTATTTACGTGAGACATGCCAATACTGTTGAATTCAGGGGGGGAGGGAGGGGTCCATTCCCCCTCAGAGCAATGAAATGTCCCCCCCCGGGAAAATTCGAGATTTTGTTTTTTTCAATGGTCAAAAAGTGCAATTTCCCCCTCGGAAATCTGAACTATTAAAAACATCATGAAAAATTAACTTTGTTCATAAAATTACCCCTCTTTTTTTCTGACAAATAGGAACGCTACATAAACGGTTATGCGGCGTTTTTTATTTGTCAGAAAATTTGTTTGGGAAGAAAAAAACAAACAAACATGTTACGTGTCTTAAGATAATAACGCCAGGGTAAATAATAAAGCCAAATGCTAAAATTATGTGTAATTACGAAGGAATAAGGAAAATGGCACCTACGGGTTCAGCACAGAAGGGCTCTGACTCATCTGAATCAAAAACAACCGCTAAAAGTTCATTTGTTCCATTTGAAGATCTTATTGCTACAAGAAGAATGTAAGAAAGCCCGATCTAAAATTTGTTTGCTAAGTTCTGTGATCTGAAGACTATATATATTTTTAGGAAATACTTTGTTCATTTCATAAATTTGTAATGCATTTCATGTGCTTTCAAAATCTTGTGGAAGATTTTGAATGTGTTCGCGAGGTAATTTGTAATTTAAAATATACTACGCAATAAGTATACCGGAATAATAATAACGTCATCCAATGATGTTATTACTCCAGTTAATTCTTTTCAGCACTGGAGCTATATCCGAATTGGGGTTATTTTTTATTTTATACAAGAGAAAGGATTATTGTCATTATTGGAAACCAAAAGAGAATACAGAGAAATTTGTATGCCTTAAGCGCTGTTAATTTTTTCATCTGAGAAGAATGGAATATCAAACGATGTTTACTGCTTCCTGATATCGAAATTAATAATAAATAAAATAAATTTGTCGATTTCTAGAGCTGTAGAGTTTGTATTTTTGGAACTGGAGAATTTACAAGTTATTATTTCATCTTATTTTATAGTTTTTTTTTTTTTTTTTTTTTTTTTTTTTTTTTTTCATGGCGGTATTATCCACACAGGTGGGTCATAACGCCAAATTGCATTGATCAAGAAATCACGTCATTACATTTTATGAAACACATCTGTTAAAATAACCTTTCTTGCATAGACAGTGAATAAGTTGCTGCATCAAATTCTATATTTGTTTGAAAAAAAAAAATCTAAAACTAAACCGTGAAAATTGGTAGAACCTTAACGTGACATTATTTTTCGCGTAAATAGGGACATCTGTCGATGCTAATCATATAGCCCATGTGCAGTATCCAGACATTCAGATGAGATTGGATTTCACATCTCTGAGGCTTTGAGGTGTCATAAATCAATTTGTAAATTTGAATTGTTACCTCTTGATTTTAATGTCATGTATTGCCTTGAAGGTTCATATCAAGTCTCATTATTAAAAATCTATTAATTTTCTCATGAATGAATGCGACTATTTAAACTTGCATAAATTATTACCTCAGGACACTTTTTTTTTTTTTTTTTTTTTTTTTTTTTTTTTTTAAATCTATTTGGTTAAAATAGTTGTTTTTCTCGGTAGAGAATTGGGAAATATGAAGTATATCTGAATCTTTCTATTGGTTGAATTCAGAAACTTATTTTATTTTATTCGTTTTCTGTTTGGTTCATGATTAATGTCTAGAAATGAAATACTTCTGCTTTTTATTTTATTCGTTTTCTGATTGGTCCACGTTTAATGTCCAAAAATGGAATACTTCTGTTGCCACGATGACAAAAAAAGTAATAACTGAAAAACAAACTACATACATGTTTCAAACAAATTGCATTAAAAAGTAAATTTTTTCTCTATACGACGGTGTAAAAATTGAAAATGTGCGGTATTTAGAAGTTTTAAAATTTGCTGTACCGAAAATTGTTAAACTGAAATTTCATTTAATATTTGTATATGATTGGTCCAGCAATATTAATGCGTCTCTAAAAGTCCAGGCATATTAATATGACTCTGTTATTGCGTAAGCTACTCTTTGATCATCATAAAAATGATGTTATTATTGTTTTTTATTTCTAAATATATAATAATCATTTATTAGTGTAAAATATTATAACTTTGAAATTTTTTTTTTCTAAATAATCGTTGTAATTTGTTAAATTACAATTTTTTTTTAGTTGTCTAAAAATTTATTTCTCCAAACGATGTAAAATTTAATTCTGGATACTTTCTTTGATGTCGAAATCGTTTAATAAAAAACAAAGTCTTCATTTTTCTCCAAAGAGTGACCAAAAGAATTGCTACTATTGAAAATATATGAATATGAATTCCGATAAAACTTTGTTGAAAAGTGAACAAATTTGTTAATGATTGTGTAAAGGATTGAAGTCTGATTAAATTTTTAAAAATATCTAAATGTCTTAGAAATTTTTTGAAAACTGGAAAAAATGCTAAATTCGCTTTCAGTAACAATAAAAAATTAATAAATGAATAAATCATAAAAAATTTGAAGCCGAAGTTCATTGGAACTTGTTTCCATCAATCCAGATCGAACTTAGAGATGTTTACGTGTAAAAGATTTGACTGTCTTCATCGACAACAGACACGGAAACTTTTCATAATGTTACACTCTATAATGTATTTTATTAATAGCATGTTTTTAATATTTCATAATATTTTTTAATAATAGATGGTTAAAAAAAATATTCAGTCTTAAAGATTGGACGTTCTTTTGGGGTTACCTTGTAAATGTTAAAGAAATTAAAATTTCAGTAAAACCACTCTAAAGCGACAACGTTCCTTTCCATTAAAAATCAGTCGCTACGAGAAGGGGTCTCTTAATGGAGGCATGTTTAAATCTAGATTTTAATTGTTCAAAAAAGGTAACAATTAATGTTCCAGAAATATATTTTTCGCATTAGGAAATATATAAAAATTATGCATTTAAACAAAAGTTAATTGAATAAGTTAATTCCTTGCAAAGTTTAAAAAATGAATACATTGGCGTTTGCTTTGATTTTACGGTTTTATCTTTTCAAATGGGATGGAGTTCAACTGGGATGGTCTCTGAATGGAGGTAAAATTACTATAGAGCATGTGGGAATAAATTTCGTTCTGTGAAAAAAATGGTCGTTCAAGGAGGTGGTCATTGAATAGAGGAAATTGCACAGCATTTACTTTTAAAAAAATGGATCAGAATGATTTATACAGTAGTCTTACATGGGGCAATAGTTACAAACATAGCTGTAGTACGGTCCATTTGTGGCATTACTTGCTTCGCAATAACTGAAGCCGCAGCCTACTCGATGAGTGCTGTACCACACCATCTGTTTTAAATAGAAAGCAAAAATTCATACACCGTTAGTTGGCAGCTTGCTGTAGGACAATACAATATTTGTATTTCTCATTAATATAGCCATACTCAACTCTTTTTTTCTCGCGGACCTCAAACGTATGTTTATTACGTTGTGGCACTATTCCATTCACGTGAGAATACTTACTTGTTAACGTTAATCTTAAGCGAGATAATTTTAAATATATAGTTTGCATTTCAATATTTTTAAACCCTTTTATTTTTCATTGGTTAGGCGAGGTTAATCTCTAAGAGCCATTTTTTACTTTTTCAATTTTATTTATAGTTTTCTTGTATGAGGATACTTTTACTTTTGAAACTGGCTCTGAAAGTGGATGTATCCTTATAAATAAATAAATAAATAAACCCTGTAAAGTGTAAATGACATTTGTGATATTTTGACATAAATATTAAATCGATTAAATGTAAGATACAAATTTTTATTCTCGAACAAAGCTAAAAGTCGGTGAGCCCTATTCAACGTAGATTGTGTATGACTAGATTAATTGATAAATTATGTTTGTGTGAGTAAAGGGCAAAACTTTGATTAGAGTTTATGCATCAGTACTAACCTGAGTATAATGTCCCACTACATTGGGGTCATTCGTATCTTCGCCGTAAGTAAAATTGAGTCTTTCTAAGAACCACACCTTAACCGCAAAAAACCAGGGTACTTGCACATTGGCCACGAAAATGTTCTGACCACAAGTTCCATAGTCTGGAAAAAGAAGCTTACTATAAATTTCGAAATACAAATACATTTTTATGATAGTTAAAATCACGGGAAAGGGGAAACAATTGGTTAAGTGAGATTTCAGATCGTACAGAGGGTTTTGTTTAATGTTTCTTTCAAAATAGCTTATACATTAATTAATAAATTCAAATTTTTTATTTATAATTAAATTCTTGCATAGATGGTCGTTCCAACAAATGTAATTTTAAAATAATTATAAAAGGAAGTTTTAATCAAAAGTATTTTAATCAAACTAAAAATGTTCAAATCAAATTATTTAAATAAAATACAAAATTCCAAAATTTTCCGAAAATCCAAAATGAAAGAAAAATTAGCGGAGATATAAATAAAATTTTAAATTTCTGAAAACGAAAAAAACTGTTTAAACGAAATATATAATTCTAAATCCTTAATAAATCGCAAAAGTTTTTAAAATAAAAAGAAAATTGAATTAAAAAAATATGAATGTTAGATAAAAGAAACCCTAATAATAAAAACCCTTAAATTGTTAAAAAAAAATACGAAATTTATTTTTTCTAAATCCATCTTAATATGAAAATTTCAAGTTGTAGTACCGGAGATCGAATTTACAATTTCCTGTTTAGGTGCTCTGCAAATAAACGCTATCAATTCTTTGGTAATTTTGATATACTTTATCATACCGGGTGTCCCAAAAATGACTGATGGGTTTTAAAATTCAATAACTTGCAAACGGTGACAGATATTTAAAAATTTTTTGCAGGAGGGTTATGTATAATGTCAGGAGTTTTTTTTTACCATAATTTTTTATGTTAGTTCGCATCTCAAACAATAGGTGGCGCTGACGGCGATTGAAGGCCAGGTGCTCAATGCTGAGTGAAGCGTCGACTTGGCCTTCAATCGCCGTCAGCGCCACCTTTTGTTTGAGATGCGAACTAAAATAAAAAATTATAGTAAAAAAACTCCTGACATTATACATAACCCTCCTGCAAAAAATTTTAAATAGCTGTCACCGTTTGCAAGTTATTGAATTTTAAAATCCATCAGTCATTTTTGGAACACCCGGTATCTTCCCCCATGGTAATGATATCGTTATCAAAGTGTAATTTTTTTTTATTTCTAGAATTTTTTGTTTTTTGAAGTGAGATACTATTCTAATTGCATTTATATTTCGCGTACTTTTATCATTCAAATGAAAAGAAGTCAATAAAATATTACTTTGCATATGCAAAAACTTTATATCAAATAACATTTAAAAGAAATAGTTACTAATTAAAAGTATTTCATAATATATATATATATATATATTTGTTACAAAATTCATTCAATAATAATAAATTCTTATTGCACTTGCCACTAACGAAGGAGACGTGGGGGCAGATAGAAATTCTTATCAACAAAACAAGTGGACATCGTTCCTCTTCTTTCACTTTTATTTATCAGTAAACACAAGCTTCATTTCAAATATACTTCACACATGGTTTCTCGAACCGCGATTATATATGCATACACATATGAAGAAGAACAGGAATGTCAAACTGTGGCTATTCTATGTTTTAGAATTAAATAATTTTATAATAATTTAATGATTTTAGTAATAATTTTGTATTTTCATAAAAAAAGATAACGGATGGAAAAAAAGATAACATACTATTTTTTTATTTATTTATTTTTTTTTTTTTACCAAAGACCGTGTTACAAATAGAAAAGGAAATTTTTGACTGGATCAAAATTGATATCGATATAGAAAAGACCTCCCCTCCCCTTAGCGATATCTTATGATATCATGTGCCAGAGCCCCTTTACGCCCTAAAATGATAAGGTTATATTTGTACAGCCCTTTACTAGCGAGACGCTTTGCCTCCAATCTATGATGTCTACATGCAAAAGTTTAAATTAAAGTTCTCTTTTAAAATGTAAATCGCATAAATGAACGGATGACATTGATAAAATTAATTTATTTAAAATAATTGATTTTTTCAAAAATTTGTGGTTTTTCGTATGATACAATGAATTCAGGTTAAAGTACACAAAATTCGAAGTTTCTAACTTATACAATATTTCTATACGGATTATGTGATAGATGGACAGACATAGGACAGAGAAGAATAGAATTACATCAGATGAACGAAACCCTAATAATGAGACAGTAATAACTCATGTCATGTCTCACGATGTAATATATTTATCGGAAAATGAAAACATCTATTCAAATATAACCACTTCACTAATTATGCTCACGCTGATTTTATGCTAAAATCAACGACTGTAAGAATAAGTTTGAAAGTTTCGGGCAGAAAAAATTACCTTTTACAGAACTGCCTTCATTTTTTATCAATTTCCGATATACTCAATTCTTGCGTTCAAGAGTTGAATAAACGATGCAAACATATAATTCTTTATGTAAATCCTCTGTCTGTTTTCTGCATTACTTCAATTTAGATAATAAAAGTAGAATCTAAAAAAATAGAGGGAAAAAAGGGGGGAAAACAAAGAATATTTTCAAAGTTAATTTTTTATTGCATCTCATTTCTGCGATATGCGACTGCGACAGCACCGAATTTCATGAATTCGGATTTAATATTGCATTACTTAATTTGGTAAAAATCTAAATTTATTGGTAAATTTTAAAGAGTTTTTCATAACCCTCCTAGGAAATTGACGATTGGGATTTTAAAATGAAAAAATACGAAAAAGACCTCCCTTTTTCTTTTCTTTTTCTTAATTAAAAAGTACTTATAGATTTTTTCAAAATCAAAGATGCCTTCCGTACCACAAAAAATCGCCTAAATACAGGTTTTCTTCTTTTTCTTTTCCTTTCTTTCTTTTTTTAATTGATGATTCCATTCATACCCCGCAACTATGATTTTAAAATGCCCTTCAAAACGGAATGTTTTCTTTCCGTCTGCGAGCTGTGTGCTTATGTGCTTATTTATTTATTTATTTATTTGAAATGTTTTTATGCAGGGATTTATGGAAACGATCAAAACTGAAGCTCGTCCATAAACATTTTATTAGGGTTTTTAATGAATATATTTCTTAATTATTATAATATAAGAAAATGAGTCTGAAATGCTTTTGAACTTGTTTTTGTTCCTATCTAAATTTGCAGACTTCTACATGAAATAGATTTCCCTAAAACATCGCCAAATTTCAGAAACACAGATAGATCTTTCTGTTATTAATATAGATAAAAGGTATACAATTACCATCTGTCCATCTTCCAGTCACATTATCGTGCAACAATACTTGACATGACTCAGCCCATCTCTGAGCATCTTCTGCTGCGCCATCATGCCATGTCTGATAGAAAGAAATTAGAAAAGTTGTTAGTAGTAGAGGAATGAGAGTTCTACCCCAGGAGGAGGAGAGGGGAGGAGCAACGAGCAATCAATCACGAGGCCAATGAGCAATCAATTCACGAGAGCAATGTGTAATCAATCCACAGTGTTCAACACCCACAAGCGGCGTTTATATGATGCGACACCCAATATTTTGACTTCATGATTTTTCACGTCTCATCATCAAACATACATTTTTATCTCAGTTTCTTTCTTTTTATGGAAATTTGTTAGAAGGGTTTAAAAGGTTTTTTTACATGAATTCCATTTAATTGTGTAAAAGTATGAATGTGTATAAATATACTGGTTATATGTATATTTATATATATATATATATATATGTGTGTGTGTGTGTATTTAAATTTGATTTTCTGTGCATATGTAGATAGCTATCTGTCTATGCTCTCGTGAATTGACTGCTCATTGGCCTCGTGATTGATTGCTCATTGCTCCTTCCTTCTCCTCCTCCTGGGGTAAAACTCTCATTCCTCTACTACTGTTGTTTATTAACCAAAGCATTTTAAGCACTCTTAAATATAGAAGTAGATAGAAGTTTATTATGTATTCAACAAAAATAAGTACCCAAATAAAAGTTATCGGCACTTTATTTGGATCAACTCAATTTGTGAATTTAGCCGGTCAGATTTCCATCAGCAAATTGGAATTAAAAAATTCGGCTAATTTAAATGCCTAATTAACATGAAAATTCTGTCAAAAATATCGTAGAACATTCCTAGTTCTATTTAATGGTGTCAGTTTTTCCAGCTATTATAAATATTTTCACTGACACTGATTGTCTTTGTTGTCACAATATGGAGGAACTATTAACGCCAAATAAAATTTCACCGGTAAAAATGAATATCAGTTTTTTCCATATTTTTTCAATAAAAATTTTCCTTTAATGAGGCGTTTAAATTAAGGAAAATTTTCTCCATAAATTTACTGATGGAAGTTTATCGCGATGATAGTAAACCTATCTAAAGTGGTTCAGGGCCATAACTAGAACAGAATAATGAAGGGGAGGAGGGGGGGGGAGCTCATATTCTCTCTTTTTCTTTCTTACTCTCTGACACAGAAAGATAAATTAGTGCATATTCACATTGTACAATGCTTTTATGATTCTTATTAAACTGTTGTAATAACTTCGTTTTATGCTAAGAAAAGAATAGGATGATGAAAAATTTGAAAAGTTAGTGCAATATTAAACATCATGTTAGCTTCAAGTGTGCAAACAGGATGAGCGAATCTTGAAACACTTACAATTCAGTATCTCTTCAAAACTGCGAAAGGTTCTCAAAACTAAATTAGTTTTTTGAATAGAACTTCATTTAGATTTTCGGAACATAAATTCGTTTAGTGACCTTGGAATCTTTTCCAGAGGAGGCTCAAAATGTTTTAGGGAGCGGGGAATGAGTCCTCCTTAACCCTTTCAGGGGCAAGGTATTTCTACTCCAAAAATGTTCAAATAATTGATTCACACAACAATTTGAAAACAGACTTATTTGAAAATAATCAAGAGCTGTTTTTCGCGCATTTTATAAAATCGAAATTGTACTGAAATTTTACTGGTGCCAGTTCGCAATTGGAACAGTAATATTAAGTGTTTGCAGACTGCAAACACCGCTCCTGAAAGGGTTAAAGTGCTATCACACGTAAAAATTTCAAGTGACAAAAATCGCCTGCATTGTTTCGTTTTCTGGCCATTTCATTGGCTATTCGAGAAAAGGTTTTACAATTATCCGGATTTCCAAGCATTTGATTGGCTCTTACGAGCAACGCGCTTCGTTTCAGGCATCAAAGACGCTCCGACATAAGAGAAACACGCTCTCTCTAAGCGACTCCCCTGGTCATGGCCGGATTAAGCACTTCTGGGGCCCGGGGCTACTGGGAATTTTGCCCCCCCCTCACGCTATTGGAAATCTTAAGCCTCCTACCACGATACTGAATGTCACCCCCTCCTCAAATACACACACACACACACCTTTGTTTTGTTTTTTTAATCCTAAAATACAAATCTTAGATTTTGAATATGTATAATGTTAATCAGTTTTTTTTCTTTATTATCTTTAATGGTGTTTTTAAATTCGCCTTTTTTCCGCGACCTCTTGACAAAATTTGCGGTTTTCCTGTGATCTTTTCCGAAATTTGCGTTTTTCCTGCCACTCTTTGACAAAATTCGCGTTTTTTCAGCGATCTGCCAAAATTCATGTTTTTTCAGCGATTCTTTGACGAAATTCGCGTTTTTTTTCAAGCGATCCTCTGTAGAAATTTTCACTTTTTCCGCGTCTCTTTGTCAAACTTCGCTCTTTTCCGCGATCTTTTGACTAAATTTGTGCTTTTCCCGTGATCTTTTCAAGAAATTCGTGCTTTTCCTGCCATCCTTTGACGAAATTTGTGCTTTTTGCGAATTTCTGTCAAAATTTGCGTTTTATCGGCATTTTTTTGACGAAATTCGCGCTTTTTCTCGGTTCTTTGTCAAAAATCACTTATTTTCGGCGGCGACACTTTTGGCTTTTTTGACTAAATTTGCGCTTTTCTCGCAAATTTTTTGTGAAATTTGCGCTTTTTCTGCCACCTTTTGAGAAAATTCGCGCTTTCTTTTCGCGGTTCTTCCTAAAAATTCGCATTTTTGGCAATCCTTTGACGAAATTCGCGTTTTTTAGCGGCTCTTTGTCAAAATTCTCTCTTTTTCTACGATCTTTTGACTAAATTTGCACTTTTTCCCACGAACTTTTCAAAAAATTCTCACTTTTCTGCCGCATTTTGACAAAATTTACGTTTTTTTCGTCATTTTTTCTCAAAGTGTACGTTTTTTTGGAGAACCCTTGAAGAAATTCGCAATTTTCCGAGGTTCTTTGTCAAACTTCACGTTTTTTCGCGATCTTTTGACAAAATTTGCGCTTTTTCCCGAGAACTTTTCAAGAAATTCCCTCTTTTCCCGCCACACTTTGACAAAATTTACTTTCTTTTTTCGCTATTCTTTCACAAAATTTGTTTTTTCACGACCCTTTGACGAAATTCGCGTTTTTCCTCTGTCCTTTGTCGAAATTCGTGTTTTTTCTCGATGATTTGGTATTTTGTTTTTTTCCGCGAACTCTTGATTATATTTGCACTTTTTCTGCAATCTTTTAAAGAAAATCGCGTTTTTCTTTCATCCCTTTGGTGAAATTTGCGTTTTTTTTTTACGATTCTTTGCCAAAATCGAGGTTTTTGGGCCATCCTTTGACGAAATTCTCGCTTTTTCCGCGACTTTTTGACGAAATTAACGTTTTTTCCACGGCTTTTGAAGGAAATTGCGCTTTTCCGCGATCTTGATTAAATACGTTCTTTTTTTGACGAAATTCGCGCTTTTTTACGCAACCCTTTTCATTTCGTTTTCATCGCTACTTTTGTTAAACCTGGAAATTTTCGAAGATACAGACAGCAATGATGTCAAATGGCAATTCAAGTTAAGTTGTAAAAAAACGGCGATTTCGCGCAGCTCTTACACCCCTGTAATTGCTTTAAACGAAACTTTGGTACAACTTAAGCCTCTGCTGAGTGCCCCTGACTGGTTGGGGCCCGGGGCTGCAGCCCCCTTAGCCCCCCCCTTAATCCGGCTATGCCCCTGGTCCCCATAGGATAACATGGAGACGCCTGGAAATTGGAGCGTCTTTGATCACTCGTGTAATGGCACCTTTAGCATACCTTTAGCCCTAAAGCGGTTAAAGTTGAAGCTTCTTTATTTTAAGAATATACCATTTCCTCTTTATTAATATATCCATGATTCTGGGAGGACAGTGTTTAATCTTCTCCGGACACTTTTCTCCGGGAGGGACGTCTGTCGTTTCGAGAGGGGGGGGGGGGGAGTAAATTGCATTTTTTGACCATTGAAAACACAAAATCTCAAATTTTCCGGGGGGACATTTCATTGCTCCTGGGGGTGAATGTTCCCCCGGGCCATCCCCTGGATTCAACACTGGGGAGGACGATATCCCCTTCCCCCTCCTTTTAGGCCATCCCTTGAATTAAGCACTGTCAGTATGTTATGATTATACTTCATTGAAACTAAGCAGAAATTTAAGCTAGAAAACCGTTAAGGAAATAATAAATAAATAAATAAATAAAATAAAATAAAGAAATCAGTACCATTTGCAACATGTCCGCAGCTGTTGGTTTCACACGAGTTCTGAAAAAATTATGAATCAGGACAATTTTTCTCTTGGTTGCATTGTAAGTGGGATCCAGTTCTTGCGGAGGGATAGCTGTGCCATACACCTTTGGCCCTACAATAGGTAAATGTACTGAAAAATACATAACACCTTTCAACGAATTTTCGATTTCACTTACAAGACTTATATTTTTTACAGGATGGGAATAGTATAGACATTTGAGTTTTCCCACTACATATGACTGTGATTAATCCTTTATCTATCGACGGTACTTATATGTACCATTAAAATTACTTATTATAAAACTCTTTTAATACGTCGATTAGTTGTAATGCTGTTTAGAATGAGCTACAGATACATTACTTTAGCTTGTTCCAAAAGCATTATATGTTATACAAAACAAAACAAAAAAAAAATTTTAAGGATGATTTCTTTTGCCTTTGTATCTTTTCAGCTTTTTTGGTGCTGAGGGAGGGGTGAAATTTTTCATTTCGGAAATGTTTCTATATTTATATTGTAAGAACATCATATTTGTACATTTTATAATTCTACAAAATACCAAGAAAACAATTTAAAATGAAATATTTGAGTGGGGTTATAAATACTGCACAAAATCCCTGTAAATACAAATTTAATTAATCCTTCAATCCTTCAAAAATTTATTAAATGATTATGTAAATCTTTTAATTTAAACAATTTACGTAAAATGCTTTAGAATGTAAGATTTTCATAATTTCATAATACGGTACATAAAGGGTTAAGATTGTTCTGTATACACTGTAAAAAAAATTCAAGAGGTTACTAAAAATTGTTTAGTAAATTTGTATTCCACAGAATTTTTTAGAAACCATTACAAACTTTTTTTTGCAAGTGAAACAAACATTTATTTTGTAAACTGAACAAAAGAATTTTTTGTATAACTAACTTAAAACTTTTTAGTATGAGCCAACAGGCAAATTTTAGTAATACCTAAGTAATAAAATTAGTAAAATTATTTTTAATAATAAGCCGCAATAGATGGCAGCACCAAACATTGCTACCTGCTCCGACAGGACTTTCATAATCCCTTTATTTAAAGAGTACTTACACTGCATACATTCAAGGGCGCATAAGGTGGCGTCCAGCATCGATTCTGGGACCTTTCAGCCTGGAGATCGGTGCTATGACCACTAGGTTATCACGGTCACACCAAGTGAGTTTTAGTAATAACTATCAAAAATATAAAACTATAAACTCTATTCGTTGCTAGCTTTTTTCTAGCAATTCTTGCAGATTTTCTAGTAACCGAGTAAGATTACTAAAAAATTTTTAGCAATTACAAGGATCACTAAATTTTTTTTAGTAGATCGACCTTTTTTTTACAGTGTATGTAGATTTAAAGGCAAAAATAGATATTGTAACGGAAAGAAACTACAATTATTTCTTTGTTGAAGATGGAATGTTTGTGCATTTATCAAATATGTGTTCTTGAATTAATTTACTGTGACCCTTAAAATCGCACAAAACTTTCATTAAAAAAAATAATTAAATGCTTAATCCATGTATTTTTTAAATTTATTTTTAGGTCTAAGCATTTTTTATTCTAATATTTATTAAATGTATTATTATTGTTCTTTCTATTCATCTTCTTGTTTACAAAAGTTGAAAATAACCGAAAATTGTAGAATTTATAGTTTTTATTTTTAAAATCTTTAATTATTAAATTCGCTTTCTGTAGCTATATGAACAATGTAGCTTTACGACTTGACGACTGGATATTGGTACAATAATTCGTTAACCCTTTACAGGGTAGTTAGATGTACATTATATTATGCTGTGCTTAATTTTAATTCCTAGCTGCAAAATAACACTCGAAATTTTGGAATAGAATTTTGCTTCTATGATGTACATAAAGAAAATTATTTTTTAAAACTATTTTCTCGGCAAATTTTTGTGACATTCAGTCATTTTAATAATTTAACAACATATTTTTTTTTTTTTTAAACGCTAATACAGGGTTCGTACACTTCAAGAATTTTCAAGGACCTTTTACCAGAATTTTCGTAAATAAATATTTGCTTTATTTAATTAAAAAAAAAAAAAAAAAAAAAAAAATCTATCTTCAGATATAGAGAACAATACTTTACGAAATCCTTTGATGCGTGACTAATCCAGTAATATGAAATACACAAGCATATGGAAGAGAGAAGTTTAGTGCTGCCATCTAGAACAAGCTAATAAAATGTGAAATAACATTCACATATTCGATTTTTAGTGCTGCTATCTATACGAAAACTAGTAAACAATTCTCTTTTGAAAATATTTTACTTATTTTTATTTTTTCTTAAAAAAAAAAAAAAAAAAAAAACTTTTTTTTAACTATTTGGGAAAATAGTTGTTGTCCTCGGTAGAGAATTGGGAAATCTGAATTTTTTTATTGGTTGAATTCTGTAATTTATTTTATTTTATTAATTTTCGGATTGGTCCATGCTTAATATTTAGAAATGTAATATTTCTGTTTTTTATTTTATTTTTTTCTGATTGGTCCATGTTTGATGTCCAAAAATGGAATACTTTTGTTGCCACGATGACAAAAAAGGATTAAAAACTACAAAAAAAAAAAAAAAAAAAAAAAAAAAAAAAAAAAAATTAATAACTCCGAAACAAATTTATATACAGATTTCAAACAAGTTGCATTTAAAAGTAAATTTTTTTCTGTATACGACGGTGTAAAAATTGAAAATGTCCGATGCTTAGGAATTTAAAAATTTACAGTGCCGAAAATTGTTAAACTGAAATTTCATTTAATATTTGTTTATGAATGGTCCAGGAATATTAACGTGATTCTATAGGTCAAGGCATATTAATATTTTATTCTGTAAGCTACGTTTTGGTCATAAAAATATTTTTTTTTTTTTTTTAATATAGAAATTATTTATAAGTCTAAATTTATAGTCTTTAAAATTTTTTTTTCAAAATAATCAATATAATTTGTTAAATTACATTTTTTTTTTTTTTTTGAAAATGTAATGTTAAATTACTTTTGTTTGAAATACAGTCGGCTCTCGTTAATTCGAACTTGTCGGGGCCACAAGAAATGTTCGAATTATAAAAATATGAAATGAAAACATTCTTAATATGGTACTATTATAAAAGAATTAATGTTATAGTGTTTTTTAAATTTATTTCGTCCGTTATCATTAGAATATGACCTAATATTAAATTAAAAGTTATAAATATACAAACTAATTAAAGGATTAGAAACAAGCACGATGGAAGAAAAATTTAAAGCGTCACTGATATCAGACGGGGCACTAAGAAAATGGATATAAAATGCATTGGATTATATGTATACTCGTTCGGAACAATTTTCACAAAAATCAAAGACAGAAAATTATTCAAATGATCTGAAATCCGTGAGAAAGAAAATAAAAATAAAAAATCGGTTAGTTCGAATTAAATGAAGTCAAGAGAAAATGAGTTTGAATTAATGAAAATTTTTAACGTTATTCTGCCATTGAAAATTTCGAGACTTCATGTTTAGTTCGAATTAAGCGAAGATTCGAATTATCCTATTTCGAATTGACGAAAGTCAACTGTACGTCTGTTAATAAAGAGAAGAAAAGTACTTAGTTTTTCTGTCTTTTGACTAGACGTCTTTTATGTATGTTTGAAGCTGTTAGCCATCTGAAAAAAAAATCCCCAAACAATTTTCATATGAATTCATAATATAAACAGTGTGTTAAGAGAATTTTGATATTGGGATTATGAAAGAACAAGGGATTTTTCTGGTATCCATTTGTATAGATTATCAAACACATAAATAATATGAGTGATTAAAATGCAAGTTATTTCTTTTTGAACAATGACAGCACTTCTATGGGGTAAGTGGTCACTACACTGTAAAAAAAAAAAAATTCAAGAGGTTACTAAAAATTTTTTAGTAAATTTGTATTCCACAGAATTTTTTAGTAACCATTACAAACTTTTTTTTGCAAGTGAAACAAGCCTTTCTTTTGTTAACTGAACAAAAGAATTTTTTGTATAACTAACTTAAAAATGTTTAGTATGAGCCACCAAGTAAATTTTAGTAATAGCTCCAAAATTATTTTTAATAACCATTACGTGCGCCCGAATGGAAGGAGCTTCCTTCGAACTGTATCCAGACTTCTAAAGCGGAAGATTTTCGGTAAAACCGCAATAGATGTTAGCACCAAACATTGCTACCTGCTCCGAATGGATTTTCATAATCCGTTTATTAACAAGCACTTACACTACATGCATTCGGGGCGTATTTGGCAATGGCCAGTATCGAACCCGGGACCTTTCAGCCTGGAGTCCGTTACTATAACCACTATACTATCACGGCCACACCAAGTCAGTTTTAGTAATAGCTATTAAAAATATAAAACTATTAACTCTATTCGTTGCTAACTTTTTTCTAGTAATTCTTACACATTTTCTTGTAACCGACTAAGATTACTAAAAATTTTTTAGTAATTACAAGGATCACTAAAGTTTTTTTAGTAGATCGACCCTTTTTTTTACAGTGTATTTCATTTAACATGGCCAGTATTTGAGATACTTCATTGTTGGTAGAAAATCAGAGTGCAGTTTGATTAAAGAAACAATATTAGAAAACAGGAATTCTATTTTTTTAGAATTTTATGTCGCATCCGAAAAAAAAAAAAAAAAAAAAAAGAAAAAGAAAAAGAAAAAGAAAAGCATTATAAATAAAGACAGTACAAAATATACTTTAGCTTTAAGACTTAAAATACACGGTTTTGTTTTATAAAATAAATGGCGTAATTTGGACCCTCTGAAGCTATCTACATTTACGATCAAGTTTTAAACAACATCTATAGAAGTATGTTTTTTTTTCCATATATTTTCCCGTCCTATGCGTGATGGAATAATACAGAAACGCAGTAAAAAGCTATGTCGGCATTCAAGAAACTCAACAAAAAAAATCGGGCATCTAATGATTGATATGAATTTATTTGTTTATAACATTAGTATGGGTATTGAAAATTAAATATAATTTATAAAAGTTTCATGTTTTATCAGAAATCATTCTTTTACATGTTTTCAAAATATGGAAAATGTTATTGCACACGGATTAATAAAATTGCATTCTTGCAGCTTTTTGATGGGAATTATTAAATAAATGAGGAGAACATAAGTCAACAAATACTTAAAATTTTTTTTTATATATAAAACAGGCGATATTCTTGACATAGCACGTATTTTAAATGCATTTTTTTTCAGTTGTTATGAGAAAAAGTCAACAAAAAGATATGATAATAGGCTATTTTGCTTTTATTTTCTATAGAAATGTTCTAAAAATGTGTTCCAAAAACAATGATCTATTTCTATGAAAACATTAATCTATTGGTTTCTTTCACAGATGTTTAACTCCTTGGGGACGAGCGAAACGTACACGTGCCGCAAAAAAGCTTAAGAATACTTGTTTATCCCCTCCAGTAAAATTTTAATGTAAAATTTGCCTTATTTAATCGGAGAATTTTTTCGATTCAATAAGGCACGAATATCTGTTCTCAAAAACCGCGATGACAAAATGTTAAAATTTTCGTAAAAATTTCCGTCGCGAAGGGGTTAAAGAAATGCTCTCCTTAAGCTGTTATCAGATTCATGGACTTTAGGCGAGACAAACTTTTCAGCCGATTTTAACCCCAACATTTTCCCGTTCAAAGAGAGAAAAATGTTACAATTGTTTTTGAAAAAGTTGGAGGTAAAGACGGAAAACCAGTTTCTGCTAGTACCAGGCGTTAATATTTATCGCCTACTCGTATCAATCACTTATCTCTGATTCGTTGAAATGTTCGATGCTGGATGAAATGTCTTGACTAGGAGAGACTTTTTTGAAACAGCGTAAAAATGTGTGGGGAACATTTCTATTTACTATCACACTGGGATTTGGGACGACATTTCGCGAAAGGTTGGAGGAAATGAAGTGTTGGCTCAAAAGTCTTACGAAATGTTGGTGAATCTGATAGCAGCTTTAGAAGAAAAAATAGCCATTGTGTCCTGGAAATTGTCAGTTTTCCGCCGAAAATAGCCACCAACAAGGGCCAATATCAGGCTATTTGTGAACGTGGTCACCTTTCAACTATCTCACGAATGCTCTTGGCGGTATCATGAAAGCGTCACCTGAGATTAAAAAATATCTATCTGTGTTTTTGAAAAAAATTGACTTACCGATATAGAAAGTTTCTATTTGCATCTATGAAGGCATTTCTGGATTAAAATAATGCCATAATATGATTGTAAGATCATATGTAAATTATTTATAACATCATTTTTGCATTTGTATTCTAAAAAGCACTATTATACTCAGAATACAATAATTGCCATTTAGAACAATTATTTACGGATCAAATCTTCATATTTTATTAAAAATAATTCACATCATATACAAACAAATTACTTACGAGCAAGTCTTGGGTATGCCAGAGTATTTGAGTTTAGTAAAGTCACTGCTATGACAACAGCAGAAATTGCACTAATAATAAATGTCCCCTTCATCATTTCGTATAAAAGAAAATCTAAGAAAAAAAGAAAAGAAAAAGGGATAGTAAGGAACTGTTTAAAGTTTACAACATTAGATTACTCTGAAATATGAATGTGCAGTCATACTGGAAAGAAAGAATTTTCCCTTACTATTTTGTCACAACATTGTCCGCCGAAAGGTACCATTCAATTAGTAATTGTGTCTACTTTTTTAATATGAATGCAGCTTTTGAGATAGGGGTAATCTACGTATTAAAATTGTTCTGAATTTGAATTTTCAAATGATAACACTCGCTTTTTACACCATGTTTAAGTTTGTTTTGTATTAAGGTCGCTCGGAAAATGGTTATATTTATGATAATAAAAAAATTTCGCCATTAATTATTTACAAATTCTTATAATATCTCAATTTTCCCAGTTTTTAAATAATATCATAGCATATTTATTATATTTTTATTCCATATCTACGCATTTTTATTTTCTTATTCTAAAAAAAAAAAAAAAAAAAAAAAAAAAATTAATTGTATTAAAAATTGTTGCTTTTAATTTGTTAAAAGCAACACTTTCCCTAAAACTCCATTACTTAATTTTACTCTTTCACTGTATGTAACATTTTTTATTTACCTTTAAAAAAATTATTCGACTACCCAGAATTCTCTGCGAACGATGCTAGAGTCGGATTGCATCACATATAATTCCATGAGATTGGGAGATTTATTTTCTTTTTTCCATGTTTAAAATTTTATATTGGTCAAATTTATACTTTCTAAAAAGTTAATTGGCAACGCAAAACGTTGCCGTAAAATCCTGCAATCGTGCGTATTTTGGTATATAATGCGATTACTTTGATTTAGGAAGCATAATTCTAAATATTTTCTCCTGTTAAACAAAGCCCTGTCATCTGGTGGATTAAAAATCTTTAATGGGTGAAGTTCTATTGTTACAATGTTATTTTTTGTGTTATAATGACCTCATCTTCCGCCGGTACTAAGTTTAAACCGTATTGTTGAAATTGATTACTGTGATATGAAACACGAATAAATGTGTTTTTAAAAGGACGTCGTCTGTGTCTGATTTGAGCGGGATATATCCCAAAGAATTCATTTTTGCCTTGTCACTGTGTGTCATATGACTGCTAACATTACGATTGAGTGCTTCTGGTAAATGGTTTAGAGCAGCATTTTACATATAGATAAAATTTAAATCTTCATGGAATAGGTCGAAGTTTGAGGAGCCAACATTAATTTGAACTTAATTTGAAAGAAGCCGTCTCTTGTTGTCGAAGTATCAAAAAAGCATTTTAGAATGTAACAGAAAGAAAACTAGTCGTTGGGGGCCACCGTAATACTTACCCATCATGGATATGTATATGAAAATAAAACATGTGAAAATATTTATACAATGCATTGCAATTCATAAAAAAATGTAAATATTGTTAATATACATAGTAATGCTATATTAAAGAACTGCTGATGTATCAATTTCGACAAATTATATAAAACGCCAAACTACTCAAGTAGTACCGAACTGCGTAAAAGAAACATCCTTATAACTCCAAAAATAATAATTCTATTAACTAACAATTAACTGCGTCGGATTAAGCGTCTCATTTCCAATCAAAATATACTTCTGAATTGAAATTTGAATGAAATACAGGGTCATGAAAAATCGAAGAATGTGGAAAACAAGATTACAAATATCTCGGCAACTAATAATTCGATCGACTTCGTTCTATATGAAAAATGTGTGTTATTTTATTGCCTTTTAAGTCCATTCCTTAGAACAAAAAAATTCGAAAATTTTTATATACCTTTCATCAAAACGAATTTTTCGAGAGTCCGAAAAAAATAGTTCCGGATAATCGAGGTTGCTGATATTAAATAGGGTTCGTCCCATTCTTACATACTAACTACATACAAAATTTCAAGTCTCTATCTCAATTTGTTCGGGAGATAGAGCGTTTACAGACAGACAGACAGACAGACAGACGGACGGACGGCAAAATTTTTTTTCTAAAAATATGTTTTTCGGAAT
Source organism: Maratus speculifer (assembly GCA_964019185.1). NCBI lineage: Eukaryota > Metazoa > Arthropoda > Arachnida > Araneae > Salticidae > Maratus > Maratus speculifer. The sequence continues at coordinate 259,455,483 of OZ025294.1, forward strand.
CTCCACTATCTAAAACGTGTAAATCCGTCAAAAAATTTTTTCGATTTTCAAAACGATTGCAAGACTTACCCTATACTACGTATGATGGGTAAGTAAAATGTATGATTTTTTCATTTACATATTTTATCATGTTTAAGTTTGTTATATTGGGTTATTCTATATTCATTGTAGATTTTTTGAATTGTTAGTATTATATAACGGTTATATATAATTATTGAGATAGAGCTTGGTGCAATATAATGGAATATAAAAAGTGAGCAACATTAAAAGGCACCAAGTATGTTAAATTAGCTTCAGACCGGTTTCGGTAGCACATAGCGTACCGTCGTCAGTGAGGAGGGAGGTAGAAATTTGCTCATATATATAGGAGAAACGGGGGATTGAAGGTGACCAATAGGATGACAGAATACTGCAAGTAATGGCCAATAGGAGAACGCACGTGAAATGGAGCCGAAGGAGAAAGAGGTAGGTCAAAGGGAAAGGGAAAAGTAATTAAGAAAAATAAGTTTTAATGTAATATTTTTAGCAATTCGATATTGGGGGGATGGCGAATTCACAATTGACAATATTGTCAAAATTTTTATAAATGTGGAATGCTTCAAGGAAGTTAAGTTCATGAATGGAAGTATGTTTGGAAATTATTTTAATTGAACTGAAATAGAAAGTATGCTTCATCTCCCAGCAATGTTTTACAATGGAGGATTTATTGATTTCTTGTTGCCTAATATAATTTTTATGTTATTTAATACGTTGAGCTTTTTTTTTCAGCGTTTAGTTTGTCCAATGTAGGAAAGACCGATCTGGTAATTAATACTGCCGAGTCCCTATGAATTAAATAAATCTATAGGATCTTTGAGCTTGGAGAGGGTGAGTTTATTGGTAGTAGCAAAAATTATTTTGAAGTCATGTTGTCTGCGAAATTTAGTAATAGTAAAACTTGCTTTAGAAAAGAAGGCAACACAATGTTAATATTGGAAAGAGTAGAAGACTGTGGTGAGTTTGAGGAACGAGGGCGTCGTAGTTTAGATCAGGCAGGCACATAAATTATAGAAGGATTGTAACCTCTATATATTGCTATAACTATGTGTTGAATTTCCCTATTAAATTTCGATATTGAATTTTCTTATCTAACGGTTCTCGGTCATTTAATAGGGAAATTCAGTACATTAAAGCCATAGTGATAGAGATTACAATCCTTCTATAATTGATTCTGCCCTATTTAAACTACGGCGCCCTCTTTCCCAAACTCACAGCAGTCTTCTACTCTTTCAAATATTAACATTATGAATATCAGCTTTATTAGCTAATATTAGCTTTACTATTGCTAAATTTCTCAGACAACATGACTTCAAAATAATTTTGCTCCTACCAATAAACTCACCCTCTCCACGCTCAAAGTTCCTATGGATTTATTTAATTCATAGGGAATCGATAGTATTAATTACCAGTGCGGTCTTTCCTACATTGAACAAACTAAACGCTTAAAAAAAAGTATTAAAGAGCATAAAAATTATGTTAGAAAACAAGAAATCAATAAATCCTCCATTGCAAAACATTGCTGGGAAATGAACCATACTTTCGATTTAAGTTCAGTTAAAATAATTTCAAATCTACATCCATTCATAAACTTAACTTCCTTGAAGCATTCCACATTCATAAAAATTTTGACAATATTGTCAATTGTGAATTCTCCATCACCTCACTATCGAATTGCTGGAAATGTTATACTAAAACCTCTTTTTCTTAATTATTATTTTTCCTCTCCCTTTGACCTACCTCTCTGTCCTTCGGTTCCATTTCACGTGCGTTCTCCTATTGGTAATTACTTGCAGTCCTCTGCCATCCTATAGGTCTCCTTCAATCCCCCGTTTCTCCAATACATATATGAGCAAATTTCTGTCTCCCTCAGCACTGACGACGGTATGCTATATTCTACCGAAACTGGTGTGTTGCTAATTTAATATATTTGGTGCCTTTTAACGTTTCTCACTTTTTATTCCAAAATGGTTATATATATTTTTTATATCATTTATTGAAAAATTCTGTATAATTTTTCTGGTAACAAATTGTATGCTCCCGATACTTTTCATTTTCAGATTTTTTTTTTTTCTCTCATAAGATACAAGGAATATATCTAAATATATTCAAGGCACGGCACTTTTAAGTACCATTGAATAAAATATAATATAAAATTTATTTTCTCAGTCTATTAATAAAAGTTTTTTCTTTCTTTCCACACAATATATTCTTCCGATCGAATTTTGATAGAGCAGAGAAACAATCGAAGTTAAATGTTTTCAAAAAGTGGTAATTTTCTTAATCATTTTCATAGGTATAGCCTTTTATTCTTTAAATATATATATATATATATATATGGGACATTTTTAACTGCAAAGTCCTTTACGTTTGCAGAGTATTGTAATACATCTAAATATATTCCCTTTATGAAAATCGTAATATTTCCATAAAAGTAATTTTGGTAAATTAATTTGATTATTTTACAAAAAAAAAAAAAAAAAAAAATCTAAATTTCACAGTATTATTTAAAAATTCCAATACATCTTCAGATATTAATGAAGATAATTATTGGGGCGAAGCAATTTTTTGATAAAAATTCTATAAATAAAGAATTAAATCTAGATTTGCTTTAAAAACGAAACCGGTCTTCTAAGTCATATCTTGGTGGAAAACACCCTTCAAAACTCGATTTTAGTGGTTGACTCGTAGGTTTACCACTCTGTTTTCGTGCTCCCAATCCACCATGTTTTCATACCTTTGGGTGCAGGAAAACACAATGATAAACCTATGAGTCAATCGCGAATATAAGTTTTTCAAATGTTTTCTATCAAGATATGACATCCATCAAGATATGAACAAAACGATTGCGATTTAATGTGCGAATTGAGTTTTAACTAATTTTACAATTTCAGCCATGAACTGAATGAGGGAATTGTTTGTGATGCGAATTTTCGGTCTTTTATACAATAAACAGATTTTTATTATCTAATTCGTTTAAGCTAAATAGAATCAAAGTTCTAAACATAAATTTGGAAAACCCGGACGACCATTCCCAATAGACCATTTTAAAATCCAAAATATCGCAGTATATTTTGCATTTCTCGAATAATTTTAATTGTGTATTGTTAGTTAACAATAATTTCTCTGTGATGGGAATTGCGTATACACTTCTCTAAAAATGCGCATACTAAAAATTCACAATCTCTACCAAAACTGTGACAAGTCAAAATTTTACATAAAAGAATATAGCAACATAAGATGCTTTTACAAGGCACTGTTTTATATGACCAGTTGTTTTCATACATTATAACCATAATGAATAATTGACGATTTATAATCTGTGACGGGCTCGCTAAAATATGTCTTAAAATTAAGTTACTAATTTTTAAAGAAGTTCTAAAAAAGATAATAATATTGTATTGTCTTCGGAAACGCACCTGCGAATGTAATTTCTCTAAATCGAACACAACAGGAAGTGAGTTGTTGGAATCGATTACAAAATTGATCTTTACATACAAAAATCAAATTCAGTTAAATAAAAGATTGTACTAATTTAGAAAAGATTTGTTCATTAACACTGACCTATTTGACCGATATTTATAGAACTTTGTTAAGATATTAAAAATTGACGAATAAATCAGTTTCTGGAAACCTCCCAATTCTTATGAAATAGCAAAAACACATTGTATGCATTTTTTTTATGTAAAATTTTTTACAATATGTTTTTGTTTAGTAAATGTATTATCCATATCTATACCCGAAAATTTTCCATTTTTAGAATTTATTGGTTTTATAAAATTGTACTTTCTAAGTATTATAAGGTAATTAATTTGGTATGAAATCTAAAAAAAATCTATTACAAATAAATGTTACTTTTATATAAAGCTTTCTTTAACAGCACTTATAAATTTTTGCTAAAAATGTTTTTTAACAAAAATGGAATGAGCAAGTCATTGCAGACAAAATAAAACAGCTCTTTCTTATATCGTGTTTGAGGGATACAAGAAAAATGCACAATCTTTTGGAATGGGCAATATACTTAAAGTATTAAAAATTGAGAGAAATTGTAGACAAGAATTAAAGGTCTTATATTTCTCTGAATCGTTAGTTTATACACATATCGCATTTTTCTTTAGGAAATAACAGCCCATTGTCACTCTCATCGTAACGAACATTTCATAAAGTAGTTTAAAAATGTAACATATATAGATATATATATATGTGTGTGTGTGTGTGGTTTTCCTAAAAAAATCATATTTTCTTTAATATACAATTAGTTATTACTTAATCTCAAAAAAAAAAAAAAAAAAAAAAATCCGTAAAAAAGTACATAAAAAAATTATAAAAAGATTAAAAAAATTAAAACTGTGAAAAATACAAAAAATTTATATAATAGGATGGCAGGGTGGGTAGATGTTAGAGTATGGAAGAGGGAGGTGTTGTCTGGGTAATACGCAATGGTTAATTAATAATAAAAAAATGAGAGTGGGAATGGAGTTATAATGGATGTTTAATTGACACTAATGTATGGATAATTGTATAGTTACATCAATCAATTCTATTAATATATTTTAATTAATTTACATTATTAAATTGTACCTTACTTTTAACAGATTAGAGACCTATAATACTATTTCTAAGTGTATAGGGTAAATATATTAATTAACTATTTTTAAATCTTAAATCATCTTACATTAAGATATTGAGTTTAGCTTAACATAGTCAAATTAAATAATTTTGTTTTAAATCTTAAATAGGGTAAACTATGTTGTATGGGTTTTTTATCTGTTATCACATTACTCCGTTTTAAATTTATTTATTTACTATTTTGGTCTGACTTGTTTTTAATGTTTTTTCTTCATTTAATTTTGGTTTTATGTGTGTTGGTAGCCCCAAATTCGTATTATTTTGCTTTTACATGGCAAATACGAAGATGAAACCACATACTTCATTTGTAGTACCAAAGTATTTGTGGCCTGAAGATACTGCTTTGGTTGCACAATTTCCATGTGTATTTATTTTATTTATTTATTTTTAATACAATGATTCATATATCGTAATACAATTAATGGTTATATATGTATATATGTATGTATGTATGTATGTATGTGTATATATATACGAGCTATTCCATCTCAATTCAGGCAGACAGTACTGATATGCGTCAATTCACCATCACAGATTTTTTTCAAAAAAATTCAGTAGTTAGAACTAAGTGATTTATAAAATTTCCTAAAAGGATTTTTCCCTAAAAAATTTATTTCTCTGATTACAGCACTTTAAAGTTCATGAAAAAATTGGCAGTTTTCAGAAAAACTGAAAAACGCTTCTTTTTGAAATGAACACAATACCAAACATATTCAACATATTAAGTCAATTTATTTTTTATAAACAGTTATTAAACTGAATTTTACTTTGGCATAGTTAAAAATATAGTGACATTTTTACTTAATTAAAAAAAATTAGATTTTAAGTACAAAAAATATAATTTTTAGTGAATTTAAGATTTTTTTTCAGAATGAAAAAAAATATTTTAAAGCTAAACATTAATGGCAATCCAAAGACCTTTAATGGGAGTTTTACAGCAAATTTTATTTTAACTCTAAGGTGCTTACAACTTTTGTAATTCAATTTTAAATTATGCAAAATTTTGTAAAATCACTACTTTTGAAATGCAATTTCTCAAAAACACCATTTTTTAAAAATCTGATAATATGCTCAATTCATACCTTATTAGTCTCTAATAAATACCTTACAAGCAAATTGTGTGTTTTTGCTTAGAAAATTTTATATGATTTTTTGAAAAAAACATGTTGTGTGTATTTTTCAACAGACCACAAAGTCAAGCTCTTCCTTATTTAACCGAACTTGTAATGTAATTAATATTTCAAACTAAAAAATACATCACTAGTACATAATTATTACTGTTAAATTATAGCTAATCATTTGCTTAAATTTAAAATTGCGTAAAATACAGCCAATAATAAAATTAGTATTGATCATATGTCATTTCATTCCATACTCATAAATGTGTTAAATCCATCTACAGTGTGTAAAATATTTTGTTATATAGTATGGATATAATATATTAATGTGCAAATATATACATAACAGAAGAATTAGGTAGTGAAGGTTTCTTAAATTAACTTCAACTACTTATCGTTGAAGGTATGAAGTCGCTCAGATTGTCCTATTGTAACTGGTTTTTCTGTTTCTAGAAGCACATTTTCCAATGGTAATGCACATTCATATTTTTTCTTTCCAGATTCTTTTGGCCATTGGAATGCTTTATCTATGGACCATGTTGGGTACATGAATGATACAACTTTAATGTCATTTAGTTCTTGTGATTGATATACTATTGATTTGTCCTATCCACCAATTATTTTCATAAATGCATCCAATAAAATCACCGATTTGGAAACTATGTATTGAATATTGTCTTTTCATTTGGCTAAAGGTTTCAACTTTTGTCAATTCATTTTTACTTGCTCGTTCCATATAATTTTCATTATTTACAATCACCCTATAATGTTTATATCTAATACCAACAATAGATTTTGCATTAGCATATTCTTTCACATTATTAGTTCTATAGGATTGAATAATATTTCTGTCTCGATGGACTAGAATGTTATTTTTTAGTAGAGAAGATAGTTCAGCAACAAATGAGACAGAATTTTGGATAGCTTTTATTGGCTCCTTTTGGAGATTAAATTTTGTTGCATAGTGCTTATCACAGTCCCCAATAACATCACATGCACTTTTAATATGGCCAGTACCTGAAAATATCCTCTACTTCAGTACAATTTTATTTTTGTGCAATTCATAAAACTGATACTTGTTTTTAAAATGTGCTTCAGCTCCATCTGATATATACACAGGTGATTCCAGTGTTTGTAATTGGTACAACTTTTTTTACTTTTTCTATGTCACAAACAGCATGAGCTGTATCATGAGTTAACCATCAGAAACTATGATAAAACTCTTTATTTCTTCTCTAAAGTATGCTGTGCAGGTAAGTAACGATATCTGAGTATTCTGCCAGTGGTAGCTTTGTACTTCATTTGGCAGTGTTAGTGAGTAATTTTCAGCAAAGTCAAAATGCATCACAAGCACAGATTTTTTTTTAAGGGGTTTGGCTTATTTAATTTTATGAATAGGAATTTTTGAAGATTAGCTTATATTTATCTGCCTTAATAATGTGCATATTATTATTTTTTCATTAAAAAATAACATTATAAATACAGAGAAATAAGAAAAAGTTTGATCTTCTGGTTTTCTGAGGAAAAAAAAAACTAATTGGAAAAAACCTAAACTTGAAAAAAAATCTAATTCAGTTGTAATGTATGTATTTGCATTTTAATATATTATATCCATACTATATAACAAAATATTTAACACACTGTAGATGAATTTAGCACATTTATGAGTATGGAATGAAATAACATATGATCAATACTAATTTTATTATTAACTGTATTTTACGCAATTTTAAATTTAAGCAAATGATTAGCTATAATTTAACAGTAATAATTATGTACCAGTGATGTATTTTTTAGTTTGAAATATTAATTACATTACAAGTTCGGTTAAATAAGGAAGAGCTTGACTTTGTGGTCTGTTGAAAAATACACACAACATGTTATTTTCAAAAAATCATATAAAATTTTCTAAGCAAAAACACACGATTTGCTTGTAAGGTATTTATAAGAGACTAATAAGGTATGAATTGAGCATATTATCAGATTTTAAAAAAATGGTGTTTTTGAGAAATTGCATTTCAAAAGTAGTGATTTTACGAAATTTTGCATAATTTAAAATTGAATTACAATAGTTGTGAGCACCTTAGAATTAAAATAAAATTTGCTGTAAAACTCCCATTAAAGGTCTTTGGATTGCCATCAATGTTTAGCTTTAAAATATTTTTTTCATTCTGAAAAAAAATCTTAAATTCACTAATAATTACATTTTTTGTACTTAAAATCTAATTTTTTAAATTAAGTAAAAATGTCACTATATTTTTTAAAACTATGCCAAAGTAAAATTCAGTTTAATAACTGTTTATAAAAAATAAATTGACTTAATATGTTGAATATGTTTGGTATTGTGTTCATTTCAAAATGAAGCGTTTTTCAGTTTTTCTGAAAACTGCCAATTTTATCATGAACTTTAAAGTGCTGTAATCAGAGAAATAAATTTTTTAGGGAAAAATCCTTTTAGGAAATTTTATAAATCACTTAGTTCTAACTACTGAATTTTTTTTGAAAAAAATCTGTGATGGTGATTTGACATGCCCTGCCTGAGCTGAGATGGAATTGCTCATACATGTTTGGAGGGGGAGACACGGAAAAGAGATCGATATATCCAAGTGAACAATGATCAAAATATATCGAGGTTATTACACTGTTAAACATTTCTGTAAAAGCACAGAAAAAACCCGAAACTCTCTGTAAATTTATACTCGTTATCGATTAAATGCATTCGATTGAGTTTCTCTGTCATCATTTTACACACATTTTCCTTATCTTATGTCTAATTCGCTGCAGACATTTCCATGTCTTCATTTAAAGATATTTTTACCTTTGTTAAATTTTGTAATTCAAAATATACACTTTTGAATTTCTTTTGCAGATTTACTAGAAATATTAATGGAGAAAACTTAGTTTAAAGATTTTTAACTTAGAATAATTTAGTAAGGAAAAAGTCATCTCATCAGATTTAGTAGGGATTTTACCCCCGCCAATCATAAAAGACATACTTTGTAAAAATAGCAATAGCTCCCATAGCTCAGTCAGTAACTAGTTTTTTCACTGCCAAGTGTTCTTGGGTTCAAAACCAGATTAGCTGAAAACATTTTTTAAAAAATTAAAATGATACAGATTTTAAAATTTATTCGAAAAATTCAAATTCATTGAAGCTCACTGAAGATTGAGGGATTAACGAATTTTAAAAACTAAATTAATTTGTTATCATTAAAAGTAAATATACAGAGTTTCGTGTATTTTTAAAAATGTTAATTTACAGAGGGTTTTTTTTTCTAAATTTACAGAATAACATCGCTGTTAATTAACAAAATCTCGGTTTTTCTAATCTTTGTAATTTTACATAAGACTTAAGATAAAGGATGATAAAGGATAAAGGAATTAAAGATAAAGGATTACCCATAGATTCTCTGTAATTTCACAGAATTTTTTTTTAACAGTGTGTGTTAAGGTTGTTCTTAACTGCTCCACTCAACAAGCGCAAAACATTTTGACACATTTACAAATTCATTTTTCAACAGAAATATATAAAATTAGAATGCCTGACTATGGAAGCGATTTCGAATCGAACTTATTTCTCCATTTTATAATAAGTAAGTTACCTATCCAGTTCTAAGCTATTTCGATCACGTGATCACCCTTTTTTCTCCTGCTTTTCGACCGGTTTTTCTGCTTTCGTCGGGAAATGTGCTCAACTTTGAAGGCTTGTTATAAAAAATCTAATGTGTTAAAAAAAAAAAAAAAAAAAAAAAAAAAAAAAAAAAACAGAAAATTTAGTGCAATTAGACAGTTTCTGAATAATAACACCTGTTATTTTCATGCATTTTCGAACAAAAATAAATTAAAGCATGCATCACAAAGTTGTCCTTTTTGATTTTTTGATTTAAGAACACCCTGAATTATTCGTACATTTTCTGTAATTTCACAGAATTTTTTTTAACAGTGTGTGTGCTAAAAACTATCTAAGAAAAATGTTAATTAAGCGAGTAAAAATATTCCTTATTATTTTACTCACCTATTACTTGATGTTTCAGTCTATTCGGCGTGCTTAAATTCCAGTGTGTACAGAGACGTTCTGCGTAAGTCGGCCATCCAGAGGTGTAGAGTAATGTGATCATCGTATGAGAAGGGTGTTTTTTTGCTCGGCGCGTTGACCCCTTTGAAATAAGCAACTCTATCCTCGGTTTCTGACACATGGAAATTTGTAGATGCTTCTCAATCGACGGAATAATGAGTTGCGATGATTTACATAAGCGGAAAATAATTTCATGCAAGCCGGAACAAAGGAAACATTAAGGTGGTTCGGGAAGTGTTATTATTATTGTTATTATTATTATTATTATTATTATTATTATTATATTTATTATTATTATTATACTTATTAGGTGCGTTCGTAATTATGTAAATACTTTGCACCTATCGTTGTCCTGTGGTCCGACCGAATATCATTGCCACCCCCTTCTCTTATACACTATATTGCCATTGATTATGGGACACTTGCGATTTTAGACATTTTACTAAATATCTAGAAAAATGCATAAGGAATCATCTCGAAACTCTTAGTGTATAAATATAATAGTATAAGTCATACATCTCCGTGAAGATTTTTTCCCGAAACTCCAAAGGGGGCCGTCAACAAATTAAAAAAGAATGAATATCTTTTGAATAACCGTGTCAAAACTAATGTAGCAAAAGAGCTCAAACTCTAGATTGTAATTGAATGCCTTATTATAATAAGCCTTGTTCATTTTTATGCAAATAGCATGCATACTCGCAGAGTAATTAAGGTTTTTATAAAAATGATCCCAAATTTTTCCAAGTTTTTTCCTTATAATTTTCAGAGTTCTTAATATAAAATATTATTTTTTTCAGAAAATATGACAAACAACATTGCACACAGTACCCTGTAATCAGAATTAAAAAATAATGAAAATTGTATAAAAAATGAGTTGGTTTACTAAATAATTTTTTACTGCGCATGCGTCAACGATATCAAAATTTCATTTGCATATTATGTTAGCTAAATGTATCGAGCAACTTTTGTGAAAGTCACAAAATCATAACTTGAAAATTCTGACAAAAATCGTCAATTGAATAAGTCGAAAATCCGTTATTCTCAAAATGAAGCAAAAACAAGAGGGGTTGTATCCATATATTCATTGATTAGTGTCAATATAAAATACACAATATGGGATGTACTACTGCATTTGGATAAAATCCCTCATTTTTTTGCTTCATTTTGGAAACAACGGATTTTGTCTTTTTTCTATAGACGATTACTTTCAGAATTTTTAAGCTATGATTTTGAGACTTTTACAAAAGTTGCTCTATACATTTAGCTAACATAATATGCAAATGCAATTTTGATATCTTTGACGCATGCGCAGTAAAAAATTGTATAGTAAACCTACTCATTTTTCATACAATTTTTATTATTTTTTAATTCTGATTACAGGGTGCTGTGTGCAATGTTGTTTGTCATATTTTATGAAAAAAATATTATTTTATATTAAGAACTCTGAAAATTATAATGGAAAAACTTGGAAAAATTTGGGACCATTTTTATAAAAACCTTAATTACTCTGCGAGTGTGCATGCTATTTGCATAAAAATGAACACAGTGTATTACAATAAGGCATTAAATCATAATCTAGAGTTTGAGCGCTTTTGCTACATTAGTTTTGACAGGGTTATTCAAAAGATATTCATTCTTTTTTAATTTGTTGACGGTCCCCTATGGCGTTTCGGTAAAAAATCTTCACGGAGATGTATGACGTATACTATTATATTTATACACTAAGAGTTTCGAGATGATTCCTCATGTATTTTTCTAGATATTTAGTAAAATGTCTAAAATCGCAAGTGTCCCATAATCAATGGCAATATAGTGTATTTGTGGGAACGAAGTGACAGCTTCTGTTGGTAGAAAGACTATTTTCTGTTGGCGTTAGTTCGCTAAATTGGGCGCTTTATCGATATTTTCCGCTATCAGTGTTTTGTTTTTCTTAAACGCCTAAAACTTTCATACACATATATTTTATATACGTATATAATAAATTTTTTCTTAGTAATAACCATTAAATCATCGAAAAATCGACGCTAAAAAAGGTATATCCGTTAATATAAAATGCACAAAATGAAAATTAAAAAGGATATAATAATGATAATAAAAGTATGATAATAAAAAATCCATACATATATGTATATATATGCATGCATTTGCATAAGAAATTTAAACATTGGAGAATTATTGGAGAACAATGTAGAAACTACTTTAGAAGAGAAAATTTTGTGTAGAACTTTTATGAATACTTGTTACATATTAATGCCCTTTTTTCCCATGCATATTATTTTTCATTCAGAAATATATTTTTAAAATATTTGACGTGCTATAATTATGTATGGAAACAAATATTTTCGTCAGATTTAAACTATTTTCTCGTTGATTACGCTTTAAGGTGTTTCATTCTAACGTCCTTCAAGAACCTTAAACATAATATATATATACATATATATATATATATTTACAGATATTTCGTGTTTTAATTAATATGTTAGAAATAATTTCTACAATTAAAATTATTCTGTGTGGTATTTTGAAAGAAAGAAAGATGCTGAGGAAAAAGAACAACATTCTAAATACAAAAGTATTCTTGTGCTGAAATATTCTTATGAACGATACTTCTTTTATTGCTCTTAATGTTCTTGCTTTTATTATTATTATTATTATTATTATTATTATTATTATTATTAACTTGTTTGGAACTACGATATTTGCATATTAATTTATTATTTTCTTTCAAAACTTCTTTTTCCCCAAAGTCTAAGTAAATTTTAAAATTTCAAAGCGGTTGCACGATGTTTTATAACTGAAACTTAAATATGTATTTCTTGGTAAAATTTAATTTTTACTTTCTTCTAACTTCAATAGAAGAAAATATTGTAAACGAAATTTTTTCGACTTCCGGTTTTCGACGGATTTACACGTTTTAGGTGTCAGAGATTCCAAAAAACATGTTTTTACAAAATGTCTGTCCGTGTGTCTGTGTCTGTGTCTGTGTGTATGTCGCCATTCTACCATCAAAATATGTATGAAGTTAGGCATAGAATTGAACCAAATTTTTTGTGAATGTTTTTGGCATTGGCAAGCAGGTCCTCCTTCAGTTTTGAAATATTCCGCCGGAAGGGGGCGCTGCAATCGCGATTTTTGTGCCATTTTCAATATTGTACCGACCAAAAGTATATGAAGTTATGCATCGAATTGAACCACATTTTTTGTGTAAGTGTATGACTATGTCTAGTTGGTCCCCTTTCAATTTGAAAAAAATCCGCCCGAAGGGGGCGCTGCAATCGCGATTTTTGTGCGATTTTCAATATTGTACCGACCAAAAGTATATGAAGTTATGCATCGAATTAAACCAAATTTTTTGTGTAAATGTATGACTATGGCTAGTTGGATCGTCCTGAATCTGAAAAAAATCCGCCGGAAGGGGGCGCTGCAATAGCGAATTTTATGCCATTTTCAATATTGCATCACTTAAAAGTGTATGAAGTTAGTTCTAGAACTGAACTAATTTTTTTGTATATGATTATTTTTTGGTAAAGCAAGTAAGTCCTCCCTGAATAAAAAAAAAAAAAAATCTGCCTATTATTCTATTGTCCATCGGCTCGTGCAGAGACGGAAATTCGTTTTTAGTCCGATTCATTGACTGAAGCAGAAATTTAAGACGAAAATCAAAGTTGGTATGGTATTCAATTAAAATTATTAAAGCATTAAAATGAGTAACTATTTTTTTTTTAAATATTAAAATGTACTTATGAGATAGAAGAAAGTTTTGGGATTGGCACATCCAACTAGTTTTTTCTGAATATGTAATTCTTATAATCACGCACGTCTTTCTTATGCACATGCTTATAATTTACTAATAGTAAGAAGAGCATTAAATTCTCATGAATTCAAAACTGAGAATTGTGTTATTATTTGAAAAAACATGCATCCAAAAGTGGATAAAGAAACTTTATTTCTTAAAATGCATTTAAAATACTTCACAAATTCCCAACTTGCAACACAAAATTTTATAACACACCTGATTCATTTTTATTAAAGTTCATTGAATTCGTTTTTATTAATTATTCATTTTTATTAATTTACTTAAAGGAATAAAATTAACAGGCCTACTGAAGCGATTTTTTATTGAATAGCATTTTCCATTTTCATCTAAATAAATTACCTATAGAGTTATAAGCCATTCTTGTTACATTTCTCGCACTGCTGCGTTGTAAATTTGGTTTAAAACGCTAACTTTTAGAGTATTTTCTGTAAATTACTCTGTTTCTTCAATAAAATGGACTGTTATTCGATTACGTAGTTTCTGAGTAAGAACACCTTCTAATTTATTTTGTTTTCAACGAAAAATGTATTCAGAAATATGTAAGAAAATAGCTTCTTTGAGTTTGAGAGCACCCTTAAGCCTGTTTTCAAATCCAAATTGACTACTTTCCAGAATTCATATTTATTTGTGTTATGAATATTGTCGCCAAGAGTTACCATGGTTCGATTTGAACCCAGAAGAATTTTTAGGAAAAAATCTCATTAAGGGTGTTCTTAAATCAAAAAGGGCAACTTTCTGACACATGCGTTAATTTACTTTTGTTCGGAAATGCATGAAAATAGCAGGTGTTATTATTCAGAAACTGTCTAATTGCACTCAATTTTCTGTTTTTTTTAAAAACACAATAGATTTTTCATAACAAGCATTCAAAGTTGACACTTTTGAGCACATTTCCCGACGAAAGCAGAAAAACCGATCGAAAAGCAGGAGAAAAACGGGTGATCATGTGATCGAAATAGCTTAGAACTGGATAGGTAATTAATTATCATAAAATGGAAAAATAAGTTCGATTCGAAATCCCTTTTACAGTCAGGCATTCCAATTTTATACATTTCTGTTAACAAATGAATTTGTAAATGTGTCAAAGCATTTTGCGCTTGCTGAGCGGAGAAGTTAAGAACACCCTTAAAACAACCCTCAATAGAATGATGGATTACTTATCTCACCCCCCCCCCCCCTCAAGCGCACAAAATACAGATGGGAAAGAAGTTGCAAGCACACTAGACGATCTGCTTCTACGTGTGGGCGCAGTTGATGTGTACACCTATTTTTTTCTGAATAATGTGGAAGTGGCCAATTCTAAACTTCATACATATTGTATGTATGTATAGATTTTATACTCAGTGCACTTCATATATGTATACAGGGTAGCACAAAAGGACAGGCAGAACTTAAAAAAAAAACTACTAGTAGGATAATTGCAAAAAAAAAAAAAAAGGGGGATAGATTGGTTGACAGAAGTATCTCTTTGCAAAATTTTTCTTTGCTTATTTGTGTACGTTATCAGATGTCTAAAGAAAACGTTGCAAATTGTTCATAATTAATGGTTTTAACTTTGTTTTTCGTATGTATTTATGGGATACTGGAAGCAAAGAGAGAAATATTAAAACCACTCTTACCTTCCTAAATGTTTGAAAAAAATAGGAATTTTGATCCCTTTTGCCTAATTTCAATCATCTGGCACTTTTTAGTGAAAATTCTAATTGCTCTCATGGGGGGCCCCTAAAGGGATAACCGGGACAATTGCCCCGCATGCCCGTTTATAAATCGGGCCCTGTTCTGAACACATATAATAGCGTAAAAATTATTGAAATTTAATACATATAATCTGTGAAGAATTTTGTCAAGTCATTTGGAATATATTTGAAAATTGAGTTAAAACTTAAAAAGATAATAATAAAAGTTTAATGATACTTCATGATAAATAATGACTCAAGATTGCCATGGTGATGACGATCGATTTATGATGGAGTCCTATTATTTTCCGTATTACTGAATTTAATATATATAATCGTCATAAATTTTGTATTCATACATTTTTGCATAAAAATGCAACAGCTACTACACCAGCCTAATTTTAATCATCTGGCACTTTTTAGTGAAAATCCTAATTGCTCTCATGGGGGCCCCTAAAGGGACAACCGGGACAATTGCCCCGCATGCCCCTTCATAAATCGGTCGCTGTTCTGAACACATATAATAGCGTAAAAATTATTGAAATTTAATACATGTAATCGTTGAAGAATTTTGTCAATTCATTTGGAATTTTATGAAAATTGAGTTAAAACTTAAAAAGATAATAATAAAAGTTTTCTTCATTTTATTAAATCATATCATACGTACTTAATTTAATGATACTTCATGATAAATAATGACTCTAGATTGCCATGGTGATGACGATCGATTTATGATGGAGTCCTATTATTTTCCATATTACTGAATTTAATATATATAATCGTCATAAATTTTGTATTCATACATTTTTGCATAAAAATGCAACAGCTACTACACCAGGATCTGAAAATTTATAAAACTAGTTATTCTACGAACGTACCTCATTTGCCATATTTGACTTACAATTTCCGACTTGTTTATTTTTATAAATAGTCTTTACTTTTTTTATGTGTATATGTATAAATAATTTTAACTGTTCATTTTTTTTTTGAAAATTTAAAATTTAATTTTTAAAAATTAAGAAAACAAAGGAATAAACTAGAGCTTTTCGATTAAAAAAATAGATGAAAACAATTTTTTTTAAATTGCAATTTTTTTTTATTTATTTATTTAATGCAGTAAGAACGTCGATTTTACGTTTTTCATCATACCAGGCGGAAAAAAACCCGTACAAAACGGGAAAATGTAAAATCTATGAAAAGGGATTATTACTTTTTTGTAATTTAAAAGAAATATAATCATACATTCACCTTGTTTGCTCTAAACGACATATTTTGTTTATAAAAAATATGTTTTTTTGGCTTGTGTGATTTCAGTAAAAGGTCACAACTTTATATGCGACAAAATTTCGCTTTTACGCTTTTTTTTTTCTGACCAACAAAAAATGTAAAACCGAGTAAAGAAATTGAAAATTATAAAAGAAAAAAAAAGTTTTAAGAATTCAAAATATTATTTTGAAAGTATTGTTGGCACAAATATGAGTTTTATATAGATTAATAAAACGTAAGACTCACCTATTTGGGTTTTAAAAAGTGTGCAAATATCAATATGCTTGTTATTTTTGCCTCTAAATTCATAAAGAACATTTTCTATATTATACAAACTCAGAAGATTAGATTCTTGAGAATCATATCTTGAGTAATATGCTCTCACAGTTTTGGTCTATTTAAGAGTGTTCTCAATTGTCTCGCTCAACCGGCGCAAAACGTTTTGGCACATTTACAAATTCATTTTTTGACAGAAAGTTAAAAAATTGGAATGCATGACTATGGAAGCGATTTCGAACCGAACTTAATTTTCCATTTTATGATCATTAAATTACTTATCCAGTTCTAAGCTATTTCGATCACGTGATCACCCGTTTTTCTCCTGCTTTTAGACCGGTTTTTCTGCTTTCGTTGGGAAATGTGCTCAGAAACGTAAACTTTGTAGGCTTATTATGAAAGATCTATTGTGTTTAAAAAAATGAGTGCAATTAGACAGTTTCTGAATAACAACATTTGCTATTTTCATGAATTTCTGAACAAAAATAAATTAACGCATATGTCACAAAGTTGTCCTTTTTTATTTAAGAACACCCTTAAGGGTGTCCGGGACACATTTTAAAATAATTTTAATTTATTAAGTTAAAACTTTGAATTTCTTTTGTGATGGTTAACCTTATCATTTGTAAACAAAATCACGTAATAAAACTTCTCAGATTTATTTTTTCTATTTAAAACTTAAAATTTATTTAAAAAGTGGGATCATTTAAACTCATTATAACTCGAAATAATATTTCTAGAATTTTATTTCTTTTAATTTAAATTAAGAGAAATATATACGCTTTAATATTGATTCAGAATTTTGAAAGTATTAATTTATATAAAAATTAAAAATATTATTAAAAAAAATGAAAAAAAAATGATACAACTGAAAAAAAAATTATATTTTGAAAAGTAAATATTTTTAAGAAATTTTCTGAATTAGAATTAAAGTAAAAGAAGTTAAAAAGACATGTTCCTTATTTGTACCATTTATCTTTAACAGCTCTTGACTAATAACAACTTAAATAGGACAACTAGTCAAAAAACCCATCAGGAAGAAAAACGCATTTTCACAAGAGGTCATTTCCATGACAATGATTGTTTGAAAGCTAGATTTTGAAAACTAACTAAAACGAAAAAAATAATATTTCCTGTGCTAAATAAAATAGAAAAATGATTCAAACGTCATTTTAAGCAGAAACAAACCAAATAATAATAATAATAATAATAATAATAATAATAATAATAATAATATTAAATCGTTTGAGCTTCAGTTTCTGAAGTTAGTAAGGCTCTTCATCGGTCAGGCTGCAAATTTACTTCTCTAATGCTAAATCTATGGGCTTGGAATGCGCCCATATTTTTTCAATTTCGCTTCAGAAAATTTTCATTCTCTGTTTTTTCTATATGCTCTTCTTGAAAGATGTTTTTTTCTGTTTTATTTGACAAAATATTTTAAAAGTACATTGTTTGTTTTACATAAAGTGTTAAAATCTTACTTACAACTCGACTGATTTTGACAGTTAAAATCTAAAATTAAATATATATTTTAGAAGCATTTTTCTCAAATAAAAAAGAAAAAAAGTATCCTTCAAGAAGAGTATGAAGAACAAGTGGGTATGTGTGATCGCAGATCACACAGAGGGTTTCGTTTAAAATTTCTTCCAAAATAACTTATCCTTTAATTAATGAATCCAAATTGTTAATTTATAATTATTACATTCTTACATGGATGATAGTATCACCAATAAATTTAATATTTAAATAATTATAAAAAGAAGTTATTTATTTTAACCAAATTAAAAATGTTCAAATTAAATTATATAAATAAAATCTAAAATTGCAACTTTTTTGAAAATCCGAAATAAAAGAAATAGCGTAGATATAAATAAAATTTTAAATATCTAAAAGCGAAAAAAGAAACTGTTTAAATAAAATTTAAAATTCTGAATCATTAATAAATCGCAACAGTTTTTAAATGGAAAGAAAACTGAATTCCAAAAATATTACGAATGCTAGCGATAAAACAACATATATAAAAACTCTGAAATTGGCAAAAGATACGAAATTTTTTTTTATTAAATCCGTCTTAGTGTGAAATTTTAAAGTTCCAGCACCAGGGTTCAAACTAAAAAACTTCTGTTTATTAACGAGATGTTTTACCTCAAAGTATGATGCCTACACGAGAAACATTTAAATTAAGACTCCCTTTTAAAATTATAAATTTCAAAAATGAACTGATGACATTGATAAAATTGATTTAATTAAAATAATAGACTTTTCAAAATTTTATGATTTATTGTGGGATTCGAGATATTCACCTTGTGAGAACACAAAATTTGAAGTCTCTGACTTATACAGTTTTTGTGTACATACTTAGTGATGGACAGACAGACAGAGGACTGAGACGAATAGGGTTTCTCAGATGAGCGAAACCCTAAAAACAAAGCTGAAAATTTTAATTTTCTAATAAGAACTGACTGATAACAACCTTTAAGTTCTTATCACTGTTGGCATATTCACTGAAATTAATGTTGAATTCAGCAAATGTATAATTTTTAAACTTTTTTAGGGTCAAGTAATTGTGTTTCTGTGATGTTGAATTCACAACTGAATTTTCGAAAAATTTGATATCAAAATAAGAAAAAGCAATTTTATAGCTTTTTCCTTCTAAAGTTATAGAAGTAGAAAGCAATTTTATAACTTTTCCCCTCTAAATTTTTAAAAGTAAAATTTAAAATGAAAAGTTTCTGGTGTAAATATAATATATACCACCCCCTTTTGAGGGGTTAAAGAAAGGCCATAATTATCTCTGTGTTCATTGACACACACACACACAAAAAAAAAAAACGTTGCAAATCCCTTCTTTCGCAAAATTAGTTGACGATACCATTTTTAGTTGCATAATTATGCAGAGGACATCAAATGCAATGATTCCAATGCAATCGTTTTAAAAACATCTTCTTGGCTTCGAGAATCGATTTCGACTGATGTCTTACGGACCAATTGTTTCTTTTAGTAAAATTTGAATGAGTTAATTAATAATAATCATGCCTAGATCAGACGATTAAAGTTGACTTATTCACAAGAAATAACTCAAACTGAATATTTTTTAATTTAAATTTTATATCAGCGGTACATCGATCAGCGATTAAAGTAATTTTCCGATTTTGTAGACTCGTTTTTCCATTCAATTTTTTTTTTTTTTTTTTTTCAGAATGCACATTTTACAATGCCAAAAATCCTTTTTATATGAAAAGTAGCAATTATGCTTTAAAATAAAATTTTGAAATTTATTAAAAGAATAATTTCTCATTGGCCTCCTACCAGGAGTAAACCAATTAAGGAAGAATTCGCCAAAGATATCAACTTTTATATCCGTCTTTTTATTCTGATCATTTCAATGGCTTAAACTCCTAATTCAATTATATGTCTTAAACTTATGTGTTATTCATATTTTATTATTTTAAATATTTTTTGTGGAAATATTAATTTTGCTATGGAATATAAGTGGAAAACAAATGCCGAACTATTTATATTACGTGCAGATGAAATAATTTATTGTAATCGTGTGTACACGATTGAGATAAAAAAAAAAATCGCATTTGAAAAATATTTTTTAACCGTATAAAATCAGTAAATTAGGATATATTTTCCCAATACAATTGTGATACAGTTTCCAAACAAATTGCATTTAAAAGCACATTTTCTCCATTCGAAGGTGTAAAAATTGAAACGTTTTTAGAAGTTAAAAAATAATTGCAGTAAAATTCAGTTGTCTGATGTCATCAAAATGACGGCGGCGTTATAGGTGGTCATTGTTTGTTCTTTATAAAATAGATACTAATTACTTATTTAGCCATATTTAAAAATTGATATATCTTCTGGAAATACGAGCTTTTACACTTTTTTTTTTTGAATAAAGTAATAAATAAGCATCAATTTGCCGTCAAGGTATACCTGATAAACCAAATATCTTGCCCTGATTATAAATTTTTATTGTGCTCAAAGTATTATAATTATAGGCATATTATTGTTTGGATTGTTTTGTAAGTATTGCTATAATTTTTTTTATAAGACCATCTGCTTCTGTAAATTTCAACGCGTATCTCGGCGAAAGTTTAAGAAATATGGGTCATTCTCAGATAAAGGAAAATTTTATATCCTTGACCCCCCCCCCCAAAAAAAAAAAAACATTAATGAGTCTATTGTGAATGTTTTAATTTTATTTTAAAAAATAGATAAAGAACTAGATTGTGCAGCAGTTTATACATGAGAAAAATAATAATTTTAATATTAAAAAAAATTAAAAAGTTGCAAATGTCATTACTATGGCATGTCCCTAACTTCAAATTTAATAATTCAAAATTACACTTCGAAGTGTTGGAAAGCCTTTGAGCAAAAACAACAACAATGTAATAAAGTTTTATCTCTCTACTTATGATATAATTAACATTTTAGCTTCAAAACATTTTTTATCTTAATTTTAATTAATTAAACTTTGTTCCTGGAGTTGATGGTCATTACCTTGGTGAAAAGTGTTTTATTTCATAGCTCATCACTAATGTCCGCAGAGTATACTTTTAGATGCTGTATTATACAATAGCACATGTTCTTACAAGCAGTGGTGTCTAACTTTTTTGAAATAGGTATGTACTGTTTCATTTTGATACTTTTATTCAAAAACTGAGAACAATGTGTTTTTTTATGTGTCATTACCATGTTTCATTTTACTAAAATATAATAATACAAATTATTAATTGTATTAATGGAATTATATAGATCCCGAGGACTATTTTGAAAGTAAATATGCTATAAGCCTTTAATTGCTATAATTTAGCCTAAAATGAGGTTAAACATTAAAAATGTCATTACCATGGTAGTCATTACCATGTCTTTTCGCAAACATGGTAATGGCCAGCAGGCCATGGAAATGAGAAATTTCAAGACTTTTTGTATTTTCTAATATTATTTCACAAAATTATCATCAATAACATAAATTTGAGTTACTATAAAGATTTAAACTTACTGACTTATTGTTTAAAAATTAATTAAATCCGATTTTCCAAAACAATCATTTTCATTTATCTTTGTGAACAAAAATGATTTTTCTTTTACATTATTAATGTTTATATTTATTTCATGAACGATAATAACAAGTGGGTCAATGATTAAATATAAATTTCTTAATTTTTCATGTACTTATATTTTATGAAATTGAATTATAAAGTAATTAGTTTGATCTTCCAATTATTAATTTGAGTTTCTATAAATTAAAGCCATAAATAAGGCATTTTTCATCGATTTCTGCTGATATTTTTCTTATAATGTTATACATGCTAACATTCCATTATTACAAAAAAAATTGAAATTAAAATAAAAAAATAATAATAAAAATAAAGGCAAAATTTCTCTTTATCTGAGAATGACCCATTTTCTAATTCCCGCCAAATTTTTTTTAACATGTCTTTTGTTTACATTATAGACAACAGTTTGTATTCTAGTCTTCAGTTCTTCGACGTCAACAATTGGTGTGGCAAAGACTCTGTCCTTGATATATCCCCCCTCCCCCTCAAAAAAGATCCAGAGGATTAATGTATGGTGAGCGTGAGGGCCAGGGTCTTCGTTCATTCCTACCAACCCACCGCACCGATCCGAAATGTTTTGTTTCGAAAATCACGTTCTATGGTACTCCGGAATACTAAAGCTACTAAAACTGACATATTCAATGATACAGCAAGTTACATTATTATACAAAGGACTATTTTTTTATGAATTATTATAACCAGCAAAAGACTTTTGATTCACCTTGTATGTATATAAATTGTTAGGGAAGCTCGGCCCCCTGCGTGCTACGTGTTACAAGCCAATCATTTTCTAAGGTTCATGTCATTATCATAAATTTCAAGCAACTCCTTAAAGTTGTTTTCTCTCATTAGTACATCAAAATGAAGAGAATACTGCCAGTATCTAATTCATCATTATCATCTTCTTCGAAAATAACATCATCCTCAGTTCCATCCATCGCACTATTGATGCAACATTTTTTGAAAGATCGAGCGAATAATTATTGTGGTAAGTTCAAGACAAGTTTCTTTCACTCATTCAGCGATAGCAACGATGTGAATTTTTTAACCCTTTTAGTGCCAAGGAGCGCCGTAGCGCTGCTTGAAAAATGCCAGCGTCGCGATAGCGCGTCCGTCACAATACTCGGCAACACGGCCGTCACTATGTTTATCTAATGTTCGAAATTATATCACTACAAGAAAAACAAAAATATATTTAAAAATAATAATAATCACGATGTTTATATAAAAATATGCGATCGAAGATAGTTAGAATGCAATATAATGAATAAAAATACGAACACGGTAACACGGCCGTCACTATGTTTATCCAATGTTCGAAATTATATCATAACAAAAAAAAAACAACGATCTTTTTTCACACAACTTAGAAAAAACTGCAGAAATAAAATGATAATGTCTTTCATTAACAGTTTATCGTTTGCAATTAGAAAACTTCTTACATTTTGGTATTTCTGTTTCTAGGCGACAGTAAATTAAATAAATTTAAATAGCACTTTATGGGCGTGTTCAGCGCAACTTACCAAAGTAACCAATGTTACCGACCGATTGTAGGGCTGTACGAAAGCGAATTGTGGCACCAATGAAAAATATCTTGTTGAATTGTAGCTGACGTCACACTTCGCCTTAATTTTCATTTCGTACTTGGCTACAATCGGGAAGTAACCGGTAAGTGACCGGTAAGTTGTGCCCTATCAAACACTGTGCGCGCCAAAAGTGAACAGTCAAAAGGAGCGCTATCGCGACGCTGACATTTTTCACAATTCGCGATAGCAACTCCTTGGCACTACTAAAAGGGTTAAAAATTAGCGCCATTTGTCACAGCTGTATCCACGGATGACATACATTCAGTTCACTTTGAATAGGGCCAAAAGCCAAAAAGCCAAGAGTTAAAGAATAGAAATAAGACCACCGGAGATTACGAAAAATGTCTAGGAGTTATCAATAATTTTTATTAGTTGTGCAGGGAAAGTGCTAAGTTTCGATCGCTGAATTTTTCATCACGTTTGTTTAACATCGGCTTACATACGGGTTTCCAATTTTGGGGGGATTTTTCACTGAAAAGTCGTATACTCGGATAATACACGGAAATATACGGTATCTCCTTTTTTCTGGACAATGACAACTCACTATACGAAAGCGCGTTTTACATAAACCCTTGAAGGGCTGTGGGATAAAATATATCCCACTTAATTTTAATTGCGAAATGCCACATTGATACCAGAATTTTGAAATGAAAATGTTAATTTTATCAAGTGCGTGAAGAAAAGTTTGTATCTATTTTGAAATATAATTTTATTTTTAAATCTGGTGTCGATCGTTAATTTCAGCATTTTAAGAATAGAAGCATTTTGCCTCTCAAAGGGTTAAAATAATATTTGACTGTTAAGTTGATGGTCGTGATGGGCTCTTTAGTTTCTATTTCACAGAAATAGCAGCACTTCTCATGCCCGAAGAATCTATCACTTCTCAAAAACATGGAGATGTCACACTCTTAAAAAAAGATATGTCTAAATAAACATACTTTTTACGTCATTACGTCTCATACGTCTTCAATTTCCTTTTTTTTTTTTTAAACCTAATTCGGAAGGAATGTATCTCGACCGGTATTTAGGTTGTAGAAATGTGATGTCACCTGCAACGAACTCATTATTGGATTTAAAAGGGAGAAATAGGAAATTGCACAGCTAATTTCACTAAACTGATATTTTGACCACAGCGGTCATCTATAACAGAAACTTCTTTACCGCACAAGGTGGCAAAATTAGAACCAGGGCCGTAGCTAGAAGTGAATAGTAGGGGCGGGGGCTTATATTTTTTCTCTCTCTCTCTGACGCAGAAAGATAAATTAATGGATATTCACATTGTAGGTGCTCTGTTTCTTATTAAACTGTTGTAATAACTTCTTTTTATGCTAAGAAAAGAATATGATAATGAAAAATTCGAGTGTTTAACTAGTTCAATATTAAACATCATGTTAGCTTCATGTATGCAAATAGGATGAGCGAGTGTTGAAACATTTATTTTAGCTACAATTTAATATTTCTACAAAACTGTGAAAGGGTCTCAAAACCAAAGTAGACTTTTGAACAGAATTTCATTTGGATTTTTGGAACTGAAATTCATTTAGTAACCTTGTAATCTTTTTCAGGGGAGGCTCAAAATGCTTTATTGGGGCTCACCCCCCCCCCCTTGCTTTAAAGCTAGCTAATCTAGCTATCTAGCTCTGTTATATGCGGGCAGATGGATAGATGAGCGGACGAACTGAACAATGACTATAGGTGCTAGGTTTTTGCATCATTACGGACGCACCTAAAAGTGAGTAGATAATATACAATCAAACCTCGTTAACATGAACACGCTTAACGTAAATTACTTTTAACATGAACTGTTTTCACAGTCCCTTGTAAGGGCGAATACAAAGATTTGATACTGATAACATGAATTACTGTTAACATGAACAAAATTTTGACACCCCCCCCCCCCCCTTGAGGTTCATGTTAACGCGATACGACTGTATCTGTTGCTTATTTATTTATTTCACTTGAAGTTTCTTTTTATTTTTACCAGCTTAAATTTGAAAAACATATTGATAAGAGTATCCATTTTTTTCTTCTTAATAAAGAATCTTTAACTAAAATAAAACAAGCTGGAAATTGCACGGAAAGCGTAGCAAATGAGATATGTTCGTGCTATAACGAAGTTTTAAAAATATTCAGATCTTGCTGTTATAATATACGATACTTCGGTTACAGTATGGTCGAAATCTTTTGTATGTTCTTGTAAATACTATCTGCTTTCTATTATATAAGAAGTAGCTTAAATTAAACTTCAGCAATGTATATCAATTTCATAAAATATGATACAGTTTAATATAATTAAAACACGATCTAAACAATGTTACCCCGTATACCATTATATAGTGGAGTACTTTTTTGTGGCCCTGTAAATACTACCTGCTTTCCATTATACAGGAAGTAACTTGTATTAAACCTTAGCAACGTATATCAAATTCATAAAATGTGAAATAATTTAACATAATTAAAACAAAACCCAAACATTGCTTCCCCATATACCATTATGAAATAGAATACTTTTGTGCGGCCCTATAAATTAATAATAAATATTCTTTGCATCACAGATTGTACTGAATGTATATTTTAGTATTACTTCATAAATTCATGTCAATTCTATTATATTCGAAAGAGTAACATCATTAAAATGTACTTGAAACTATTTTTTCCTATTGACCGTAATATAACGGAATAATTTTGATTGTCCCTGTAATTAAACTATACATACGATTTTCGTAAAATTTGAAATGACACGACAGGTTTATGCAATGATTATATATTTTAAATCTCAAACGATTTGATTGGGTAGTTTTTGCTCTGTTATATGCGGACAGACAGGGGGACGGACAGACTGAATGACGACTATAGGTGCTACGTATTTATATAATTACAAACGCAACTAAAATATTCTTATCTTGCTGAAATAGTATACAGTATTTCGGATACAGTAGAGCACCCGAAATCTTTTGTGTACCCCTGTAAATACTATCTGTTTTCTATTATACAGGAAATAACGTGTAGTAATCCTCACCAATGTATATCGATTTCATAAAATGTTAAATATTTCAATGCAATGAAAATGCGCACCAAACAATGTTCTCCCTATACCATTATGTAATGCAATACTTTTGTGTGGCCCTGTAAATAATAACAAATAGTCTTTGCATTACTGATTGTACATAATGTATATTACAGTATATACTTCATAGATGCATATTAATTTTATTATGCTTGAAGGAGTGTAATACCATTAAAATACACTGGAAACTTTTTCTCCCATTGACTGTAAGATAACGGAATACTTTTTATTACCCCTGTAATTGAACTATGCATCCGATTTTCATAAAATTTGAAATGATTTAAGAAAATTATAAAATAAATATATATTTTAAATTTTAAACCATTCGGTCGGGAATTTTTTTCGTTATTATATGCGGACAGACGGACGGACGGACTGAGCGATAACTATAGGTGCTACGTATTTACATAAATACGAACGCACCTAATAATAGATATAAAAGAATTTGAAACGGACAGACTTATTGGATTAGATATTTTCCAAGGATATAGTGACAGAAATCACTAACACTTTGATATACAACCTGATCAATACATTAACAAAATATTGTTAAACATTTATTGAGTTTTTTAACTGCTGGGTGTGGTGCAAAAATATACATTAAAATTTATGTATCTTTTAGTACTTTTAATTTACCTTAGTTATAAGAAACTATCCCGGAAGTGATAAAAGTATATTTTACAACATCCTCTAACCTGCGTAGGTTTTAATAACAGTAGTCCTTATTCACGTTCTACATCATCTTCCATATATCCATCCACGAGTTCGATACTTAAAATTTGCGTGATGTGAAGTAAGCTTTTACGTATGAAAAGAGGCGTGGTCAAGTAGTTCCGTTATGACGTCATCCCCCCCCCTCAAATAAGTCAGCTGACCCTCAGGTAGTAATGAGTATAAGAAGCTGTAGATCACCAGCTCTAGAGTTTTCACTTCTTTAACACCTGTTGAGAAGAACGGCCGAGAAGCTACAATACAGAGAAAGTAAGATTTATGTTTCCTCGTTTTAATCTAGGACAATTTCGATTTAATTATTTTATTTATTCGAGTGTTAAATAAGGGAATATTTTTAAAAAATTGTTTGTGGAATAAATAGATCTACTGAGCATGCCATTTTTATTTTAGTTCAGTGTATATATACTAAAAAAATCTTTTGCAATTTCAATATCAATTATTCGAGTATTAAATGATAAAATTCCTTTTCTGAAAATTGTTTGAGGAATAAATACAAATTTCCCGCATTTGGAGTTTAATTATTCTTTTTAGTTAAAGAATTTTTTTGACAACTTTAATTTTATTCGAGTTTTAAATGATATAATGCTCTTTTAAAACTCTTTGGAGAAAAAAGTGCAAGTGCTAGGGCAACAATGTATTATGTTTTTTTCTGGGTCGTTTAAGTTTTATTTTATTTAATTTAAACATAAGGAAATTTTTCGTCATTGAAATTTCGTTAACTTGAGTTTTAAATGATATAATGCCACTTTTTTATGGAGTAAATGCAACTTTTTACTAACACATATATCATGTGAATTTTAATTTATTTATTTCAGTATAAAAAATTCCTTTGCAATTTCAATTTCATTTATTTGGGCTTTATTAAACATAACCTTTTAGAGAGCATATGACTTTTATTTGATTATATTTAAGTACTAAAAATATCGACATTTCAATTTGATTAATTTGAGTTATTTAGATGATGATTTTATTTTTAAAAAATCTAAACTTGTATGGAAAAAAAAAATAGAATTAAGTTTTAAATTCTAAAGTATATTTTTTGGAAAACTCTTCAGAGAAAAAATACAACTTTATTATGAAGTCGTGATTTTTAACTTTATATTGTTTTAGTATAACGTAATTTATTTGTAAATAACTTTTGATCACTTGTTTAAATAACAATGAAACGATACTTTTTGAAAAAATAAAAAGTTTGACAAATAAGAATACAAACTTCCATAGAAGAAAAACGTTTTCTTTTCACGGGTGTTTTTTTTTTATTTGTTGAGTATTAAATGAAACAACACTGATTATGAAAAACATCTAAAGAATAAATATAATTTTAATTTAAAAAGTGAGTCCTTTTGCTTTTATTTCACTTTAAAACGATGTTTCATAAGTAATGGTAATTTCATTCGTTGAATATTAAATGATATAATACTTTTTTTAAAATTATTAATAATTAAAGCTTTTCACACGGCATGTGAATTTTATTTTCTTGTTTTTTAATGTCAGTCACAGTTCATTTATTTAAATAATACTAAAATAATACCTTTAAAGTACTGACAAATGAAGTACTATATATGAAATGAGTTTTCTATCTTTTTACAAATAATTTCATCACCTTTATCTGAATATTTAAATAAATATAAATACTGTTTAAATATAAAATGAGTTTTAATTATATTTGCTACGATGTAAAGTAAATTTTCTTATTATTGATTATAATTTCATTTATTTAATTTTTATTACATATAATAACTTTTTTTTAAGTATATGAAGAGTACTTAATATTTTGGATCATGTAAAACATAATTTTTCAATTTAGAAGTAAAACAATAATGTACATAAAAATATCATTTTTTTCTTTTTTTACTGTATAATTACAATTTTATAACGGCTTATTTAGATATTAAAGCTTGCATTATTTACATATGATTGGATAAAGCAATAGTAGAATTTTTACAGATTGAGATAACTTTTTTATTTATTTGTTTCTGGTTATTTTTTTAAATTCATGTAATGTTTCATGGTTTTTACAAATAAAATAAAATTAATAAATAATCGTATCCGTAACTAATATTAATTTTAATCATTCAATAAAACAAATGAAAATACCTAGCAAATTATTGTTTCAGTATGAAAAGTTAATCTGATGAAAATTGAAGTACTAAAATTAATAAATATTATTACTTTAAATCAATAACAGGGTTCAACAAATTTTACTGTTGAATAAAAATGTTTGGAAAAACAATCCATAATTCAAAATTATATGTAATATATTACAATTTAAATAAAACATTTTAAATTCAATAAATTATTTTTTAACTTTAATTTTAAAATTAGTATTAAAATAAATATTAACATTTACTCAGTATTAGCAATAAATGATCATATGAATGATCATATGATCGACGTATGAATAAAATATAGAAAATATGTAAAAATAGTCAATGTTTCAGCCGTTGCTTAAGAATTTCATCAAATAAAAATCAACTAAAGAAGTTTTTCAAAAGAGTTCGTTGGTTATTAATGATAGATTTTTCTCATTATCTCTTTAGATCGGACAATTATATGAAACAAAGAAAAAAATAAAAGAGGTTATTATTATTATTATTATTATTATTATTATTATTATTATTATTATTATTATTATTATTATTATTATTATTATTATTATTTAATATGGTGTTTAAGGGTTTTCTTTAATTGCTCAAGTTTAATGTACAACTAGCCGAAATATCAATTTTAATAGGTTTTATGCGCGGAGTTTATAACGGATTTAAATTAAAATGATAACTAATAATAATAATAATAATAAAGTGAGTTTTTTCTTTTTAATTAAATAATTTTAACTAAAAAATTTAAATAGATAACTGATTTATCACAATATATTCGAATACTTTGAAAATATTTAAAATAAACAAACAATTGGTACAATGAATTTTCCATAATCATGCTTTAACTGAAACTTAATAAATCTGTTCGGTGGATGCAAAATTTGGCAGTCCTTAATTTTTATAGGTATTGTGTAACATATAAGAATGAATCAGCAATAGATTCTTCTCCACCACGCAACAGTAGTATAAAAATTGCTTGTTTCTCTTCCCTAATCGGGTGGCTTTTACCATTATGACGTTTTCCTGGCTATTGAAAGCAGTAAGTTGGTATATTGCTTTACAAATTAAACAAGTCGAAAATTTCACGTCAAGCGTATTTCGGATATAGAATATAGTAGCAGAAATCTTTTCTGTGTCCTTGTAAATACTATCGGCTTTTTATTATTACAAAAAGTAACTTGTAGTAAATCATAACAACGTTATCAATTTCATAAAATGTGAAATAGCTTAGTATAATTAAAACGCTCTTCAAACAATGTTTTCTCCCATGCCATTATGTAATTGAATACTTTTGCGTGACCCTGTAAATTAATAACAAATATTCTTTGCACCACAGATTGTACAGAATGCATATTTTAGTGTATGCTTTATAGACACATATGAATTTTATTATGTTCGAAAGAGTGTAACATCATTAAAATGTACTTGAAACTATTTTCTCCCATTGAACGTAATGTAACTGAATCCTTTTCATTGTCCTTGTAATTAAACTATACATCCGATTTTTATAAAATTTGAAATGACTCAACAAAATTATGCAAAAATTATATATTTTAAATTTTAAACAATTCAGTTGTTTAGTTTTTGCTCTGTTTTATGCGGGCGGACGGATAGACAGACAAACGGACGGACTGAATGATAGGTGCTACATATTCACATAATTATGAACGCACGTAAAAACGGGATGTGGCTGCACAGACTATTACCTCATCGAGTTGATGACTGATATTAAAGGATCAGACAGAATTCGATTAGCATATTAAAATGCAATTGGTCTGCTAAGTCATGTCTTGGTGGAAGCCACCTGAAACCCCGATTTTAGTGGTTATTGCATTTTCCTGCACCCAAAAGTATCAAAACATGCTTGATAACCCCCCCCCCCTCCCCTGTTCAATGCTCATCGATGAATCATCGAGGAATTTATCAAGATAGAATTAAGCTGTATAAATATTAAAATACTGCATAAAAAACACACCTGTGAACATAAATCTTATAATTCTAGCATATCAAGTCATTGCAGCTAGTTATTGTTCAATAGTAAAAATGGTATAACCTTAGAAGTAACTATATTGATATAATCTTTTAATCAATTTACATGTAATGTTTTACCATTTAATTCATATGCACACGCAGTATTATTATTATTTTTTCTTTTAAAAATGATAAATAGAAAATTAAAAAAGAAAAAGAAAGAGAAAATTAAAAACAAAGAGAAAAGGAGATAACATTTTTCAAGAAAATTTTATTATTTATAATTCGAAATTTTCACATAAATTATAGATAATAAGTTATAAAATATTTTTAGATGAATTAAATATATGATGACCAACCTGCTCGCAGCTGCGAGCAGGAAAATACAATGGTAAACCTTCCAGTCATCCACTAAAATCGGCTTTGCGAGTATTTTTCTGGACTAAGACCAGTTATATTATAATATTTTAATCGAGTTTTAATCCTGGAATTTCAGCCGTCAAGCCGATAAGCTGATGATTTGTGCAGTCGGCTTCCAGCTTAAAACAAACACAAATGCGGTAGCCAAACAATTTTGCTTCATTCGGGTAACCATTATGATTTGCTACACCCAGAGAAAGGAATTGAGTTAAACTACAAAACATGTTTTGTTGAGTACATTTTGGTTGTTTTAAGCGAATTTTTTAATTAAAATAAAAAATCGGTTTTGTTGCTCAGACAAAAATAATATTGTTAACACTCTTATAAAATTTTAACAAAATTTCATAAATTTTATTTCAGTCTTACTAAAGCTTTGTTTTTTCAATTTGTAATTCCAACAAAATTTTGTTGTTTTTGCAAAGTTTAAATTGCTGTGCAGTAGCCATAACTCTCTCACGTAATTTTGCTTAATTGACTTATATAGCTATAAAAGATTAATATAATTTTTAAATACTAAAAACTTTTCAAATTGAGAAGGATTAATGATGTTATTATTACTTTATTATGCATTTCGGATGAAAATTGTAGACAGAAAATTAAAATAATAATAATAATAATAATAACAATATTTTTGTTTATTCAAACAAAATTTCCATATTTAAACGGATAGATTTGTTCGACCAAACAAATTTTTGTTGATTTAACAAAATTTTTCTCTGGGTGTAATTTATACAGTGAAACTTCCCTGTGCGACCACCTCCTACAACGACCAATTATTCATGGAACGAAATCTATTCCCACAGGCTCAGTACTAACTTTACCTCTATTCAGAGACCATTCCGTGTTGAACTCCCTCCATGAACGACCAATTTCTTTGAAGAAAATGAAACAAATTCCGTTTTTTTCTGGTTGTTTAAAGAAGGTTTTATTAGAGAAATAACTCCAGAGAGCCCATTATGCATCAAACTTCTAAACTGAGTGTAGTTTTTTTTTAATTATGAAATTTTTACGTATTTAATCCCCTTTGTAATTTTAGGCAGAGAAATTAACTCTATTGATAAACTAAGAATTACGGTCAATAAAATCGCTTGCCCTATTCAGTCAGGAAATTCTCAAAGAAATAGATAAAGTAATGAAATCGTCATTATTTCTTCCCAGGCAAAAGAAAATTGCATTTATTTATTAAAGTTCGATAGGACTTGGAAACAAAAGCTATAAAAGATAAAACCGTAAAATCAAAGCAAACGTCAATGCATTCATTTTTTAAAACCTGCAATAATTAACTTGTGCAATTAACTTTTGTTTTGATACTTGAATTTTTATATTTTTTCCTATTGTGAAAAATTTAAATTACATTTATTTTTGTCTTTTTTAAACAATTAAGATCTAAATTTAAACATGAGCTCTATTAAGAGACCATTTCTCGGAGCGACCAATTTATATTCGAACGGAACGTGGTCACTTTAGGGAGGTTTTAATGTATTTGAAGTGAGTTTTTATTACATTACAAAAGCTTTATATATGTATTTAAATTTCGATTTTTTTTTTTTTTAATTTCATAAAAATACTTTTTGATTTTTACTCGATCGAATACTTCAGTACCAATATTTTTATATCCATGTTTATTTATCGATAAGCAGATAAATTGCTATGAGGATTTTTTTCTTCTTTTTTTGAAAATTAATTTTTTATACTAAACGTGATATTGAAATATTGCAGTATTCTTCAAACGGATTAAAAAAAAAAAAAAAAAAAAAAAAAAAAAAAAAAAAAAAAAGATGCTATGAAATGCTACGAATTGCAGAAATTTTTTTAAATGTTTGATTGTTTGATACTTGGATTCGATTAATCCTTTCCGGCACACTGTGCCCGGTCTGGAATACCTAATTTTAATTTCAAACTTGCAGTCAGCACCAATAATATTTTAGTAAAATTTTGCTTTTACGATAAAAGCTTAAATTAAGGAATTCAAATTATCTAAAAAAAATCGTTTGTGAATTCCGGTGTCAGATGATAATTTCTCATTTTACTAACAGATTTTGCCCGTGCCGGAAAGGGTTAAATGTTACAATATACCGTGTTGTTCAAAATAGAGATTGTGTCAATTTTTCTCTTAACCCATTGTGACTCAACAACTACGATTTGAAAAACATTTGCTCAGTTGTTAAAATACATCCTTTGAAGTAAGTAAAGAAACAAAAAATTAAGAACATAAAATTAAGTATATATTGACTAAATGTTACTTTTTTGTATCTGTAATAAACAGGCAAGTCGGAAATTATACGTCAGATGTGCCAAATGAGGTGCCTTCGTACTATAACTAGTTTTGTATATACTCATATCTTGGCGCAATAGCTGTTGCACTCTTGTCCAAAAATACACGAACACAATATTTATTACGATTATATGTATATTATTCAGTAATACTAAAATAATAGGGATCTATCCAAAATAACACATAATCAGCATAGAATGACTGTCTGTCATTGGACTGATTTAAGTATGTATGATGCAATTTAATACAATGAAGAAAACTTTATTAACATCTTTTTAAGCTTTAATGCAATTTTCACAAAATTTGAAATGACCCGACAAAATTATGCAATAATTTTACATATTAAATTTCAAATCATTCGCTTAGATAGTTTTTGAGCTGTTATAAGCGAACAGACAGACGGACGGTCCAGATGACGATTATAGGTGAGTATTTATGTAATTACGAACACATATCTAAAAATTACACCCTAAATATTGTCAATTTTCAAACACAAAATTGTTAAGTATGCGAACTTACCTTTTCAAAAATATATTTTTTGGGGTGTCGCCATCCTCTTTAATTTTATAAGATTTACGATGTTCATTTTAGTAATAATGATGCAAAACTGCATAAATGATAAAAAAAAACTTTGGTATAAAAAATTAACTTACTATTGCCGTCTGTTGAGAATACTACGAACAATTTAAATTAACTGCTGATTGATGTGTTGGGAGAGAACAACAATAAAAAAAAAAAAAATCGTCTTTCAAAGCCCTCCGCATATAAGCAATATTTACTTTTGGATGTGTTGCAGATGTGTGACGCGGTGATGCATTGGGTTAAGTCGCTTGCAATATGAATATTATATCTTTATATTTAGACATCGGAATAAAAAAATCGTACATTGTTAAAATTTTCTGTTATAACATTAGCTCATTAATTCAATATTGTTGCACTCTTTTCTTTCTGGATTCAAACAATTATTTTATTTATCAGTAAAATTTTTCTTTTTCTTTTTCCAATTCTTTAAAACTTTTGTTAGATTATTATATTGGCCGGAGATTTATCTTTTGAAGCCCTGGGAAATGGAACAAAATGCACAAAAATACTTTTATTTAACTTTAAATATTTTATTTAACATAAAACAATTTAACGTTTTTAAGATTTATTTTAATAAAACTGGAGTAAACAAAAATCTCGATCTCACGAAACGAAAGTTTCCTTAGAGAAATCAACATTTTAAATTTTAAAATACTGAATGTACTAAATCAGCAGACGTCCGTGTTTGAATTTCATGACCACTAAATTCATAATTTATGTGCCATGGGTCACTGATATGATATTTTCATAAGTACAAATACATTTGTCCCATAATGATAACAAAACTTTGAGTTATTAATATTGAATCTGTGTAACAAAGTTTTAAATGCTCATTTAATAAAAATAAAATCTTTAAAGAATGTTTAATAGTAATGAAATTATTTAACTTAGCTATATTTATTGCAAAATATTTGAAAAGTTTTTAAACTATCATTCGTTGTTTATAGTGATATTTGTTCCATGTTTATTTTTGTTCCGAAAGATGTTATTAATTCATATATTTTCAACTGTTTTTTATTCTACCCGAGACCGTGGTGTTGAATTTTAATTGCCTGTGAGATATGAAAGTAATTTTTTCGCACAAATACCTATAACAATAGATTCTTGATTAACCGGAATAGCTGAGAAATTACTCGTTTAGGATAAGTCCCGAGTAATCGAATTTTTGTAAATTTTTTTGAATTTTTTTCGAAAAATATAGAAAACGCCAAATTATTGTACAATAGGACATTAATAATTTAATTAATAAAAGAAAGATAATTAACATACATTTTAATATTGTTCACATTTTCAATTACTACAAAATGAAAAATTAGAAATGTAGCTGTACGAATAAGAGAAGTCTGTTTTTGTTTTTCATTTCCTCTTCGACGATTTTTATTACGCAAATTTCTCAATATCCTTTTTTTTTTCAGGTTTACTTTCATTTTCTTTCTGCAAATAATTAACTAACACTTCAGTTTGCACTAACGCATCATCGTGACTTAATTTTTGATGACTTACAAGATTTTCTTCATCACTTTCAGGATATTCTTCGAAATTTCTTGTTTCTTCACAAGCGACAAGCCAAGCAATATCATCGTCATTTAAAACTTTGTAATATTCCAATTTCGAATCTTCGTTAATGTATTGTTGCACTGCTTTTTTATCCACATTTTCGAAGCTGTTTAACTTTTTCAAATCGTCTAACTACCCCATGGTGCAAAAAGGGAAAAAAAAATCTAAGTAAGCAGCAATGGAAAGAGTATTTTGAAATACATTTGTTCATACATAAATTATTTGCCCTCGTCTCCGAATTATAGAGATATACAGAGTTAACACAAACGGATTTTGAAAATTTATATTTTCAAAACTATTACACATAATAAATGATGTATGAAAATAAAAAGAATCATTCCAAAAAAAAATTTCCAGTTACATATGTTCAATCTTCGAATGTGGAACAAGCATTTGACTCGGTTTTATCAATGTTTTTCTCCGCACGCAAAGGGGCAGACTGGGAACAGGAAAACATAATAATAAGCCTGCATGTCAACCGCTAAAATTAGGTTATCAGATATTTTCCACCAAGATATGCCTTGGCAAGAGGATCAGGATCACTCTGCTAAAATTGGCAACCAACCAAAATTGGCGTAGGCAAGAACCCCTGACAGAAAAGTACCCTCTGCGACGTGAAAAGTCATAGACAGGGAAAAAGCCGCAAAAATACAATGTCAAGTAATAAAATAAAATACTGGAAGAGCGCCCAGGCGTCAGAAAAGTTGCAGCAAAGTATTAAAAGTCAATAGCACTAATAAAAGTGACTAAAAATGGTAATAGAAGCAAGAAAATATTACAAATTTTAAAGTCATTTACAGTTTTGACATATGCAACATTATTAACATTAACCCAACTGGGAATAATATTTAAAATGATTTACAATTTAAAAAAATCACGATGAATGTTGAAAAGTCAAAGGGAAGTCAAGTTGTCCGTACTAGTTAATAAGTGTAACGGGGAAAAAAAAAACTACTTTACATAAAACAATAAGGATAATGTAACGAAACCAAATACCACAGTGGAATGACTTATTATCAAATGTAATATTACTGTAAATTTTCAAATATACTTATCTCAAAAATCAAAATTTATATTTTATAAATGAAAATTTTTTATTAAGCTCGTTGTAAATAAGTCTGAGTTTGTTAGAGTTTGATTTAGAAAACAATGTGTTACGCATGTTCCAACTAAGTGTCCGGTTAAGAATAAAGTTAAAAAGATATGAAAAAGTTAAAAAGATCTGGCAAGATATGCCTTGGCAGATTAAATGCGTTTAAATATACAAATCGAGTTTTAACAAATTCTGAAATTTCAGCCATGAACTCGATGAAGTTATTTTTCTGTGCCGCAGTCTCCCGATTTTTCGGTTTAATATTCAAAATCTGGGTTCCAAGCTGAATAAATTCACGTGACACCGATAATTTACCCAAAAATCTTCTAAATGATAAGAATAGAAGCTACTACTGTTTTACCATGAACTATTTCGTTCGCTGGCTGGCAAAGAGCCTTCCGTTCTTAACGCTCAATGTTTTAAGGGTGTATTCGAAAGAAGCTTTTTCACCTTCAACAGCTCGAAATTTTCCGATACAATTTCAGGCACATTTTTCAAAGTAGAAACATGAAACTTGCTGAGGGGATTCTTGAAGGGACATATGAGGTGCAGTGTGATGTCTTTTTACACTCAATTCATTAGAATTTGAGTTATAAACAGTTACCTTATTAGTATGACCCTTTTTTTTTCGTTCTCTGTTCTCCCGCTTGGGAAAAATCGGTTCGAAATGCCGTTTTTGATTGCTTTTTTTGCAATATTTTCTGCATTTATCAAATAATCGACAATCACGGCACCTTGCGTACTTTCCAAATAAAAGATTTTGAAAGTTTGGTACATTTGAGATCAATAATGAATTCAAAAATAAATCGGAAAATAAGCAGTTTGAATCGAAATACACCCTTAATTTGCAAACATTAAAATTGTACATCTCGATAGCGGGGACACGAGGGCAAATGTTTTATGCGTCTAATAATTTGTTTCAATGTTTTCTTTAGGTTGCTATTTTTTTAGATTTTTTTTTTCATTATTACACTATTAAGAAAGTTTCCTGGTAAAAGTTTTCTCTGTAAATTAGTGCTATGGTCGTCTTCAGTTGGAATTCAATTTTCTTTATCTAATATTTCTCTTCGTG
This sequence comes from Maratus speculifer, assembly GCA_964019185.1. Taxonomy (NCBI): domain Eukaryota; kingdom Metazoa; phylum Arthropoda; class Arachnida; order Araneae; family Salticidae; genus Maratus; species Maratus speculifer. Next base: position 259,493,899 of record OZ025294.1, read on the forward strand.
ATTTCTTAAGGGTGTATTCGAAGAAAAGCTTTTCAACCTTCAACAGCTCGAAATTTTCTGATACAATTTCAGACATATTCTTAAAAATAAAAACATGAAACTTGCTGAGGGGATTTTTGAAGAGACGTATAAGGTGCCGTGTGACGTCATTTTACGCTCAATTCATTAGAATTTGATTTACAATTATCTTCTCAGTATGATCCTTTTTTCGTTCCCAGATCTCCCGCTTCAGAAAAATCGGTTCATAATGCTGTTTTTGATTGCTTTTTTTGCAACATTTTCTGCATTTATCAAAGATTCGACAATCACCGCACCTTGTGTACTTTCTAAATAAGACAATTTGCCAGTTTCATGCATTTGAGAGCAAAAATGAATTTTAAAATAAATCTCAAAATAAACAGTTTTAATCGAAATACACCTTTAACGCTCAACGTTTTAATTTGCAAACTTTTAAAATTGTATATCTCGATAACAAGGAGACGAGGGCGTCAATACGTGCATTTATACGTCAAAAAAAATTGTTTCAATGTTCCCTTTAGATTGCTACTTATTTAGATTTTTTTTATTATTACACTATTGAGGCAGTTTCCCGGTAAGAATTTTCTCTGCAAATCATTGCTATTGTCGTCTTTAGTAGGAATTCAATTTTATTTATCCGATAATATTACCCTTCGTGATTTTTTAAACGTTCTTACTTTTTACTAATCGACCCGATTAATCGAGGTGTCTATTGTATTACGAAGAACAAAAGCGTCCTCGCGTAATGTTGACGTCATTTTTATGGTGGCTACAATGAATTAGACATTTTACATTTCATTAAAAAATTAATTTAACCCCTTAACTGATGGCAAGACGAATTTGCTTATTTCATCATTTAAAGTTGAGCATTTTGACACCACTATTATTTTTAAGAAAATTTTCATACTATTGAAAGGCGAATATTTTATTTAAATAATAGCGGTGTGAGTCCGATATTTTCAATTTATTGAACGGAAAAGAATTAACCAGTTAAGGGGTTAATTATTTGATTAAATTTAACATTCACTTGCTTCAATTGCAATTTTTTGAATTTCGAAATGCTGCACATTTTCAATTATTAAACCATCAAATAGGGAGAAAAAATATACTTTCAAACGCAATTTGTTCGAAAACTATATGACAATTTCTTTGAAAACTGTATTGTAATTTACGCAATTTTTCTTGTTTTAAAGTAATTTTCAAGCAGGATTTTTATTTTCAAATCTATATGCGTTCAGATGATTACAAAAGAAACTAGTCGTTGGGGGCCACCGTAATACTTACCCATCATGTTCATGGATATGTATATGAAAATAAAACATGTGAAACTATTTATACAATGCATTGCAATTCATAAACAAAAAATAAATATTAATATGTTAATATACATACTAATGCTATATTAAAGAACTGCTGATGTACCAATTCCGACAAATTATATAAAACGCCAAACTACTCAAGTAGTATCGAACTGCGTAAAAGAAACATCCTTATAACTCCAAAAATAATAATTCTATTAACTAACAATTAGCTGCGTCGGATTAAGCATCTCATTTCAAATTAAAATATACTTCTGAATTGAAATTTGAATGAAATACAGGGTCATGAAAAATCGAAGAATGTGGAAAACAAGATTACAAATATCTCGGCAACTAATAATCCGATCGACTTCGTTTTATATGCAAAATGTGTGTTATTTTATTGCCTTTTACGTCCATTCCTTAGAACAAAAAAATTTGAAAATTTTTATAGACCTTTCATCAGAATGAATTTTTCGAGAGTCCGAAAAAAATAGTTCCGGATAATCGAGGTTGCTGATTATAAATATAGGGTTCGTCCCATTCTTACATATTAACTACATACAAAATTTCAAGTCTCTATCTCAATTTGTTCGGGAGATAGAGCGTTTACAGATAGACAGACTGACAGACGGACAGACAGACAGACAGACAGACGGACGGCAAAATTTTTTTTCTAAAAATATGTTTTTCGGAATCTCCACTATCTAAAACGTGTAAATCCGTCAAAATTTTTTTTTTCGATTTTCAAAACGATTGCAAGACCAACCCTATACTACGTATGATGGGTAAGTAAAATCAGTTTGCACTTAAATTAATATAAATAGTTTATTATTTATTTCCAGCTTATATTCCATAACGAAATTAAAACTTTCATCAATCAATAAATTTTCCCTCTATATGTAAAATCCTAATAAAACGAATTTATAAAATGATTGATTAAATTTCACGGCTGTTTCACCTAAAATATTGAATGTTTGACAGTGAAATTGGCACCATAAATCTGTATTGATTCACAAGTATCAAAAAATGGTGTCAGAATTTAAAAAATCAATCAGTTTTTGCGATATTAATATTTTTTTTTCTAATTTTAACAACATTTCTTTATAATAGCAACAGAATTACTGCATTTTTGTAAAAAAGAGGAAGAAAATGATAACTACAGGGATTATTAGATTTCTTCCTTTAATGTATTTCCAAATGAAATTGAAGTTACCTTTTATTTCAATCGTTATTGAAAACAATATCAAGATTAAATTATGTTTTTCAAAAAGATTTGAAAAAAAAAATAAAAACTTTTTTTATTCACATTTTAAACGTCAGAAATTAGGTTATTTTAGAAACTGAAATTGAAATTGAAAAGTAGAACTATTAAAAACGGAAAGTAAATTTAAAAAGAAAGAAAATATAAATATATCCTCACATGTTAAGAGCAGAAAAAAAATTAAATTACTTTCATGTAAATATATATATAAAAAAGTACGAAAGCGTTAAAATAATAAAATTATTAAACGATAAACGAGTTTAAAGTTGATAATTACGTCTTACGTAAAGTTACCAAACATTCAATACTGTAATGTTTAAAGTGCCTATATTAATTAAACTATTGCATGCAAAAAAATTTTAATGGGGAATATTATGTCATATTTAAAAAGTTCAAATAATAATATCAGTTACATTTGAGATTTGGAATTGATAGTACACATTCAGAAAAATATATTATATGAAAAAAAAATCTATTTCTGAAATTGTGTTAAAATACTTAGTTTAGTAAAAAGAATGTCTCGTAATCCCGATTTTTTTAAAGGGTGAGCATTCATATTTTTCGAAGAGGATTGCATAATCGTAAAGAAAAAAAATACTTGCTTTAAGGCGGTCAATTTTCGTTTTTTCTAGCAGATGCGGGCTTCGAAAAAAAAAAAGTAAAAAAAAGATGAAATCGAATGTTTATGAAAGAGTTAAAATTCATACATTTTTTAAATGGACTGCAGCATTCGAAAGTAAACTGTACGAAATTTAAAAATATGTTTTCAATTTGTGGATATTTAGAATGATTTCATCGATGCCCATTTTGAAAAACGACAGAAAAGAAAAAGAGTTCTTCGCTTCGGTTTTTCCGGAACTGGGTTCTAGAATGTACTATTTAAATAGAGGATTTTAATTATCGTATTTACGCGTATATAACGCGCACTTTTTCTCACAAAATTTAGGGCAAATACCTTGGGAGCGCGTTATACAAGAAATAATTTTTTTTTCTGCTTTATGTAATCACATGATATACCCATGAATCAAGAAATGTATTCATAAAATAAATTAAAACTAGAATCTTACTGAATAGAAGTATTCCTGCATCTTTGTTTCACTCTTTGCACTTTTTTAATACAAAAGTAGTAGTAACATTATTTAAACACTACTTAGCAATCCCCATTGCCACTACTGCTTTTTATGTAACAGTAACAGTAAAAATTCATGTAATTGATAGAGATTTGCACGATAAATAAAAAAATCTTTAAGGTTAAAAAATTCTTAAACTTTTTAGGTTACTGGGATACTTAGAACATTTTATCTAAATGCGACCCAAGTAACAGATAAAATTTTAGTGTAAGATTAGCAGGGCCGTGCTTAAGGGGGGGGGGGGGGGCGAGCCGGACATTTGCCCAGGGCCGCCAAAATTTGGGGCCGCAAAAAAGTTGGTGTTACTTTTACATTTTACCAGATTTTATGAAGAGTCTATTTGACTTGTCAGGCGCAATCCGAGCCTGACAAGTTGGTTACAATTTATTTATTTTATTTATTTAACTGTTAGTAAACTAAAACATTCGTAAAACTACTGAAAACACATTCTCAGAAATTATCATTCATAGGCGTCCATATATTCAATTCTTTGCGTGGCCCTGTATATCATTTTATCCATATTCTAAAACTATTCCTTAGTAAACTGAATGCAGTTTAGCATAAAAATTCATAACTTGTTTAAAAATCATCTTTAATACAGAAAGCATATTTTAGTGCACGTCGTAAATGCATATAATTTGTAATGTATTTGACAGGGTGTAAAATCTTTAAAATTCATTTGAAACGATTTTTCTCCTTAGGCTATAACGTAACGGTACACCTTTGACTGTCCCTGTAAATAAACTAATCATGCTAGAACCTTCATTTGAAATAAAGTTCTGCTAGGGTAAACGTCAATAACGTCGATAATTTTCAGGGCAATCCAAGTAATTTACGGAAGCTAGAGCGCGGACAGACGGACAGGTAAACCGAAATCATAAATATTTTGGAACTTTGTTGAAGAAGATTAAAGAAGAAGATTGTTGAAGAAGATTGATTAAAAAAGAGACTTTTTCGTAATCATTTTAAATATAACATTTTAAATATGCCGTAATGTTCGTCTTTAAATGTGTTTCGCACGTATTATTAGGTTTAATGTTTTCTTTCTATTTTAATGTTAACTTGTAAATATATTTTTAAGTAGGACTTCTTCCATCAAAGGGATTCATCGATTTAATCTGTGACAAGTGACGACACAGTTTTCTGACATAACTTCTTACAAATGCAGAAAATGAGCTACTTTTTAATTAACAAAATTAGTATACAAATTCAAAAAATGAAAATGAGCAAAATAAAAATATTAGAATTCAAAGTAGTACATATCAATTCATACATTTTTAGCTATTATGATAATTCTTTCAGTAATCCTTGTACAGTGTTAATATACACTGGTGTCCAAAAGTTAAGCATAATTGGTAATTACGTAATTATTTTTAAGTAATGAAAGAAATATGAATTGGAATGTGCTGAAACTCCAGGTGTGTAAACAAAATAGTACGCGTCACATATTTTCACGAAGAGTTTTCCCCGAAATCGAACAGGGGACCGTCAACAAATTGAAAAAGAACGAAGATTTTTTGGATAACCCTGTCAAAACTAATGTAACAAAAGCGTTCAAACTGCACATTATGATTAATTGGCTTATTGTAATGTACTGTGTTAATTTTTACAAGGGTAGCATGTATACTCGTAGAGAAATTAAGGTTTTTATAAAAACAGTCCTAAATTTTTCCAAGTTTTTTGCTTATAATTTGCAGAGTTCTTACTATAAAATAATGTTCTTTTCTGAAAATATGACGAACATCATTGTACACAATACCCTGTCATCAGAATTTAAAAATAATAAAAATTGTATGAAAAACGAGTATGTTTAGTAAATAATTTTTCATTGCGCATGCGTCAACGATATCAAAATGTCATTTGCATATTGTGTTAGCTAAATGTATAGAGCAACTTCTCTAAAAGTTTCAAAAACATAGCTTGAAAATTCTGAAAATGGGAGCCTATAGAATCAACTCAAAATCCGTTATTCCTAAAGGAAGCAAAAAAATCAGAGGTTTTACCTAAATATAGTTGTACGTGCAAGATTGTGTAGGCACTAAACAATGGAATATGGATACAGCCCCTCATCTTTTTGCTTCATTTAGGGAATAAAGGATTTTGAGTTGATTCTATAGGCTCCCATTTTCAAAATTTTCAAGCTATGTTTTTGAAACTTTTACAGAAGTTGCTCTATACATTTAGCTAACACAATATGCAAATGACATTTTGATATCGTTGAAGCATGCGCAATGAAAAATTATTTACTAAACATACTCATTTTTCATACAATTTTTATTATTTTTTAATTAAGATGACAGGGTTTTGTGTACAATGATGTTTGTCATTTTTTCAAAAAAGAACACTATTTTATATTAAGAACTCTGCAAATTATAAGCAAAAAACTTAGGACTGTTTTTATAAAAACCTTAATTTCTCTACGAGTATACATGCTATCCTTGTAAAAATTAACACAGTACATTACAATAAGCCAATTAATCATAATTTGCAGTTTGAACGCTTCTGCTACATTAGTTTTGACTGGGTTATCCAAAAGATCTTCGTTCTTTTTCAATTTGTTGAAGGTCCCCTGTTCAATTTCGGGGAAAACTCTTCGCGATAATATGTGACGCGTACTATTTTGTTTACACACCTGGAGTTTCAGCACATTCCGATTCATATTTCTTTCATTACTTAAAAATAATTACTTAATTACCAATTATGCTTAACTTTGGGACACCAGTGTATATGAAACATATCTAGGCGCTGTTGACCATTAAAATAATTAAAAGAGATTTTGTGAGATTTTTTTCTGTATAAAACATTTTTACTATTCCTTTAAAAAATGGTAAAATTAAGACAAGATTCAAGCATGAAGTCTTTAATCTTTTTCACTCTACTGAGCCCAACATAAACCATTCCTAATATAACCCCTGGTTTATAGTTTTTGAATTAATTTATTACATTTTATTTATTTGACCTTTTTACAATTTAGAAAGATAGACATTTCGAATATTTTTTGCTACTGAAACCCTCTGTTGACAGCATCCCGAACATAAAATACAGCTTATATTTGTTATTTTTTAACAGGCTCCATCGCCACAAATTTACTTTTGGAATCGGTTTGATACTTCGATACTTGTTGAGATTGTTTACAAATCGCTATTTAGAACGTTTTTAGGACGCTTTTCGCTCATTTTCCTCTCTTTTAAATTTCGATTTTTTTAGGAAATGTTTTTGGGTACCATATTTATCTTATAAGTAAAGTAACTACCATTTTAAATTCCATGTTTCTTAGCCCTTCAGTAACACACAAATCGCATTTTTAGAGCGTTTGTTTGCTCCTGCACCCATTTTGGGGTAACGACATCGACATAAGATAAAGCTTTCGTTAAAGAAAGGACTGTCACCATCATTTTTACATCATTATTTTTTAAATCGGTTCGCTACTTCCCGAGATTGCTTAAAAAATTCAATTTAGAAAGTCTTTGTATCGCATCTCGCGCATTTTTTATCCTTTTTAAATTTTATATTTTTTAGTAACTGTTCTTGGAAATCATTTATATTTTATAAGTAATTAACATCCCAAAATTTATGTTTCTAGGTCCGTCAGTAACGCAAAAGTCACATTTTTTAGAACTTTTTTTGCTCCTGAACCCCTTTTGAGAAGTGACATCTACATAAGATGTAGCCTATGTTGGAGCAAGGACTATCAACATCATTTTGACATCATTATTTTTTAGTCGATCCGTACTTCCAAGATGGATTAAAAATTGCAATTTAGAACATTTTTCACCCATTTTCATCGTTTTTAAATTTCGTATTTTTGGAAAACGCTCTTTGAGATCATTTATATCTTAAAAATAACAAACAAGCCAATTATGTGTCTATGTCTTTCAGTAATACATCAGTTGCATCTTTAGAAAGTTTTTTGCTTCCTATGGGATAATGATGCCAACATAAAATATAGTCAATGTTGGAACCAAGGACTGTCACCATCATCTTGAATCATTATTACTTTCTTCTATCTTCAATAGAAGAAAGTATTGTAATCGAAATTTTTTTTCGACTTCCGGTTTTCGACGAATTTACACGTTTTATGGGTCAGAGATTCCAAAAAACATGTTTTTACAAAATGTCTGTCTGTCCGTGTGTCTGTGTGTCCGTGTGTCCGTGTGTCTGTGTGTCTGTGTGTCTGTATGTCGCCATTCTACCATCAAAAAGTGCATGAAGTTATGCATAGAATTGAACCAAATTTTTTGTGAATGTTTTTGGCTGTGGCAAGCATGTCCTCCTTCAGTTTTGAAATATTCCGCCGGAAGGGGGCGCTGCAATCGCAATTTTTGTGCCATTTTCAATATTGTACCGACCAAAAGTATATGAAGTTATTCATCGAATTGAACCAAATTTTCTGTGTATGCGTATGACTGTGGTTAGTTGGTCCTCCCTGAATTTGAAAAAAATCCGCCGAAAGGGGGGCGCTGCAATCGCGATTTTTGTGCCATTTTCAATATTGTACCGACCAAAAGTACATGAAGTTATGCATCGAATTGAACCAAATTTTTTTTGTATCTGTATGACTATGGCTAGTTGGTCCTCCCTGAATTAAAAAAAAATCCGCCGGAAGGGGGCGCTACAATCACGATTTTTGTGTCATTTTCAATATTGTACCGACCAAAAGTACATGAAGTTATGCATCGAATTGAACGAAATTTTTTGTGTAAGTGTATGGCTATGGCTAGTTGGATCTCCCTGAATCTGAAAAAAATCCGCCGGAAGGGGGCGCTGCAATACTGAATTTTATGCTATTTTCAATATTGCACCACATAAAAGTGTATGAAGTTAGTTCTATAACTGAACTAAACATTTAGTATATGATTAATTTTTGATAAGGCAAATAGGTCCTCCCTGAGTTTGAAAAAAAAAATCTGCTTATCATTCTATTGTCCATCGGCTCGTGCAGAGACGGAAATTCGTTTTTACTCCGATTAATTGATTGAAGCAGAAATTTAAGATGAAAATCAAAGTTGGTAAGGTATTGAAGTAAAATTATTAAAGCATTAAAATGAGTAACTATTTTTTTAAAATATTAAAATGTATGTATGAGATAGAAGAAAGTTTTGGGATTGGCACATCCAACTAGTTTTTTTAATCGGTTAATTATTTCTCAAAATTGTTTAAAAATCGCTATTTTGCGCTTGTTTTCCCTGGGTTAGTAGCATCGAAATAAGATATAGCCTGTGTTTGAACGGGAAGAACACCATCATTTTGGTTAGTTTTGAAATCGGTTCGGTAGTTCCAGAGATTAGTCCCTACATATAAACAAACTTTACCTCTTTAACATCATAAATCGCACCTAGGTATAGATTACGTGCGATTTATGATGCTAAAACCTACAAATTAAAATGAACTGTAATTTATCGTGAAAAGCCAAAAAATGGTAAGCTAAAAGGATTATTATAAATACTGATGTGCAAGTGAAATTTGATTCTTTTGGTAATAATTCTTATGGTGTCTTTTTTTTTAAATTTTTTGTGTTAAAAAGTTCATACTAATTTCACTCTTGTGATACATTTTGTACGGTTTATAACATTTTATATCCGTTTAAAAAATTTCGGAAAAAAAAGGCCGCCAAAATATATTTTGTCCAGGGCCGCCAAAGTCCTAAGCACGGCCCTGAAGATTACTATAATTTTACTAGATTCATTTGTAAAGGTACAGATTTCGATAGATTTACAAAAACTAGTTTTGTAGATTTATCTTTTTTTTTTTTTTTTTTTTTTTTGGTACAATATGCAGGTAAAATTTTAGCAAGAATACAGATTACTGAACTTTACATTTGTAGAATACAGATTTTTTTTCTTTAACAATGTAGACATTCTTAAGTATTTCGTTCTCAAGTGACGGCACCATATCATGACACTCACTCCCTACACGAAGTCTAAAAAAAAAAAAGAACTTCGACTTCTTTTCTAGCCTAACGTAACATTTGCTTCGAATTTTTTTTTTTTTTTTTTTTTTTTTTTTACTGAAATTTATTTGATCATTGATTCCTTTGCATGTCAGATTTATAGTCCGCGTTATATACGAGATACAAAATATCGTCATTTTTCATTCTAAAATAGGTATACACGCGGTATACCTATGTAGCATGCGCGGTATATACGAGTAAATACGGTATATTTCAACTAATAAAAAAAAATGAAAAATCTGAGCCGCAGGTGCAGACCTTTAATTATCCTCACCCAGACATTCAGATCTCTATATGCGGTAGCTGTCCCTAGTCATCTCAAGCACGAACATACACACAAACGTATATTTTTTAATATAATATATAGGTATGTATTGAAGGAATATCCAAAATTATATATTTAAAAAAAACTTTTTACAAATACCGACAATTTTCAGAAAATTTGACTTTTTCGCATCCAGATCACTTGATAATTATTCCGTTACATCATTCTGCGATTCAATAACTTGTTAGTTGATATTCATTGTTAATTTTCTGTAGAAAGTGGTATTCCAAATATTCACAGATAGAAAACATTACTAGTAAAAAAAAAAAAAAATGGCTGGACTAAGTAAAGCACTTACTAGAATGTTACTTACTTAATGTTACTTACTTAAAGCACTTACTTAATGTTATGCGTCGATTTTGATGAGATTTGTATCGTTGGAAAAATCTCGTCGAGGGAAGTAAAAAACGCAATGGAATTACCCGTCGCATTATCAATCATTTTTGCGGTTGGCCAATAAAATCACGAAATTTTATTTTTTTATACTGTCAGCTAACATATATGGCTGTATATATGGCTAATATATACAGTCAAAAGTTTCCGGCCAGCAAAAATTTTTCAGTTAATTTGTAAATATACCCATATGAAGAGGAATCTCAAAGCGATACTCATTTTACTGACATATTAGTTAGGAACTTACTTATAGAAGAACGTGAAAATATCAATAAATTTAATTGACAAATTTAAATATAAAAGAAAACGCATGTTCTCAAAAGTTTCCGGCCACTTATCATTTTTTAGTTTTTTTCTATCCGTGAAGTGTTTTTTGGTTGTGTTTATGAATGAATCAACGTGTATAGCATAGTTTGAATTCAAATTTGAAAAGTTCAACAATTATTGTGCATAAATGAGTGATTAGTTTGTCGCTAAAAGGCCAATCTTCCTGAGATATTGCGGCTAAGTTATCGATCGGTAAAATCGACTGTAAACAATTCAAAAATTATATAAAAATGGCCATGGCTTTCAGGACTTTCAGAGGTCCAGGAGATCCCGGAAAATTACTATTTCTGTGGGCAGAATTATCAGGAGAAAAACCATTGATAATCCGCATGAAAATTCCGTTGCAATATACTGCGATTTACGGAATGAAAATATTGCTGGAATAAGTTTGTCTACCGTGTTATGATTCAGACGTGATACAGAACTTTATGGAAGAGTCGGTATTAAAAAAATTTCAGAGGTAAAAAAATACCGACGTACCTACTGGCATTTTCCAAGGAACACAAAGTCTGGTCAACTGAAAACTGGACAAAATTTCTATTTTTCCATTAATCGAATTCAAAACATTTTTGGAAGTGGTGGTAGACACAATGTCCGATGGCCTAACAACAAAAGATATCATTCGACCTATGTTATTCCTACAATGAAGCATGGCGGAGGACACGTTATGCCGTGGGGAGTATTTTCTTCAAAAAGTGTCGGTCCGTTATTTGAAATCCACAGCCAGGTGAATTATACAATGTATAAGGATATCTTGCAAAACTATTTTCTGCCTTATTAGAGAAAAAAATTGGTCGCATCTATTTTTCTTAACATGATAACGACATAAATAATGTTTGCAAACCTCGATAAGCAATGGTTTTCACACAAAAAATTTCGTTTTTGAAATGTTCAGCCCAAACGCCCAACATGAATCAAATAGAAAATCTTTGGAAAGAAGTTGGCAAAAGTCTGCGGAACTATAAATATTCCAACTCAGTCGAAATTTCTCCAAAATTGCAAGAAATGTGGAAAAAACGTACAATATTTTATGAATTGTATGATTGTATGAATGTCACGCTGTGCACCGTAGTGCTTATTATTAAAGCTAATAAAATAGTAATACGATAAAATACTAATTGTAAATGTCGTTGATCACTGTAAATTTCTATAACAATACCAATTTTTTACAAACTTGTGAAGGTGGCCGGAAACTTTTGAGAACATGCGTTTTCCTTTATACTTAATTTTGTCAATTAAATTTATTGATATTTACACGTTCTTCTATAAGTAAGTTCCTAACTATTATGTCAATAAAATGTATAAGTATCACTTTGAGATTCCTCTTCATATGGGTATACTTACAAATAAATTAAAAATTTTTTGCTGGCCGGAAACTTTTGATCGCCACTGTATAGTGTTTTGCATGAAATGTGTGTGTGTTGTTAATGCTTCATATGTATATGTTTCACTATATTAGTGATCTTTTATGTAGTAATGTACAAAACGTAACAAGAATTTACTTGAGGAACAGTTTAGAAATCTGTACCGGTCGCACTTCTTGGAGATCTTTTCTGTTATGGTGAAGCATATCTTTCTTGCTAACCTGAAGCAGTGAATGTGTGTTTGTACCGGGACCTTCTGGCTGCAAAAAAAGCAAAGAAAACAGGGAAATAAAAAAGAGGAGCTATTCTTCAAGGAAAGCATGCTGTCTGATTAGCGTTCAAGTACAGGAGATAAGAATTGGTTGTGGATCAAATAATGAATTTAAAATAGCTTCCCTAGTTGTTAAGTCTTCACCCACATAAGCTTCGAAGAGTATTCAACTATACACAGTAAAAAAAAAAAAAAAAAAAAAAAATTAGGGAAAGTTTACATTTTTCCGGTTTTAATCCTTCACTTTTCAAGGACATGTTAACATCAAGGTCAGGTCACGTATAATTAATTCAAACAATAGTGGAAAAAACACTCACCCACCACGAGGATCGAACTAGGGAACTATCCTCTTCCAGCTTGCCGCGCTTCACCGTTACGTTAAGCTTTCATGAGCTACGTTTTCAAATATCTTTGCTTATTTCAGATGCATTTTATAAAACAAAGGAACGATATTGAACAGGGGATTAATTTAATAGTTATGGGCCTTATTTTTGAAGAGGTAATATTTTTAATTGTTTTATAATGTTCTGAATGTTTTATATATTTTAATTTTCATAATTTCGAATATTTAGCCTTTTAATTTAATGCTTTGTGAAAGATAAATTTTAGTCTTTAAAAACTTTCATACATGAAAGAATGTATTAACAGCTATATTTCTTTGTTTTGTGCAAGAATTTAAAAAATCTATTGTAACATTATGAATATTTATTTATTTATTTATTTTTGAAAGAATAGGCCTATATAATTCGTTTTCGATCATTACTTTGACAATCTCAAAGAATCATTGATTTATTTACTTACCCATCATACGTAGTAAGGGTAAAAGTTGCAATCGTTTTGAAAATCGAAAAAAAAAAAAATGACAGATTTACACGTTTCACATCCTGAAAATTTCGAAAAACATATTTTTAGAGGGGAAAAAATGCCGTCCGTTTGTCTGCATGTCTGTGTGCCTATGAATGCTTTGAGACTTGAAATTTTGTATGTAAGAATGGGACGAAGCCTATTTAATAACAGTAACCTCTATTATCCGGAACTTTTTTTTTTTACTTTAAAAAAATTCGTTCTGATGAAAGGTATATAAAAAATTTTCGAAATTTTTTATTTTAAGGAATGAACATAAAATGAAATAAAATAAAACAAATTTTGCATAAAGAACGAAGTCGATCGGATTATTAGTTGCCGAGATATTTGTAATCCTGTTTTCCATTTTTTTCGATTTTTCGTGACCCTGTATTTCATTCAATTTTAATTCAAAGATATATTTTAATTAGAAACGAGACGCTTAATCCGACGCAGTAAACCATTAGTTATTATTATTATTATTATTTTTTTTTTTTGGGGGGGGGGGGAGTTATGTTTTTTTAACGCAATTCGGTACTACTTGAGTAGTTTGACGTTTTGTATTATTTGTCGAAATTGGTTTTTCAGCAATTCATTAATAGAGCATTACTATGTATATTAATAACATTTAAATATAAGTTTAAATTTTGTTTTGTGATTGTGATGCATTTTATAAATAATTGACACATGTTTTATTTTCATATATTATAGTATGCATATCCATGATGGGTAAGTATTACGGTGGCCCCCAACGACTAGTCTTTCTGTAGTGATTACTTCTCCATCTATTAAGGAATTGTCAAAATGGGACAGCAGATGACCATTAAGAAATGTGGCAATGATTATTTTGTCGGCAATAACATTATAAGCTTGAAGACTCACCGACGATATCTCCAAAATCCCGACGATGAGAATTTGTAATGATATCACTCACGTTAAAATCGATCGTAACGCTTCTTACACTTCCCTAGTTAGAAAGATAAACAGTATTTCCCATAAAACATGCAATCCAGCAATTCAATCAAAAATACAGGGTACCTCCCTCGAAACCGACCTTTGTTTTCCACTCAAACTTTTAACAATAATAAAATCACTATTAAAGATCATATGAAAAACTGGTGGAACCAGAGGGAAAAGTAGAGCTCGATCTAAATAACGTTGCAGTAAAATTTGACAAATATTTTCAATCTATAAAGTGCGTAGAAAAGAAATGGAATCAGATTACCAGTAGAGCTCATGAAATTACCCAAATTTTTGTTAACTGAAAATGCGGACTGAGCTTTACTGATGCTTAAATCAGTTAGGGGAAAAGAGGCATTTTTAACACACTCCATGTGCCAAACATTCAAAACCAGTTTAAAATTTTGAATTTATAATTATAAGTTATAAGTCTGATGTAATAAAGAACCTGAACAGTTACAAAGTGTGGACAAAACTCCATTACAGGGGTTTTTGATAAATGAAAGATCAAAGCTCCAAATAAACCCAAAACCTCCGACATATTAACCATATATTAAATATTTGTGTTCAAAAATATTTTTCTAGACCAGTTTCTCAACAACCTGATTGTTGTACTTTAAATATTACTTCTTGATTTATATTCTTTTAGCGTTATGCAGCTTAGCTGATTCGGGACAACGTAATTATACATTCTTTTAACTACTTTGCCTATCAACCATTTTGAGTGTATAGTAGTATGATTCTGAATATAAGACATCAATAAAGCTTAGTCCAGATTTTCAACTAACAAAAATTTGGGTAAATTCATGAGCTTTACAAGTAATCTGATATCATTTCTTTTCTACGCACTTTTTTTTGATTGAAAATATTTGCCAGTTTTAAGTAGAGCTCGATCTAAATGTTACAGTAAAACTGTAACATTTAGATCGAGCTCTACTTTTCGCTCTGATTCCACTAGTTTTCATATGATTTCACAACTTTTTCAGATCCTTTCAGAAACTTGATCAACCAACTTCAACTAACAAATCTAAACTAATATAAGTATTAGTTTAAGTTAGTAGTAGACATACTAGTTCGGTGAAATACCGGAAATAACGCCAAGTTGGCGTCACTTTTGACGAGTAATTTTGGTGTCTTATTTGACGATATGTCGCCAAGCTGGCAACAAACTTGACGACATTTGGCGACAGAACCGACCTCACCGATCGATAGTAGTCCCCCTACAGTTTCGCGGTATCTACAAAAATTTTCATTTGTCCATTGATACATAGATTTTCATTGCTCCATTTCCAAATCATTATTTTTTTATATAGGGGAGGATTTTTTTTCTAAATTATCCATTTGTAATCGAGATATTTGTACTATAGTAATTGTTTTGACTTTGAAAACATTCAAATAAAGATGCGATATTGTTTTAATGCATATTTAGTTTACAGTTTATGTATGTGTTTATGAAAAATATAATATGATTTTCGGTTTTAAATGACGTCAGCTTCGAAAATGCAAATAACTGTTGAGAGAATCTGAGATTTGTTGACCTATATAAAAAAACACGCGTTATCATTTCTTTTTTAAATTATTTTGCTGTTTTTTAGATGCTGGCAACTCGAAAGAAAAGATTGAATTAGCAATTAAAAATGTGAGATTTCTATAATGTTAAATTATGGTAGGTATTGCGCTATATAAGTTTTAAATGGCTGCCAATTTCTTAATATTGGATATTTTTTGACAAAACCTTCGAAAGGCACATGCCTAAATTAAAAGCTTTCGAACAAGTTATTACAAGTCGCTGGATGTTTCTTGGTTCGAGTTATAATTGAGCTGTCCTTTTATCTTGTTTCATGAAGAAAAAAGTGACAAAACAGGGTTTCTAGAGTCTCCATAATTAATCGGTGGATCTGAATGAAATTTGGTAAACTTTGAGGTCTAGAGTAGGACACTTCGCCTTTTCAATTTCGTTGTGATTTAATGATTATGTCCAAAGTCATTACGAGGCAAACTTTGGATTTTAACATAAAAGTTGCGTCTGAGCTTTATTATACAGCACTGTCGTGCAGTATGATATTTCTTATAAACTCACCTTGTTTTAAGTTAAATATGTAAAGACCAAGAAAGAAATGTAAATACGTGTGTAATTCGATCAGTGACACCGTATGCAATGTCGTTTACATTATGAAAAATAAAGTGCCTAACTAAGTGTTGTTTGGACTCCGAAGGTGATTGATCAAATCATTTTTTGTGTTGACATCACATTTTTTACAAGTAATGTATGTATGTTAAAAACTTAGTTATTATTTATATTTAATGTTTTCGACGTAAATCCGGCTTCGGTTAAAAAGTTAAATATCCTGAATTTTTACTGAATATTCAAAAAAAAAAAAAAAAAAAAAATATTGCTTCAATATTGAATATTCTTAGCTTATGCATATTTTGTCTGTTCTTTAACTCGTGATAATAAAAATAAAATAACTAGTTATATATTTAAAAAATAGAGCTAAGATTTTTTTTCATTTAAAAAATATTAATAAAGCACTTACTATTTCTTTTCTTAATTTATATATGATATTTAGCACTACAGTAAAGCCTCCAATTAAAAAGTACGTCTACTTATATTTATTAAGATCGTTTGTTGACTCATATAAATTCATTTTGTCGTTTATAATCCCTTTTAGTATTCGATTCGAACACGTCCTCTTTTCTGAGCGAGGTTTCTCATTCTTCACTTTTAAAAATATTTGTGTAAAGATTATCGGTACCGTTATATGATGCTCAAAAGCGAGTTTTGAAAAGAGAAAAAAAAATCACGTATATTTTTATTTATTTTTGTTATGACTTTTTAATTATTTGATTGGAATGCTTTTAGCGAAGTGCATGTTCAATTACATTTGTCGGAAGATTAAAAAAGCTAAACCGATTTTTGCGCATTTCAAATTAGTTTTTGATTGAAAGAGAATCTAAAAAATAATTTCTAAACGTATAAATTTAACCCCTTCTGAACCGGCTGCTTTTGCATAAACTTTATTCGGTTGGTAAAACTTTTTTTTTTAAAGTTACCTTTATTTGAACAATTAAACTAGTCAGATGTGCCAATCCCAAAACCTCCTTCTATTTCACACGTACATTTTGATATTCCAAAAATTAGTTACACATGTTAGTTACACACATTTTGCACTGGAAAAACATTGAAAAAACATAAAATAAAAATATATTTAATAATTTTTATCATTGATGGACTCTAAAAATGACATCTTAGCGCACATTAAAATTATTTACGTTTTCATTTTTGTACATTTCGTACATTTCTGCTGCATGTCATTTTTATGTAAGACATAGCTCACTAAAAAAGCACTATAAGAAACAAGTTGGCTCCAATCACACCAATATCTCGTTTTTTTTAACATCGTTTATATAGGTGAAAAAAAAATTGAAATGGTGGGTATCCTATAAGATACATTAGGTCTTAAGAGGATATATTGAAAAAAGATCTTCATGCACATCATTTAAGATTGTTCTCAACTGCTCCACTCAACAAGCGCAAAACGTTTTGACACATTTACAAATTCATTTTTTAACAGAAAGTTATAAAGTTGGAAGGCCTGACAATGGAAGTGATTTCGAATCGAACGCAGTTTTCCATTTTATGGTAATTAAATTACCGATCCTAATCTAAGCTATTTCAATCATCACCCATTATAATCGCCCATTTTCTTCTGCTTTTCGACTATTTTTTCTGCTTTCGTCGGGAAATGTATTCAAAAACATCAACTTTGAAGGCTTGTTATGAAAAATCTATTGCGTTTGTAAAAAAACAGAAAACTGAGTGTAATTAGACAATTTCTGAATAACAACACCTGCTAGTTTCGTGCATTTCCGAACAAAAATAAATTGAAACTTATGTCACAAAGTTGCCCTTTTGATTTAAGAACACCCTTAAGTAAGAAGTTCATTCTAAATTCACAAAAAGAAGTGACAGTATTCAAATAATACAGGCGTGTTCAAATAAAGACAATACAGACCAAAAATAATTTAGATTGGCCGTATAATGTATGTAGATTTGTTCGTTATACGTCATTAGTTTTAGACTTATGATGTTTATTTTCCGTTATAAATAAACAGTTTTTGTATTTTAGTTAATCCCATTCTGCTCTTTAACCACTAGTTAATAACAAGACTTGCGTGTCTAATTTCAAAAACCAAATAAACAAAAAATAAATGAATTTGCATTAATATTGCTTGTTAAGAACGAAATTCCAATAAAACAATTTCCATAATTTATAAATATTTTAGCAAAAATAATGGTAATATTGCGTAAAGCTCGATGTCGTGTAATATAAACACCCCGCAACAGTAAACAGCATAATTATTATGCATAATGATGCACATGAAAAATAAATACTTTAGTGAGAAAACCATATAGAATGTTGATTTCTTTCATCATTTTCTTTTGTATAGATCTGGAATATGTCAAGAAAATGACTCCTGGCTACGAGAGTTATTGACGTTATGTGTATTAATAAATGCATTCGTATAATAGAGACATCGATATTTACACCAGCTTTAATTTCGTTTTGAAATATTATACCGTCTTGTAACAGTTCGTATTTCAATCAAGCAAGATCTTTTTCCGAATACATTTCGAGTTGATGCTTTTATGTATATGAAATTTACATAGAAATAAAGTTCAAAATTTATAAAATATGTATAAATGTAAAAAAAATACAGGGTACCCAAAAAGCATTTCTCTTTATTATTTTTGCTAATCCGAGATAAATAGACAGTCAAGTAACTAAAATGTTCAAACTAATGTACAAATAACCTTAATAGACCTCCCTTTAACTCCTTCGAGACCGGAGCATTTTACGAAATTTTTAAGTTTTGTCACCGATTTTTAAAAAGAGAAATTTGTACCTTATTAAATCGAGAAATTACTCCAATTAAGACACATTTTACAGTACAACTTTACCGGTGAGGATAAACGAGGATTCTTAAGCCCTTTTGCGGCACGTATACGTGTCGTTCGACCTAGTGATGGGCGATTTCGATTTTTTTAATCGATTTAATCGATACTACGGCCAACTCGATTTAATCGATACTTTAAAAATTTTAATCGATTTCTCTGAAGGTAATATAATTTTCATTTTCATCCAAAAGTCGAAGATAAAATAGACGGATGTGTCAATTCCAAAATTTCAGTGTATTAGTTTCTAAGATAGAAGAATTAAAGATACCTCAGACCCCCCCCCCCTCTACAAAATAGCGTTTTTTGTTGAGTGATGTACAACAAAAATTGATCAGGATCAATTTTTATTAGGTACCAGCTGAATCTGAATTTTGATGAAAATCCATGAAAGCGCGAGATATAGCTATTGCGAAATCATAAAAAATGCAGCATATCAGCGCCACCTGTAGGGCAATTTACACCAAGAACTAAATAACACTAATCTATGTCGGGGATTTACTGAATCTGAATCTTGATGAAAATTCGTTCTTGAGATAGCGCTATTGCGTTAATCATGAAAGATGCAGTATAGCAGCGCCATCTCTTAAGCGATTTCCACCAGAATGTAATTAGCATCAGATAATATCAAGGACTAATTGAATCTAAATTTTTATGAAAGTCCGTGCTCTTGAGATAAAGCTAAAATGGAAACAGGGGCGTGCGAAAAGAGAACTGCGCCCGGTTCAAAGTTCCAATTTAGCCCCCCCCCCCCTATTAACTTTTTCTTGTGATAGGCTAGAAGTGATGTTAGTAATAAAAATTTGGCGCTCCCTAAATTTCCGTGCGCAGAACGATCGCTTCCTTTCGCCCCCCCCCCCCCTTTCACATG
Organism: Maratus speculifer; assembly: GCA_964019185.1. Classification (NCBI taxonomy): domain Eukaryota; kingdom Metazoa; phylum Arthropoda; class Arachnida; order Araneae; family Salticidae; genus Maratus; species Maratus speculifer. Next base: position 259,513,870 of record OZ025294.1, read on the forward strand.
GCGCTGAGTGGAAATTGTGAAAAATTCAGTATAGCAGCGCCATCTGGGAAGCTATATACATCAAAATGCAAAAAACATCAATTCATGTCAAGGACTAACTGGATCTAAAATGTGATGAAAATCCGTTCATTCGTTATTCAGATATAGCTGTTGCGCAAATCGCAAAAAATGCAGCATAGCAGCGCCACCTGTTAGGCTATATACACCAAAAATTAATTAGATTCAGTTTATATCAAGGTCAAACTAAATCTAAAGTTTTGTGGAATTCCGTGCATTTGTTCTTGAGATAGAACGGTCAGAAATTTTTGTCGTATACAGACTCACAGAGTGCCAGACACACACACACACAGACAGATATTTCTTAAAAACCATGAAATCGTGTTAAAGACCTTCTAAAATATATAAATCCATCGAAAACGGGAAGTCAAAATTTTTCACGAATCTAATACTCTCTTCTTGTAAAGTTACAAAAGAAAGTAAAAATGTAAAATCGATTCTGCCCGTAAGATCGATCTTTAGATGCGATTTCGATCTTTAGATTCGATGTCGATCTTTAGATTCGATGTCGATCTTTAGATTCGATTTCGATCTTTAGATTCGATATCGATCTTCAGATTCGATGTCGATCTCTAGATTCAATTTCGATCTTTAGATTCGATTTTGATTTTTTTTTCTTTTTCTAGGCTAAATCAGTGTTGAATGCAGGTATTTTTCTGCGACTCCGGAGAAAGGCATCATGTTTTACAGCTCTGTAAGAGAGGGGGAATTGCAATTTGTGCATTAAAAAGCATAAAATCTCATAACGTCTGGGGGGGGTAATCCCCTGCGGGCCACCCCATTAATTCGACACTAGGTTAAATCGTTATATTTTTGTTTAGAAGTCCAGTTACTTGAAGTATTAGTTTATTATGTTTCATTTTTCACGCTCGTCTGTTCTAATCCCCCCCCCCCTTCTGCGTCAGTTTTAACTTACAGGGCCGTTCGAAATATGCATACAGTTTTTAAAATCTCCAATTCTTGATCTATTTTATTTTAGATCCACATTTTAAATCCTTGACAAAAGATAAATAAAGGGTCGCCCTTCCGCCCGTTTGGGGTTTATCTGCGCCCCGCCGGGGGCATATTTTTTTGTTTCTTCAAAAGAAACAAAAAAATTTTGAAAGGGGGGGGCTTGCACCCTCCTCCAATATGCACTTTAAAATTTCGCTCATTTAATTTTCTACCATTTTTAACTTAAAAGTTTAAGCTACATGGCACCCCCAGAGCTGTGGACCCCTCCTCCCCCTGTCGATCACTCACCTAATTTTGCTTATTTCTTCACTTCATTTCAATCTTTTAAAGGCTATAACTTTGCTTCTATAGGAGTTACAGTGATGAGAAAAATTCTAGTATAGCTAACCATTTCTCGCCGTTCTTTTTGCTATTCCAGTTTCTCAGTTTCCCCTATAGGACCTTTTTTTAAGGGGGGGGGGCAGAGGGTTTTTTTTTCTCATTTCTTGATACAATATGTCTATTAAACGCTTATGCTTCATACATTACAAATCTAGCATAAGAAATTTTCTCCCATCATTTCAGGTCACATTACGGACCTATAAGGTGTTAAAATTTTAATTTTTCAAATTTCTTCGAAAAAAAAAAAAAAAAAAAAAAAAAAACATTGATACATATTAGCGAAACTGGGGTTCGAACCCGCAATCGTTTGATTGCACACGTAATCCCTAAGCTTATTGGCCACCGAGTACTCAGCAGCGCTATTATTTCTTTAGATTGTCATCTTTAAATTCATAATATCTTTTGAATGGAATGTCCGATTGGAATAATTCAAAAAGTAATCTACAGATATTGTAACAGGCATTAATATAAAATGATTTATTTGGATAAGGATTAAGGTATCGATAGTATGGTCTAATTTTGGTTGGTGTATTTATCGCGTTTTAAAATGTAAGAAAGTAGTTATAGTGAGTTAACTACAATAGCTGGACATATGGTATCGCGCGGGTTTTTTTTTATAGAGATTAATATATTCTTTAATATTATAGAAACTTTTTTTATTCATTTAAAAGTATTTCCTGACGATTCAAAACTATATATCCTAACGATTCAAAAAATACACACGTAAGTGTTCAAGGTTTCACTTCTATCGACACTCTCAGTGTGCCACTATTTTTTTTTTCATGTTCGCCCGTCCTACCGCCCCCCCCCCCCTTCCTCACCAATCTTAACTTACAGGTTCGTTCAAATTATGACTGCGATTTTAAAAAAGTCTAATCCTCGTTCTATTTTGTAATAAATCCATATTTTGAAACCTCAACAAAAGATACATTTGGGCCGGGGTCGCCCTTCTGTCCGTTTGGGATTTACCTTGTCCCTCTGGGTGGGGGGCATATTTTTTGTTTCTTCCACACCATCTCATGTAACATATCGTTATAAAGCTTTTATCTCCTCGTTTTTTTCTGTTACTACCCCTCTCTCCACCTAGTTACATGCTCTTGGCACTTTTTATAGTTTCAAAGAGTGCATGTTCCCCGCAGGCCACCCCATGAATTCAACACTAAGTTAAACACTATATTTCTGTTTAGGAGCACAGTTATTTGGGTTATTAGTTAATTATGTTTTTTTTTCCAAGTTCGTCCGTTCTAATCCCTCGTCCCCCCGCCCCTCCTTCCTCGCCAATCTTTACTAAATGGGCCATTCAAAGTATGCATGCAATTTTTAAAATGTCCAATTCTCGTTCTATTTTATTGTAAATCCTCATTTTGAAACTTCGACAAAAGATACATTTGGGCTATGGTCGAACTTCCGTCAAGAGTGGGGTTTACCTGCCCCCTTGTGAATGGGGCATATTTTTTGTTTTTCCAAACTATCTCTTGTAACATTTGGTTGGCATTAGAAAAAAAAGTTTTTTTTTGTCTATACTCCTTGTTCCCCATCCTAGTTACATGCTCTTGGCACTCGGTTTAATGCCAAGTTACTCAGTGTTGTTATTAGTTGAGTTATGTCTTTCAAATTTGTCAAAATTTTTGTGTAAATGACAACCATAAGTGACAATCATTTAAAAATTTAAAATTCTTATTATCCGACTCTAAAATCTGCAATAGCTTAATTCTATATCTCCCTAAATGGTGATGGGGGGTGGGAGGCGGTAAATACGGTCCTGCTGATTGTCTAAGTTTTGGAATTAGTAATTTGGATCTTCTCTGTGTGAGCCTGAATATCGAAATATCGATTTTAGAACTGAGAAATTGATTCTTATTATGATCGATGTTGTTTTATACGATATCGATTTTAATCGATTCTCAAAATTTCTAGAATCGCCCATCACTAGTTCGACCCCTAGGGGTTAATTTTCAAAGAGTTATATTTTTACACGTTCCAATGTAGATGAAAGCATTTATAAAATCGGCTTGTCTACTTGTGTGACCTTGCTCTAATTTGTATAAGTAAACTAGGAATGCCATTTTCTTGTAATTGAGGTTTACAATGACATGATCGGTATTTACAATGAGGTGCTTAATATTTGTAGTTCGTTTACAGGGACGCTCAAAAGAATTTTGTTGCATTGTACTCTTTAAAGGGAAAATCGTTTGAAATGTATATTAATCATGCACTATTAGAAAATATTGAAACTTATATGCAGCATTTAAGGGCGCTTCACCATGAAGAATAGCTGTTTATGGTATTTGTCCTTCATTTGACATACAAAAGAGTGCATTATATTATGTTCTACGGGAAAAACTTTGCAATGAATTTTAATAATATTACACTATTTCAAACACCTGGGAACTTATATGCAGCAATTATGTGCACATAAAGATGCTTACAAGGGAATATGATGAGCATATAGAATTTATCTTCCATTTAAAAGCACAGAAAATAAATCAGTTATAGTACTGTCTATCTTCGAGAATTGTTAGAAGTACGTTTTAAGTTGTGTTGTGCCTTTTTTAATTTAACTAATTTTTTTATATTAATCGATAAAAAATTTGTATAAATTCTACAGATCATATGCAGGGCTCCACAAAAGCATTCGACTACATTTAATTTTTTTGATCGAAATTAACGAAGGGAAAATTTTAGCTTTGCTGAGCGTTTCCCAGCTGTATTAAATTCTAGCACACTGTGTAAACTTGCGTTTTCGAAATTGATCACTTAGGTTCTTTCACTATATTAAACGTTGAAATTTGTTACTCTTTTCTGAATGTGTTAGAAAATTCTTCATAGCCTGTGCTTGGCGCGTGATTTTTCTTTCTTGTTAAATTTGTATACCGCTCCACTAGATAAAATTACTCAACTAGAATCTTTTTCCTTTTGCTGAAACAAGATCATTCCAAAAACTGCGTACCTATATTAAAAAAAAAAAAAAAAAAAAAAAAAAAAGTTGAGTTGTGATAAAGCTGACTCATTCGTACAATTTAACCACTTACCGGGTGTCCCAAAAATGACTGATGGATTTTAAAATTCAATAACTTTCAAACGGTGACAGCTATTTAAAAAATTTTTGCAGGAAAGTTATGTATAATGTCAGGAGTTTTTTTTACCGTAATTTTTTATTTTAGTTCGCATCTCAAACAATAAGTGGCGCTGACGCCGATTGAAGGCCAGGTCGACGCTTCACTCAGCACTGATTACCTGGCCTTCAATTGCCGTCAGCGCCACCTATTGTCTGAGATGCGAACTAAAATAAAAAAAATACGGTAAAAAAACTCCTGACATTATACATAACCCCCCTGCAAAAAATTTTTAAATAGCTGCCACCGTTTGCATGTTATTGAATTTTAAAATTCATCAGTCATTTTTGGGACACCCGGTACTAGCCTTGTCGTCAGATTTGCGACCGACTTTTTTTTTTTTTTTTTGGTTAATTTGTTTGTATTTTTGCAAGTCGATTTCATCCGTGACTTTTCTTACGCATGCTAAAGTTTAATCATTACATTAACAACGTCTTACACTATACGAAATGTCATACAAATTACAGAAGCTCAGAAAAAATCATAAAATGCACTACTTGAAAAAATTTTAAAAACTATAATAGCCTGTATACTCATAAACATTAGGCTGTTAAGTTAACGTTATTTAACCCAGGAGAACGAGTGCTTATTCAGGGCATGAATGGTTTTAACTTTGCCACCTATAAAATCAAATTATAACAGTCACTTTATTAAAATGGAGACGATCCTTACAAATTTTGCGATAAAATAAGTTGAATATTACTTTAAAAAAAATTGTGGTTACAATTGTAAAAATCATACGCTCTCCGGCTCTTTTCGGCCCTGCACGCTTTTTCCCGGGTCAATCGGTAAAAATGAATCTTTATCAAATTGTTAATGACTCTCTTTAGATTAAAATATCAACAAGTGGGGAAAACTTGGTTCACAACCTCATCTAAATAAAGCATTATACCCGTAGATATTATATAAAGAGACAGATGTAATTTTAAATTCTACAAACGTAATGAAAAAAAAAATAGTAAAACATTTTCATATTTTTTTTTATATCCATTAAATATATGAATTTTTTAAATAGTCCAAGAGCCGACAACACAAAAACCTAAGGTATGGAGCACAAGAAAAAAAAACTTTCATTTTATAGAAGAGTGGAAATAGGGGAATCTAATGATCCATGTCTGCCGGAAGTGAAGCGGTGCAAATGCTAACAAGTTGGAAATTGCATGTGAAGCGTAGCAAATGAGGTGCGTTCGTACGGTAGCGAAGTTTTAAAAATATCACTCCCATATATTAATCTCATAAAATTGCAAATAATTACAATTAAAATGCGCACCAAACAATGTTATCCCTATACCATTATGCAATGGAATACTTTTGTGTGGCCTTGTAAATCAATAACAAATATTCTTTGCACCACAAATTATGCATAATGTATATTATAATATGTACTTTATAGATGCATATCAATTTTATTACGTTCGAATAAATGTAACACCATTAAAATGCATTTGAAACATTTTTCCCCATTAACCGTAATGTAATGGAATACTTTTGATTGTCCCTGTAATTGAACTATGCATCAGATTTTGATAAAATTTGAAATAACTCGACAAAATTACGTAATAATTATGTATTTAAAATTTCAAACGATTCGGTTGGGTAGTTTTTGCGTTGTTATATGCGGACGGACAGACAGACGGACGGACAGACTGAACGACAACAATAGGTACTACGTATTTACATAATTACGAACGCACCTAAAAATTAGTATCACTAGTAATTGCTTCGTAGGTCTATCATTGTGTTTTCCTGCTTCCATTTTTCCATGCTTTCATACCTTTGATTGTAAGAAAAGCACAACGATAAACTTAGGAGTGAACCGCTGTTAGTATTAATTTTTGGCTTATGCACAATTTCACTTCCGGCAGACATGGATCATTAGATTTTCCTGTTTCTACTCTTACATTAAATATTTTTTTGTGCTTGATACCTTAGGGTTTTGTGCTGTCGGTTTTTGGATTATAATGATTTTGCGAAGCTACTCTGCAATCGAGTGAATTTTGGGATTTTGCGTGCAGTTGTTCTGTCGAGGATTCTAATATTTGTGAATGAATGAACGACCTGTTCTAGCATTTCTTTAAGTTTAAAAAAAGATGCCTGAATCAATGTTAATTGGATCGTCTCGGTTATTTCTTGCAGAAATATTTTAATTCGGTATCTGTGATTGTGTAGATGCTATATAAACTGCGGTAGGAATTGGTTTTGATGGATTTAGAAGTATGTCACTTTTAGTGGTCATTTTGACACTTGACAGGTAATTGCTTTGAGGCCTATAGCAACTGTGGCTATCGCCTCGAATGATCCATAATAATACACACAGAAACAACCACAAATCAGTACAATTTTTATTTCTTGTATCCATTACATATATATATATAACACTAGAAAGGGACAGCATAACATCTATGTCTTACCCGGATTCGTAGCAGGACCCCTTAGCGTGGCAACAGTTGCCGCTACTGATCACGCCACTGGGGTGACGCTTTTAGTGGTAAATTTTCATCGCATGTTGTTTTTTAACGCCAAGCTTTTTCCGTACAACATAGAAATGAAGTTTGCATTTAACTGTTCTTGGACAAAACCTACACTGTTAAAAATTTGAAACTTTTGCTGCATCGTCATTCCACCGCTTTTTGTAGAACATGTATATTTTGACCATGAGAATGCTTCATAATACAGTGAAGTAATCGTTTTCTACAAAAGTGGGGGAGTGACGATGCAGCAAAAATTTCATATTTTTAACAGCCCGTAAAGCATGGTGACGTCACTGCAACGTCGTTGTGAAGTCACATTGTGACTTTGTGACCATCGATTGTCGATGTGACGTCACGTGACTAAAATGTGAAGTCGTTATGGCCGTTTTAGAGCTCTTTTGTGACGTTTCACAAAGTGGTCACAATGTGACGAATTTGTGAAAAATGTGTCATTTGTGACTAATTTGACATTAACATTGTGACGAAACTGTGACAAAAGCGACGATATTTAAATTGCCAGAAACATCTTTTTTAAAGTAAATAACATGTTTTGAAGGATATTTATAAATTTCTAAAGTTTTTTAAGAAAGTAACATCTCAGTCACAATGTGACGTCACTGAGTGATGGCATTTTGGTCACAGATGTGATGTGACCAAAGTGCGTCACTGTGACCATGCATGCTATTAGGGAGTGTAAGGTTTTGAATTCGTCAGCGGGACAAGAAGTTGAAATTCGCATTTCAAGTAAAGAATTATTGGGCTTAGCGGGAAGAAAGGCTTCTGCGAATGGCTCTCCGGATATGTTCTGAATTCATCACTGAAGCAAACTTTTCAGAGAATAATCTGTCTCCACTTTACATCATGATCACTCTGCGTTCTTATTGTTACGAGATAGAGCCCGTCGAATTTCGGCGAAAGAAGATGTTTAAGAAGGAACTGTTTCATTAATTTATAGTAAATCTACAAAATTAGTATAAAATGTATCTTATATTGATCAGTCTAACTCTCAAACAAATATTATTTTAAGCCAAGATTAACAAAATACTATAAAACTCAGTTGTCCAAATTTTTAAATTAAATTTATCATATGTAATCAGTAACATATGTAAATACATTTAATAAATATATGTAATCAGTAAAATATAATACAGATTACTACAGTTATTATGATGAAGTTATCAATTGAGGCTCTTATGTTTGGTATAAATGTGAATGAAAAAAAATTATTTCAAACTGACACGATCATATGATTGCACGTGAAATTAAAATCCGTCATCATTTTCATCTTCTCAAAATTTACACACGCACTTCTCATATGCCACGTTTAAAAAAATGGTACTATTTTGATTTAATCATTTTAAATTCACTAACTCAAAAATTGAAATAATTTAATTGATGAATAAAAACGAAATAAAACCGAAATGATCTAATTTTTTACAGACGGTATTTTTGAAAAATTATACGTATTTTTAATTTCTTTCTTTTTCTTTTTTTTCTTTCTTATTTTTCAATTTTAAGAAAAAATGGAGTGATTCTGTTGCCACAATTACAAAATTGGTACTAAAAACTAAGTAATTTTTTTTTCTCTGTATGATGGCGAAAATGATGTGCAATGTTTAGAAGTGTAAAATTTTCAGTAGCGAAAATTGCAAAGCCGAAATTGCATGGGAAAATGCTGCCATTCACAAAATGACGTATGCGTTGCGCACAGATAAGTTTGGGCTTTATAATGTAGACAAGGTGGAACCAATCGAATATCGACGGAAGTAAATGTTTAAGAAGGAACTGTTTAATTGATTTATAATAAACCTACAAAATTAGCTACAGTAAAACATGCATCTTACAATGGTCAGTCTAACTCTCAAACAAATATTACTTAAAGCTTAAGAAGAAAAAAATACTATTTCTATAAAACTCAGTTGACCAAATTGTTGAAATTAAACTTTAATCGCAGAGGTAAAAATATAATAATAAAACCAAATAAAATAACGATCAGCTATTAAAATGAAGCTATCCATTGAGGCTCTTATTTTTGGTATAAATGCATATAAAAAAATCAAATTGACACGATCTTAGAATTTCACGTGAAATCTAAACCCGTCATAATTTTTATCTTCTCAAAATTTACATGCACACATTTCAATTTTTATCAATAATATTTTTTAAAAAATGACGTATTTTTGTTGCCACAATTACAAAATTTGTACTAAAAACTATAAAAAAATTAATATGTCAAGAATAAATTGAGCTTTGAAACAAATTGCATTTAAAAGTACATATCTTCTCTATACGATGGTGTAAAAACTTAAAATGTGCTATGTTTAGAAGTATCAAATTTGCAGTACCGGAAATTGCAAAACTGAATTGCATGTGGAAGTGTTGCCATTCGCAAAATGACGTATGCGTTACGCACAGATATGTTTGGCCTTTATAATATCATGCGTTACGCACAGATACATTTGGCCTTTATAATATCTATATTATAAAGGCCAAACGTATCTGTGCGTAACGCATACGTCATTTTGCGAATGACAACACTTTCGCATGCAATTCGGTTTTGCAATTTTTATGCATCTAAACATCGCACATTCTCAATTTTTATATCGGCGTATAGAGAAAAAAAATTACTTTTAAATGCAATTTGTTTGAAAGCTGTATCTCAATTTATTTTTGAGATATTAATTTTTTTATAATTTTTGTGCGAATTTTGTAATCGTGGTAACAGAAATGCGCCACTTACTCTTAAAAAAAAAAAAAAAAAAAAAAAAAAAAAATTAAAATTTTGTATGTAAATTTTGAGAACATGAAAATGATGACGGGTTCAGATTTCACGTGAAATTTTATGATCGTGTCAGTTTGATTTTTTTTTCATTTTTACCAAGCATAAGAGCTACAATTGATAATTTCATCTTAATAACTTATCTTTATCATGTTTTACTTATTACATATGCGATTAAAGTTTAATTTTAATAATTTGGACAATTGACTTTTATAGAAATGGTATTTTGTTAATTTTAGCTTAAAATAATATTTCTTTTAGAGTTAAACTGACCAATATAAGATGCATTTTTTACTGTAGCCAATTTTGTACGTTGTTATAAATCAATGAAACAGTTCTTTCTAAAACATTTTTCTTTCGTCGAAGTTCGACGGGTTCCACCTACTAGATATAATGCATTATTTTCCATTTTCAATAAACAGTTTCTGTTTTGTTTGTTTCTTCCGTCTTCTTCAAAAGTTTAAAACAAGTGATTGTACCTAAATAAAATTGTGTCAATGTTGGTTGTTTAAAAATTCAAAGAAGAAAAAAACAATAACTCATAAATATTTCAATAAAAGTAATAACACTGTTGTTGCTTTAGGTTCGATATCGTGTTAATCAAATACTTTGCGTGAATAAAATATCCTAACGTAAATGACACATGAGATTTACACACGAAAAATAAATATTGCGGTCAGGAAAGGCGATATAGAAAATTGATTTGTTCGATATTTGCTCGAGGTTGACTGGAATATTTCAAAGAAATTCTTCTGTAACTATAAAAATTAATAAATGTCGTTCAACAAATACATTCACTTAAAATACACATCGACTTGAAAATATTGATAAAAATTTTGCTTTGTGACTTGAGGCTATTAAGTTTACGTGTTCACAATAATGGCTCTAATGATTAGCTATCAATTATGCATAAAATAAAAATAAAAAGTTTTTTTCTTCGTTTACATTTTATGGATAAAGTATTTGCGTGATTATATCGTACGTGTTTTATGAAAATTTTTGAATTTTTCTTTTAAAGTTTGGCAGAAAATTAATCTTATTTGATTTTTCAAAAAACCTTTTTTTTTTTTTTTTTTTTTTTTAATGATTTAACATCATTTTGGGATAACGAAACGGGATACTAAGATCCGGATTTTTTTTTTTTTTTTAAATAATGAAACTTTACTTTAGATTTACATATTTTAAATACCGATATAACATATGAGGGGCTCAAAACTATAGTAGAACAAGTTCATTTTGGAAAAAAAATGAGAAAGTTCATGTAGAACGTACATAAAATCTGTTTTATACACTCAAACCGTAAAACAAGTCTGTAGACAAATGATATATATGAGAAAGTATGTGAAAAATAGATTTGTTTCACTGTGGAGTGGATAAAATAGATTGTATGCATCCCTCTAAATAGACTATCTCATTTTTTTTTTTAATGGACTTGGTTTAATGGTTTTGTAATTTTCATATAATATACATGTGAAGTATGGAGACAGGACTTCAAAGAAGGTTGACGAAACATGAGTCATGATGATACTTGAAAAAATAAAAATGTTTAATAAAAAAGTCTTGTCTAGAATATTGGTTCAACAAAATTATGTACAGTAAAATATTGGACATCGCAGCTTTTCACCCGAGTTATAACAATCACATCGTGAGGCAAGAGAGATCTACCTTCTTCAAAAGCCAGTCAACAACTAACATTTCTACACTTACATTTTAATTTCTCAGCGTTAAATCTGCTCAGTGATTGCTTTCTTTATGCTGAGACTAACACACGTCAAAGGGCTAAGTTCGTGAGAAAAATCTGAGCTTGGCCTCTTGCTATGAGCAGGCTGAAGTTGACCGTTGCTATGAGCCTGCTATACTTACATAAGTGTGCAAAAATTGCATTTTAAATTTGAATTTGATAGAAAGCTTTTTGCCTTTACTAGGATGTCACCAATATTAAGGACTATTTTCTAAAAATGCGCACAAACTTTTCTTGTCGGGAAAGCTATGAAAAAAAAGAGACAAAGAACACCAATGAGCATTGTAAGGTAACTTTAATAACCACATTACTCTGTAAAACTGTCATCGGGTTTCAATTGAATCTTTTCGTCGGACATTATCGATTTTATTATTATTGGTTTGCTAAATACTGTACAAAAGTCAGATCTATGTTTTTGAGACAGTACTTGATTCCGTTGATCAGTTTCTGCATATTACCTGCTTTCCAGTCTTTAGTATCCACTTTGCACTTAAAGATACGCTCAGAACCGCTCAGTTGATTAAATTTGGGGAATGTTAGCCGGGTTGTCGGAACTCTCTACGAAAGAGGTGTTTTGCTGGCAAAAGTAGCTGAGAACAATTTTCCTGTAATAACTGCTGGTCAAGTTTGGCCAGATGACGTAATTACCGCCGTTGTAATTGCTACGAATGGTGGGGGTGAGACGATGTCGAATACACTTGTTCAAAAGTGGTTCAGACATTCCTACATACAGATGACCCAAGACTTTCAAACAATGCAAAAAAGGATCTTGTCTTCGAATTGAAGACGTCATATGTGTAGTCAAAATTTAAGTTTATGTCTAAGCTTCTAAAAAAAATTTATGAGATGCAAAAAAATAACGGTAAAAAATAGTTATACGTTACTCCAAAGTCTAAAGCGCCTTCTATCGGCATTTTTTGAATTTTATCTTTATAATTTATTTTCACGATAATACTGAAATAAAGAATAATTTTAGTGAAAATCGCAAATCAATTGATTAATTTTTCCGTTTTTTATAATCATTTGAAATTTGAACCTCCCCCCACAGTTCAGTTTGCGCTATTTAACCACTCCCAACGATTTAGATTTTGAGCTCAAAATTTAAGTTTATTTCTAAGCTTCTAAAAAAATTTAACGAGATGCAAAAAATAACGGCAAAAAATAGTTGTTCGTTACTCCAAAGTCTAAAGTGCCCTCTATTGGCATTTTTTGAAATTTATCTTTATAATTTATTTTCAAGACAATACTGACAAAGAATAGTTTTAGTGAAGACCGCAAACGAATCGACCAATTTTTTTGTTTTTTATAATCATTTGAATTTTTGGCCCCTAAACTTTAATGGCGCCTATCTCCTTCGGAAGACGTTTGGGACCCTAAGTTTCCTATTTAATATTGTTTGTCTTGATGTGTACTACCACCCCTTAAAGTTTGTACCATGAATTTAGAAACACCCTGTATATCTCATTGACAAATCTTGGTCCGAAAACCTTCAATCTTTTTTATCACATATTATCGAATCGCTGATAGGCCAAATCTATTTCTGGAAGGTTTTAGATTTCAAGAAATAATTTTTTTTCTTGCATTTGCTGAATGCCTTGAACACTTATAAATTTTTAGCGATTCTTGTCGTGCAGTTTGCGAGCGAAAACTTCAACCACGATTTTCTCGAAACAATGGTTTTTAAATCTGTACCAGAAATGTCTCAGCAATGAGTTACTGCTCTTTTTTTTTTTATAAAAAAGAAACAAAAACGAAAAATCATGCTTCTGGTATGATTTACGAAACACTTTCCAACAATAATTGGATATTATTAAGAAGCTTCATTTTTGAGATTATCTAATAAAATAATACTACTACTAAGGAAAAAAAAAACACTCGGTAAAAATTATTTTTCAGCAATTGTTGTGCATGCATACGTTCTCTATGATATCTCCTGATATCTATGAAAGTCTATGATATCTCCTGATATCTATGATATCTATGAAAGACTTGCCTTTTCCTGTACTCCCTGAAGATGATTAAGAGTATTCTTAAATAAAAAAGAACAACTTTGGGACGTAACTTTTAATTCATTTTTTTGTTTGGAAATGCGTGAAACTAGCAGGTGTTGTTATTCAGAAACTATCTAATCGCACTCATTTTTCTGTTTTTGGGCAAACGCAATAGATATTTCAGAAGAAGCCGTCAAAAATTACATTTTGTACCGCATTTTCCGACGAAAGCAGAAAAACCAGTCAAGGAAAGGTAGAAAATCGTGATCACGAGATCAAAATAGCTTATTACTCCGTAGGTAATTTAATTATCATAAAATGGAAAACTGAGTTCGATTCGAAAGTGCTTCCATGGCCAAACCTTCCAATTTTATGTATTTCTGATAAAAAATGAATTTGTTAATGTGTCAAAACGTTTTGCGCTTATTGAGCAGAGCAGTTGAGAACACCCTTAAGTCATTATGATAAAAAATATTCTCCAAATATATCGTTTGCCAATATAAATTTGTTTAATCAGGAAAGTTTGCTTTTATTTGAAATTCGAATCGTTAATATCGATAATATTAAGAACTGTCCATCACAATATTTCAATGTCCGCTGCGTCAGAGAATATTCAGAAAAAATGGATTCACACTATATTTACTGTTTGAAATCTGCCCTATATTTAAACTTAAATAATCTGTGAAATTTGTTTAACATGAAAAAGCTTTCCTTTTTTTAGTAAATCTTGAATAAATCTACTGCATGCGTGCTGACGTACATATTTGAATTGATTTGTGGCTAATTATTCTTAACGCGTACGCTTTATTCTCCAGGGATCAGGGAATATCATTAATTGACGCTTTCTTTCACGTGAAATCCACTTATAAGCTTACGTTTATTTTTTACTTGATTAAGACAATCCTTTCTTGTGTTTCATCAGACTGTTGGGGAGAAATTGCAACAGTATTCCCCAAAGGCTATTTAATAACCCCTATTTCTTAAATTTTAATTTGGCTTGAAATTTTTAAAAATTCAAGCTGAGTACTTATTTCATTTTAATTATTTTCGAGAATGAGATTTAGAAAATATGATATGTTAACTTAAATTGAGCACTAGAAGCTGAGTTGATGGGAAATTTTTCCAAATACAAACCTAATTTAGTCACGTACATTTTCGTTTTTCACAATTCCTCCTCCCCGTCTTATTTGTTTATTAAGCGTCAAATTTGTTAATAAAAAAATATCATGTCTTTTAAAAGCACCGTGATTGTGAAGGACTTGGGGGGGGAGGGGGAGTGATATTGAATTATAGCAAATACTGTATCGTAAATTTTGCATTATGGGACAATTTTCATTAGTCACTTTTACTTTCATTTGGTGAAAAGTGGTTGCTTTATCTGTTGAAAGTAGTTGCATGTACCGGGTGACCCAAAAATGACTGAAGGATTTTAAAATTCAATAACTTGCAAACGGTGACAGCTATTTAAAAAATTTTTGCAGGAGGGTTATGTATAATGTCAGGAGTTTTTTTACCGTAATTTTTTATTTTAGTTCGCCTCTCAAACAATAGGTGGCGCTGACGGCGTTTGTAGGCCAGGTGATCAGTGCTGAGTGAAGCGTCGACCTGGCCTTCAATCGCCGTCAGCGCCACCTATTGTTTGAGATGCGAACTAAAATAAAAACTTACGGTAAAAAATCTCCTCACATTATACATAATCCTCCTGCAAAAATTTTTTAAATAGCTGTCCCCGTTTGCAAGTTATTGAATTTTAAAATCCATCAGTCATTTTTGGGACACCCGGTATGTATATATACATATTATGAGATGAATGTAAGTATGTAAGATGTATTAGGTTTGCATGCATATAAGATATGAATCAAGCGTGATTTTCTGAGTTATTCAAAATAGAGAATATGCCAATCATCTCTTAAACGGCGAATGATAGAAAAATATTTTCACTTTGAAAAATATACAAATCAAATGTAGCTATAAGATATGAATTTGTTCTTCAAAGGGTTTTATACATATTAGAATAAAAAAATTAGTTTTTTATAATGCTTCGATTTTCTATAAGTTAGGAAATAAAATATCGTCGAAGAAGTTCATTTTTAAAAAATCCAATTCTTTTACAACCAGAGGTTAAAAAGTTATAAAACTTTAAATTTTATGAAACTTCAGGGCTTTGCGGTTTGAAATTTTAGAGTTTTCAAAATATCAGTATACTTAATAAGTTTTGCTCTTTTGTTCGTAAAATAAGTATTTTTTTTTCTTTTTGTGTGTGTGTGTGTTTTATTCTTACAATACATTTTACCATGTTTTATGTTTCTAGTTTAAAGATAAAATTATAGATGGCAGCATACAAGCTTTCCCGTATTCTATGGGATTTATAAAAAATAAACATTCTATGTTGCTCTTGTGAAGCCTGTGATCTGTCATGTAATGACGTGTTTTTATGTTTATATTAAATATTAAGGATTGTGCTACCCCTTCATTTGGACTTGTGATATTTTTTAAGTAGATGGAAACTTCCACGTAACTCTTGTGACTATTCGAAGAAATTTTCATACATAATTCAAATTATTTTACTAAAAATATCATTAAAATAAAAATTTATATAACCAGTTAAATACCAATGTGGTCTACTTTCCTAAAATATATCTAATAGTAGCAAAATGTATTTTGCTTACCTATATAATAAATCAAAATTTTGTTACCCCTTTGACTTTATATATTACAAGTAAAATGCTTTTTGTTAAATATTTTGCTTAAACAATAGAACCTCGCTCCCATAAAAAATTTATTGCATGTTTAAACCTTGGGAACGAGCAAGCGGTATACGTGCCGTATAAGATGCTCAGAATCCTTGATTATCCTTTCCAGTAAATTTTTATTGCAAATTTTACCTTATTTATTCCGAAAATTTTCCCGATTCAATATTTCAAAATTTTCCATTTTGAAGAACCGGTGATTAAAAATTAAATATTCTGTAAAAGACTCTCATTCCGAACGGGTTAAATTTAGAAAATGTTTTCAAAATTAAAATAATATATCTACACAAAATTTTGTAAAAAAAAAAAAAAAAAAAAAAAAAAAAAAAAAAAAAAAAACTTTTGTTTATTTACAGGTGATGCTTTAACCACTTAATCGTCGCACCCGAGAGATTCACGAGCTACAAGATTCACGACTTTTATTCAAAATTGTTTGGTTCCCACCAGTTTTATAAAATAGTGTAATTGGTTTAATTCTGGTATCATTTTACTTTTCATTAACCTCTTCAGTCCTGAAGTACCCATTTGGATACATTAAAACAAAAGCCAAAATTACACCCAAATTTTTTTATAAATGCATGGATTTCTGCTAGCACTATTCAGATACATCACAGTGTCCTATATTATCAATAAATGTGCTATATGTTTAAAGATGGAGGAACCATGTGACTTTGAAAATGGAACGTTTCCAAGATGGATGACATAAACAATTTTCCAAGGATTTCACGTCAAAGTATGTGAATAATACAAATTTTTGAGTGAATTAAAAACAATATATTGCATATTTTATAAACTATAATGTTTCAAGAATGATTTGGAGTTGTTTATAAATGTTGTTCATATGTGCATGGATGTGAAAAACATCTGTAAATATGTTGTACCCATTTGGGTACAATGGGTCTTAACTATACATTTCCAGCTAAAGAAACTAATTTTCTGCGTAACTATTGTGTACACTTGGTTATTAAAAAAAAAAATTTAGGAACGAATAAATTATTTAATTTAGTCTTACAAAACAATTTAAAAGGATTTTTTTCATTTTTTAAAATAATATGAAGTAATATACTGAATTTACTGCTAAAATATGTCATAATTTTTAATAACTTAAAAATTTTTTAACACGTTTTGAAAGGTTGTATAGTTGTACAAGTCCCCCATGTATTAGTCAAAAAAAAGTCTATAATAAATGATACTTTATTAGAATATTATTATTAAAAGGTATGTAGTGTATGTATAGTGGTATGTGTAGTAGTATGTGTATATTATCTGTGGCTTCCAGTAATAATCAGGTAAGGCACATTTTTAATATTTTGAATAATTAACGTTTAAAGTTTTTAAATGTATTTTTATCATTGCTTTTATAAAATAGATTAGAACTTAATAATTTTCATTACATTCAATTAGGATATAAAAGCTTCTCCTTTTTTTTTTTTTTTTTTTTTTTTTTTTTTTTTTTTTTTTTGCCAAAATAGTTATATAAAAATATTTTTTATTAATTTAGAACCAATTAAAAAAATTTCAATTTTTTATTGAAAATTTATAGTCGTCCTATGACGGGAAGTATTCAATTTTTTTTTTCAGTAACATGGCAGATTAAAGCACTCTTTTAAAGCTACATTTTCCCAAATTATCTCAATTTTTAAAAAATGTGCCATACCTGGTTATTACTGGAAGCCACAGATACATCAGATACATAGATAGATGTATAGTAGCAAGATATGCATTACAATTATTACAAGATGTGTGTAATATTTTTGCGCAATACATAGCTTTAGGTAAAAAATCATTTAAGTTGTTTAAATTTATATAACTTTTAAACAATAAATAGTTTTATTTTTGTAAAACAAAATTGGTTTTATTTGTTTAAAAAATGACATTTTTACTCAATTGCGACCTGATGTACCCATATTGGTACATAAATTTTAACTATTTAAAAATTTTAAAAATAAAAAACTCATTTCATTTTCTTTTTTCTAAGCCTAAAAGCACCATAATTTGCTAATAAAATAATTTTTCTATGCAGCAGATTTTTCTTGGGACTGAAGAAGTTAAATAAGATGAATATTTTTTTTTTTTCAAAAAAGTGTTGGCAATAATGAATCTGAATTTTTAAACTGTAATTTAATGCGACCATTAAGGAGTTAAATGAAAACCTGCTTGAGCAATTTCTGCTCTGTTTGAATAATGACAGTATTGAAAATAAATTGATAGTTTAAGTTGATAACTTAAATTTTGAAAAAGCTGTTGAGAAAACTTTAGCTTTATACAATGTAGATATTAAAATAAAAGAAATTTAAAAACAAAAATTTCAAGTATAAAAAATGTACAACCAAAGAAAATACCAAACTTTTCTCGAAAACAATATATCAACAATCATGTGAATAATACATATTCTGATTTGAATAAAAATAAATTAAAGAGTTACCGATGAGGAAATTCTTTCCATTTAGCAAACTTATATAGATTTTTAAATGTTTCTTGCAGCCTGTGTGAATTATTGACCACTTAAGTAAAGTGTGTAAGAAGTAAAAATGTAAATAATTTAAATATTAAAACATGATATTAATCATAACTGCAATATTGCATAAATAAAATTTACCATTTACGCTGTTCTTTATTTTGTTTTTTAGACACACTTGATTCATTTAAACTTAAGTGATAGATACTGTGGTGATACCTTTTATTTTAATTTTGAGAAACATAAAGTACTTTTAAAATCCACTTGTTTCATTTATTGTTTTATTTAATTAGTTTATTTATTACTTTCATAACACGTAGACTATATTCTAGATATAATTGTTTATAAGATTCAGCAAAATGCTAATAAGATTTTAAATTACTTTTTGAACTGGCTTTGCTAGGATAGGAAACTTCTGAAATACTGACTGATGTGACTGAACTGATGGAAAAATGAAATAATTTTTAAAAAGCATAAAATATTTTTGTTTTACTTTTAAAAAAAAATTAAAAAAAAATCTATTTCAATGTATTCTAAAATAATAATCACCTTCAGAAGATTATTCACTTGATGCCCCTCTGTCTGTGTGTATGCATACACATAATGTGTGTGAAAGAAAGACCGTGTATAAAATATAATGTACTGCAGAAGGAATTTTGAACAAAAACATTTTGTAATCTACCTTTATGATAGTCGACTCTCGTTAATTCGAAGTCGGGTAATTCGAATCTTCGCTTAATTCGAATTAAACAGGAAGTCCCGAATTTTTCAATGGTAGAATAACATTAAAATTTTTCCTTAATTCGAACTCATTTTCTCTTGACTTCGTTTAATTCGAACTAACTGGAATTCCAATTTTTCATTTTACTTTTCTTTCGCACGGATTTTAGATCATTTGAATAACTTTTTTTCTTTGATTTTTGTGAAAATTGTTCCGAACGAGTATACATATAATCCCATGCATTTAATATCCACTTTCTTAGTGTCCCGTCTGTCCATCAGTGACGCTTCAAATTTTGCTTCCATCGTGCTTGTTTCTAATCTTTTAATGAGTTTATATATTTATACATTCTAATTTAATATTAAGTCATATTCTAATGATAATAGACTAAATAAGTTAAAAAAACACTATAACATTAATTCCTTTGTAATAGTACCATATTAAGCATGTTTTCCATAATTCGAACTTCGGATAATTCGAACATTTCTTGTGGTCCCGACGAGTTCGAATTAACGAGAGTTGACTGCACTTTCATTTCATAATTATCTGGGGATCATTATTAAAAGTCAACGTGAAGAATAGACATACAGAAAGTGAGAAGTTATAAATACATTCCAAATTCGTTTAAGGTGTGATAATTTCCTTTCAACCGTTCAAAAATACTAGAAAACTGATTAGATTTCCATAATTTTTCGCAAATTAACTAATGAAGCAAATTCAATATAAAAAAAATTGCATCGTTAAATATATGTTAATATATTTATGTATAAATATATTATATATATATATATTTATGTATAAATGTTATTTGTTACGATAAACAAGACAGATTGGTGTAATATATTTAAATTAATTGCGAAAACTTAATTGAGTAACCTACTGTTATTTTTGTTGTTTGTTTGTTTGTTTTTATAATTAGTATATACCACTGTGCGTATGATATCTCGTGCATTTTAATTTATTAACTTTAAATAGATTTTATTATAAAAATAACATTTTGCTTAAAAGAATGAAATAAAATCTCTTATTTATCTTCAATTATAATATTTGTAAGGTTCGTACGGGCCCTGGAATTTCATTAAAAGAAAATTCTTCACTACCAGTGTTTTCTTATACAGAAAATCTCCCATTGAATAAGACGAAAGTTCGCGCTTTTGAGCTATATTTATTTATTTATTTATTTTTTTATAAAGAAATGCTGGTATTTCACCTGAAAATAACGATACCCGTAAGAATATAATTTTAATTAATAATAAAAAATTTAAAAAGAAAATCTGCGAAATTACTCGCATATTTTTTAAATAAAATTTTTATTATTTAAGATTATTCTAAGATTTTTATTCATTTTTTGAAAAAGTATAATATTAATATGCACTGAGAAAATTTCAAACCATTATCTTTATTAGTTTTTGAGAAATCTTGCGCGTAGCAATAGATAGTAATTACGAAAACAACAAAAAAGAGACTGTTGTTCACTTAATTATTTTCCTAATTAATTAAAATATTCATCATCAATCTATTTTATTTATTGCAATAAGTAGTGCTATACTTAACAAACCAAAATATTTCGTTGAGTTTACAGTCACGGCAAAAAAAAATCTTGAAAAATTCCAATTTCAGACATTTTGTTAAATATCTAAAAATATACATAAAGAATAACTCCGAAACTCCAGATGTATAATGAAAATAGTACAGGTCATACATTTTCGAGAAGATTTTTTTCCAAAACCCAATAGAGGACCGTCAACAAATTGAAAAAGAACAAATATCTTTTGAATAACCCTGTCAAAACTAATGTAATAAAAACGTTCAAACTGCAGATTATAATTAAGTGGCTTATGATAATAAACTGTGTTCATTTTTATGCGGATAGCATGTATACTCGTAGAGAAATTGAGGTTTTAATAAAAACGGTCCCAAATTTTGCCAAGTTTTTTGCTTATAATTTGCAGAGTTCTTAATAAAAAACAATGTTCTTTTCAGAAAACATGAGAAACAACTTTGTACGCAATACCCTGTAATCAAAATTAAAAAATATTAATAATTGTATGAAAAATGAGCAGGTTTACTAAATAAAAGTTCACTGCGCATGCGTCAACTCTATAAAAGCTTCATTTGCATATTGTGTTAGCTAAATGTACAGAGCAACTTATGTTAAAGTTTCAAACTCATAGCTTGAAAATTCTGAAAATTATCGTCTAAAGAATAAGATCAAAATCCGACATTCCCAAAATGAAACAAAAAAATGAGGGGCTGTATCCATATTCCATTGATTAGTGTCTACACAGTATTTATTGCACGTACTACTAATATTTGGATACAGCTTCTCATCTTTTTGCTTCATTTTTGGAATAATGGATTTTGATCTTCTCCTATCAACGATAACTTTCAGAATTTTCAAGCTATGATTTTGAAACTTTAACAAAAGTTGCGCTATATATTTAGCTAACACAATATGCAAATGAAATTTTCATAGAAATGACGCATGCGCAGTAAAAATTTATTTAGTAAACTTGCTCATTTTTCAGATAATTATTAATATTTTTTAATTTTGATGACAGGGTATTGTGTACAATGTCGTTTCTCATATTTTTTGTAAAGAACATTGTTTTTTTTATTAAGAACTCTGGAAATTATAAGCAAAAAAACTTGGCAAAATTTGGGACCGTTTTTATAAAAACCTTAATTTCTCTAAGAGTATACATGCTATCCGCATAAAAATGAGCACAATTTATTCCCATAAAGCACTTAATCATAATCTGCAGCTTGAAAGTTTTTACTACAATAGTCTTTACAGGGCTATTCAAAAGATATTCCTTCTTTTTCAATTTGTTGACGGTCCCCAATTGGATTTTGGAAAAAAAAAATTCTTGAAAATATATGACCTGTACTATTTTGTTTATACATCTGGAGTTTGGGAGTTATTCTTTATGTAAATTTTTAGATATTTAACAAAACATCTAAAATCGCAAGTGTCAAGATTTTTTTTTTTGCGGTGACTATACTTTATTAGTTAGTTTGTGAAAATGTATAGATATTGAATCAGCTTTCTACCATTTTTTAATGGTTGAAAGGGAACTGTCCCCTTAAATACAATCAACTCTCGTTAATTCGAAATCGGATAAATCGAATCTTCGATTAATTCGAACTAAACATGAAGTCCCGCATTTTTTAAGGGCAGAATAACAATAAAAGTTTTCATTTAATCGAACTCATTTTCTCTTGACTTCGTTTAATTCGAACTAACAAGAATTCCGATTTTTCACTTTTGACTATTTCCATGCGAACATGTTTGTCTGTTACACAGCTGAAAATCGCTATGCTTGTTGGCCATCGTTATTTTCGTAAAGCTTGCTTCGCTTTATTCAATTGATGAGACATTTTCGATAAAATAAGTCACATTTTCCCTCTCTAAAATACTGGTAGTCAAAAACCGTAGTATGTAACAGACAAACCAGTTCGCCTGGAAATAGCCTTTTTCTTTCTTTCTCACGGACCGATCCTTTGAATATTTTTTTTTCTTTGATTTTTGTGAGAATTAATCCGAACGAGTATACATATAATCCCATGCATTCGATATCCACTTTCTTAGTTACCCGTCTGTCCATCATTGACGCCTCAATTTTTTCTTCCATTGTACTTGCTTCTAATCCCTTAATTAGTTTATGTATTTAATGTATTTTAAATTAATATTAAGTCATCTTCTAATGATAACAGATGAAATTAGTTTAAACAAGTTGGAAATTGCACGTGAAGACTAGCAAATGAGGTGCGTTCGTACGATAATGAAGTTTTAAAAATATCACTCTCATATATAAATCTCATAAAATTATAAATAGCTAATTACAATTAAAATGCGCAACAAACAATTTTCTAAGTATACTCGTTATGTAATGGAATACTTTTGTGTGGCCCTATAAATCATTAACAAATGTTCTTTGCACCACAGATTATGCAAAATATATATTATAATATATACTTTATGATGCATATCAATATTGTTATGTTCGATTGAGTGTAATACCCTTAAAATGCATTTCAACCTTTTTTTTTCCATTCACTGTAATGTAACGGAGTACTTTTGATGGTCCCTCTATTTGATCTATGCATCCTATTTTCAAAAAAAAAAAAAAAATTGAAATGACTTCACAAAATTATGTAATAAGTATTATTTTAAATTTCAAACGATTAAAATGCATTTGAAACATTTTTGCCCATTGACCGTAATGTAACGGAATACTTTTGATCGTCCCTGTAATTGATCTACAGATCCGATTCTCATAAAATTTGAAATGACTCGACAAAATTATGTAATAATTATGTATTTTAAATTTCAAAAGATTCGGTTGGGTAGTTTTTGCGTTGTTATATGCGGCGGACAGACAGACGGACGGACTGAACGACAACTATAGGTCCTACGTATTTACATAATTGCAAATGCACCTAAAAACACTATAAAATTCATTTCTTTGTAATAGTACCATTTTAAGCATGTTTTCCTCTCATACTTTCCATAATTCGAACATTTTTTGGGGTCCCGAAGAGTTCGAATTAACGAGAGCCGACTGTATGTTAAAAATAAATATGAAAATATTTATTGCTTTGAAGATATTTATTACATTAGCTATTTTAACATTTGCCACCCATGTTACTTTTTTTCATAAATTTATTTAAGGTAGAGATTATTGTAGTTTCTTTTTACCATAGAGAAAAACAATTCGGGAAAAATTATTCCATAATGGTTCTTGCTGGTTTACAGCTTATTTCATCCCTAAAATAAATACATTTTTCAATTTATTGAGTTAATACATAATTCAGAAAATTTGAGCATTTGGCATTACTCTTTAGGCTTTCATTTCTTATCTAAACCATATTGTAACATAAGGAAATAAAAACTAAGAAAAATGTTATTTGAAATTACTGTATGACGATAAATGTATGAGAAAAGGGAAAGAGTGGAAAAAGACTTACTTTTGTCCATCGTCCATGCAATGTGACATTTTTTGTGTGTGTGTGTGTGTGTAGTATATACGTTAAAAAGTAATAAAAACAGTAATTTGTAAAAATGTTTTTTTTTTTTTTTGTTAAAAAAATAACTATATTTTTAAATTAATTTAGAGTATCCCCCCCTTTTTTTAGAGCTAAAATACTTTTATTATTATTATTATTTTAAAGCAACGATATATGTCCAAGTTCATGTATATAGCTTTTCTCCAGAAAAAAGTGCATGTTTACAAATAAACACTTTCATCAACCAATCTACCATTTACATTTTTATCTCAGCGATCGTCGCAAGAATCGACATTTGAACGATCCCATCGCAATCATATTAATTGTAGACAAATTAGATCGTTGTTGATACACTCGTGGACAAATCAATAAAAAAAATTGTTTAAACTACCACCACCACGAATATCTTAACCTTGTCGGGACCGAGTTTTTTTTCCATTTTGAGAACAAAATTAATTTTACTTTAATAACGTTAATCGTAGCTATCCAAATGTACTTACTGAAATTTAAAGATTATCTCATTGTCTGAATTGTTAAGTATTGTTCTGTTGTAAAGATTATCTCATTGTCTGAATTGTTAAGTATTGTTCTGTTGTAAAGATTATCTCATTGTCTGAATTGTTAAGTATTGTTCTGTTGTAAAGATTATCTCATTGTCTGAATTGTTAAGTATTGTTCTGTTGTAAAGATTTTCTCATTGTCTGAATTGTTAAGTATTGTTCTGTTGTAAAGATTTTCTCATTGTCTGAATTGTTAAGTATTGTTCTGTTGTAAAGAACAACATTTCAATTCTAACGAATTCTGAAGTCTAACGAATGTACATATTTTGTGTACTATTCAATTCATATTTATATGATAAATAGGCTAAGGAAGAGTTTCGGAAGACGTTTGGAAAATGAAGTATTACAACAGCATTTGAGAGGGTATTACAACTTTCTAATATTTTTTGCGTTTGAACACACATGACTGGTTCAGAAATGTAACTTATATTTTTAATTTAAAGAGTGAAATATGTGTATAAAATAAAGGAATCGCAAACGGTGCAAAGAGAATTAAGTAAATTTTTATTACTATAATTATTACAAAGTGTCAAAGCACAAATAGACTCAAAATAAGAAAGGCATCGCCATATACTATCATTTCTATAAATCGGAAGTAACTAAGTAATTGTTTAGACAAAATAATATTCGATGAAAAGACATGTACTACTAATAGTACACCAGACCCGAAAGGGTTAAATTCGCTGTCTCTCTTTCACCTTCCAGCATATGAAGAATTCTAAAATATTTAAAATATTTGTTTATAGATAAAAAAAGAAAACCTTCCTCTGTTCATCGCTTTCTACACTGTAAAAAAAATCTGTAAAGGTACTAAACTTTTTCTAGGAAACTGGGATTCCAAGAACTTTTCCTGTAACGGTAACAGCAAAAATTCAAGTTTCAGATACGGTTACATGAATTTTTCCTGTTGTCGTTACATGAAAAGTTCTTGGAATCCCAGTTTCCTAGAAAATATTTAGTACCTTAACAGATTTTTTTTTACAGTGTACACCCAGAAAAAGGAATTGATTATAACTACAACACATGTTTTGTGGACTACATTTTGGTTGTTTTAAGCGAATTTTTCAGTTAAAGTAAATAATCGGTTTTGTTGCTCAAACAAAAAAAAAAAAAAAAAAAAAAAAAATTGTTAACACCCTTATAAAATTTTAACAAAATTTCATCGATTTTTTAAAATCTTACTGAAGTTTTGTATTTTCAATTTGTAAATCCAACAAAATTTTGTTGTTTTTGCAACATTTAAATTGGAGTGTAGTAGCTATAACTCTCTCTTGTAATTTCGTTTAATTGACTTCTATAGCTATAAAGGATTAACATAATTTTCGGATAATAAAAACTTTTCAAATAGAGACGGATTAATGACCTTATTATTATGTTGTTATGCATTTCGGATGAAAATTATGGACGGAAAATTGAAAAAAAAATTTCAACAATATTTTTTTATTTATTTATTCAAGTAAAATTTCCATTGACCCATATTTAAAGGAAAAGATTTGTTGGACCAAGCAATTTTTTGTTGATTCAACAAAAAAGTTTTCTGGGTGTACTGACAATGAATAATCAATCATAGAAATTATCCCATATCGAAAATTTCTGTTCCCCTTATTCTCCTGCCTCAGCATACAGAGTTTCAAACCTTTAAAACGCTTTATTAAAAATATATATATGCCATATATAAAAACAATATATAAAGAATCATCTAAATTATCTACTATCCTCCTAAATTTGTGCCCCTTCCTCTTTTACTTTTCAGCAAAAAATATTTAAAAATATTTAAATCTTTATTTTTATATAAAAAATCTTCGGCTCTTATTATTGCTCTCTAATGACAATAAATAATGAATCATAAATGTAAATTATCTCACTACTTCTGAAATTCCCGCCCCCGCCATTTGTGCGTAATATATACAAAGTTTCAAATAATTTAAAAATCTTTATTTTGAAGAAAATACCGCAGTCACTGCTCGCTATAATAACGATAAGCAATTTCTAAGTTATCGCCAACCGTCTCTAATTTACTTTCCCTCATTGCCCCTTCTCAGCATACAAATAGTATTAAAATATTTTAAAATCTTTATTTTTAAATAAAAAATCTCCAGCTCTTTTTATTGTTCTCTAGTGGTAACAAATAATTAATCACGTAAAATATCCCCTAACCATGAAGTACCGCCCTTCTCCAACATAAAATTAAAAAAAAAAAAAAAAAAACTATATTGCTCAGTAATAACAGTATGTAAATAATAATCTAAATTAATATCTGGCATCTCACTATTTACACTTATCCCTTCTTTCACATCTTTAAAATAAGTTATTTTTATTTTTATGTAAAAAAAAAATATTTCTCCTTTTTTTTTTTTTTTTTTTTTTTTTTTTTTTGTTGTTGTTGTTTTGTAATAAATAAATAATGAAGGTGCTACTATGTTATCCCGTCGACCAAAATATTATCGCCAAATTATAAGATTAAATGCCAATAATGAATGATCGTGAATGTCAATTCAATGACATTAAATACGATACATGTGTTTAAAACGTCATTAAGTGATTTTTAATTCGACTTTTCATTTGTATTTTTATTAATATTTTACTAATTATTTGTTATTTTATTATTTAAAATAAAAATTATGTCAATATGTATAATTTGGCTATTAGTTTGTCGATTTGTATAATTTGGCGAAATCGGTCGACGGGATAGCAGAGTAGCATATATGAATTCATAATGAATCACAATTCATTCCATAATGAATCATACAAATCCTGCCCCTGTCCCTAAAATTTTCGGTCATGCCCCCTTCCAATTTCTAGCATATAGAATTTAAAATATCAAAACTTTTATTAAAGTAAAAGTGTTGTGTTCGTTGCTGTCTACTAACAATAAATAAATAATCAATTATCCAGAAGACTCCCCCCCCCCCCCCACAAACTTTCTGTGCCTCTTCCTCCCCCTGCACCTGTTCTTACATTGCACACTGTTTTAAATCTTTAAAACACTAATTAATCAAAAAATCAAAAAAGTACAGATAAAAGAGTACACTAGGATAGATATGTTTCTGCTACCCAAACAGTCCAATAGGTGGATATTTTCAGGAACAGGTATAACTTATGTATGAATTCATTTTTTTAATTTTATCGTAGCTTCGTGCATATTTCCACGCTATTTTAAATTGCAATTTTTTTTCTTAACTAATAAGTATATACGAAATTTCTAGCATGCATTTATAGAAAAGTAACTCGTACAAAATAAATATAAATATTTTACTAATGCTTTTACTTCTATTTATTTATGAAACGATAAAGCATAGAAACAAACTTGCTAACCGTACTATTTTTTCGCCATGTGACTCCTACTGTGACGTCCTATGAATATCGTTCCTAACAAAATCGCTTTAAATGTCTAGTTTTAATTTATGGTATAATTCTCACCATTAAATATGTTTCTCATGTAATAATTAAATTATTTTAAGGTTTTCTTTCTTTTTTTAATATTTATTTGTAAATACATTTTTTATTGCTGAAATTTTCCCTCCTTTCCTGCTCATAAAAATTGTTTAAAATTTTCTTTCCTTTTGTATAATAATTTCGTACGTAAACACATTCTCTATTGAAAAGAAATATTATTCTTTGTACAATTTTACAGTTTGAGAGCAACTTAAATAAATGCCATTTTCTGAATATGAATAAATAAATCTCTATTGAAATAATGAAAATGCGAATAAAATAGCTAAAAAAAAAACCTCCAAATTTTTTTTAGAAAAATTAAGTACACACTGCTCATTGCAAACTTACCAACCATATCTCTGCAAAAGATGGTTAAAGCTATTCATTGTTTTTTTCTTAATAAAGCATTTTTAACAGAACTATTCTGAATGATTTCGACATTATATAGATCCTAAAATAATTCTTCGGTTAAAAAAAAAAAAAACGTCGGCTTCAGAGTGTTTATCGAACATTTGTCTATAAACTACCAATTTTCATAATTTTACATCCAATAGTTTTCTTAATATTAGACGAGAACGATCTTTGATCTCAAAAAATTCATTTATGACGGCAACGTTAGTTATTATTATTATTATTATTATTATTATTATTATTATTATTATTATTATTATTAGAATAGAGATATTATTTTGATGAACGCTTAATTATATTTCATTAAATAGGTTTTAATCCACGATGATTTATGTCTCACATTTAAGCATTCAAGAACTATGTTGTGTTCTAACCAAATCTAATCTAGTGTTACTATAATTTCGAATCTATTCTCAATCAGTACAATACTGAAAATCTAATCCCTTCTAATTCTAGTCTATAATCCAATACTAAAACGCTTTATGAAATTAGGTCAATAGTTCATAGGCATATCATCTTAATGCTTTTGTGTGATTAGCATAAGTCATTTCTTAGATTTGACAATTTCAATGAGGTTCAAAATTTTTGCTAGAAGTATTTATTTTTGTATTATGAGCTAATCTACTACTTTTCTCTTATTTTAATTAATTACATTTACGCTTATAAACTTTGATAGTATTATTTATTTTTATATCTATTGTACCCGTTATATTTTTATGAAAATTACCAGTATTTTTATTCTTGTATTTATTGCTAATGTCTTTTATTATTTAGGTATTCTTAGCTAGTTTTTTAATTTCAATTACAAATTTCATTTTTATTTTCAGTAATCATTATTTATATTTATTTTGTACATATTGTCAATATTTAATAACTTATATTATTTTGCATCATTAAAAAAAAAAAAAAAAATCTTTAGAATGAATCAATGAAACAATAGAATAATAGATCGTTCTCGTTGCCAATATCAATATAACGCCAAGAATAAAATTCTAAAAGCCCGATATTCTGCTTGGGACGAAGAGGATTTTTTTCCTTTTAAGAAGAGAATGAAATAATAATTAATAAATATTTTAATGAATTAAAACAAGCTCAAAACAGATATCACACAATTTAAAACCAGAATACTGTAATTATTAAGATCTATTAAATAGTTGAAGGAGAGGTTCCGCCAATACTGCTTGATGTTTAGGGAATTTTCAGAATTTGTTATTAGAACTTTTTTAAAATAAAAGATAAGAAAAGGAAAATAAAGAAAGAGCAATTAACAAATACCATATTTTAATGAATTAGAAAAGCCAAAAAATGTCGTAACTTAAAGCCAAAATACTCTAAAGAGGAACATTCATTAAATAGTTTAAAAAGAGAGGTTCTCATGTTACTACTCGATTTTTTGGGAAATTTTCAGCATAAAATAACTCTAAAAATCTATATTTATTGCTTTTGCATAATATAAATGACACTATTGATGACAGAAAAAGTCATTTTTATGAAATCTGTACTTTAGGGGACTGATAATTTAAATCTACAAATATGGATATAAAAGTACTAATCCCCTTAAAACATCAGTTTAACTATCAGTAATATAAATTTACGCAATAACAAAATTAAGGTCTTTAAACAAGTAAATAATCAGCAAATCCTCTTTTTTTTTTTTTTTTTTTTTTTTTTGGGTAATTCATTTAAGTTTTTGTTTTCCTGGTTACAATGTCTTGAAGGTATTTTCGAAACTCGGATTGAAAACAATATTTATTTTATGAGGTGATATTCATCAGTGCTGACGTTTATTAGTTTTGAATAGCTATTGCTGCTTTTTTTTTAATATTAAAAATATATAAAAATAAAGAGAGAATAATCAACAAATATTTTATTTTAATAAATTAGAACAAGCTAAAAAAAAAAAAAGAGACACGGAACTTAAATTCAAAATACTATAATTATAAATATTTATTAAATAGTTTAATATGAGGTGCTCCGATACTGCTTCATTTTTAGAGGATTTTTTAGGATATGTTGTTCGTACTTTTTATTCATAAAATATAAGAAAATAAAAATAAAGAAAGAATATTTAACACTTATTTCATTCTGATGAATTAAAACAAGTTCTAAAAAATGACACGTAACTTAAAAACAATTAATATTTTCCTATAAAAATATTTTATAATAAAAATAAAGGCAAAATGCTTAACGATTACTTTATTTTAATGAATTAAAACAAGTTCTAGAAAAAAGACAGCTAAAATAAATTAATATTTTCTGATAGAATTTTTTGAATAATAAAAATTAAGAAAAAATATTTAACAATTACTTTATTTTAATGAATTAAAACAAGCTCTAAAAAAATTTCACACACCTTAAAACCAATTTTTTTTTCCTATAAAAAATTTGTAGAAACTAGTTTTAGAGAGTATTTATATCTTATAAGTATGCACCATACTAAATTTCAAGATTTTATTTTTAACAATTCCATAGAAATCGAGATTTAGAAAATTGTTAAAACGCTTTTCGCTCATTTCAATTTAAAATTTGGAATTTTTTTAGAAACTGTTCTTACAGAACATTTACAACTCATAAGTAACTATTAATCCAAATTTTAAGTTTTTATCTTTTTTAATATCACAAAAATTGCAATTTTAGAAGGTTTTTCGTTTTTGCACTCCAATTTTTGTTGTTTGGCAAACGTTTTTAGTGATCATTTGTATCTTATAACTAACATGCCTAATTTCAAGTTGTTCAGTGGTGTAGTCTTAAAAAAAAAAAAAAAAAAAAAAAAAAAAAAAAAACAGATCGCATACGCTCTAAGCCTAGGGTTTATGCTCAACGCAGAGAGTATACCCTAGAATGTATGTACAACAGTTTCCTCGGGAAAAAGAGGGTATACGGTGTGCCTTAAAAATGCAGAAGGTATACGGAAGGCATACCGTCCACTACATCCTTGGTTGCTATAGTCCCTGCAGCATCACAAAAATCGCATTTAGAACGTTTTTTGTTCTTGTAACTGATAGGTAATAGTTACACGGACATGAAATAGAGCCTATGTTGGAGAAGGGATTGTCCCCAACAATATGAAAACATTTTTTTTTTTAACTGGTTTGGTATTTTTAAATATTTTATAAAATTCGTAATTTGGAACATTTTTAGAACATTTTCCACTCATTTACACCTTTTAAATTTGGAGTTTTTAGAGAGTTATATCCTATAAATATCCACTACCTCAAATTTATTTCATAGAAATCGTAATTTAGAACGTTTTTAGAACAATTTTCACGCATTATCATTTTTTTTTCTTTTTACATTTTTTTTTTCAATTGTCTTTAGAGAACATTTATATATCTTATAAGTTACTATCGTGCCAAATTTCAAGTTTATAAGTCTTCAATGACACAAAAAAACATTTTTTTTAGAATATTTTTCTCCTGCATACCCTTAGAAATATAGTGATACCGACATCAAATAGGACTATGTTAGAGCTAGAGCAAGGGCTGTCACAATCAATTTACAACCACTACTTTTAAAATTGGCTTAGTATTTCTTGAGATTCTATGAAATCGTGATTTAGAACATTTATAAAACGCTTTTCGCGCACTTTCACCACTTTTAAAATTTCGATTTTTTTTAGAAAGTATTCTTAGAAAGCATTTATATTTTATAACTACCATGCCAAATTTCAAGTTTCTAGGCCTTACACACCACAAAAACCTCACATTTTTAGAACAATTTTTTCTCCTCCACTCTCTTGGACTAAGTTGCAACGAGATAAAATATAGCCTATGTTAAAATTAGTGCTGTAAAAAATCCGTAAAAAGAAAAGAAATCGGTTCGGTATTTCCAAAGATTGTTATACAAACAAATAAATGTTATTTCTTTATAATATTAGTAAAAATACATGAGTTAAACTTTCTCACTTTTTAATCAATTTAAAAATAATATTTACACTAATGACTTTCAAGAAAAATTTTAAATAAAATGAAACAACAAAAGGCGTGAAAAATATTTTTACTTCTCAGAAACTAGTGTATAAGAACAGCAAACAAAAATCGATATTAAAGTATAAGCTGTCAAATCCATGCAACTTGCTCGGTGAAATGAAATTTCGGTTGAATTATAATGAATGGTTTGTTTAGTAAGTTTCAGTTAAGTCCTTCATCTAAAACAATAAAAGAAAATTTATGTAGAAAAAGGGAAAAGAATCGAATTCATTCAGCTTAAGATTTGAAAATGTACAAAAAGTTCTTGGTTGTATCATAGGGGTCATTCCATGTTAACTTACGTTACATTAAGAACAATTTACTGCACTAATTTTAGTGATATAACACTAAAAAATATTCAAATGTAAAATTAATATGATTTGCCAATGAAACCTACCTAAGGGTCAATTTGGATGAAAATTACCTAAAAAATGAAAATGAAAATTACACTTTATATGATAACTTACATTACATTTTCAGTAATGGCAGTTACCATAGTAAATAAAACTACCAAAATTCAAGAAATAACATTAAAATTAGGTAATTTTCATCTAAATTGGACTTTGAATGAGTTTAATTAGCAAACCATGTTAAATTTACATTTTGAATAATCTTTTTGTGTGTGTTATATTACTAAAATTAGTGGAAAAAGCTCAAAACGTAACGCAAGTTACCATGGAATGACCCATAGCACAATTACTCATGGTAACGTAGAAACCAGATGATTTTTGGATTGCAAAACATAGTGCCCGGTGTATAGAACATGCGGATGAAAACCCAAATAGACTTTTTTTACATATAATATGTATTTTTAGATTTCCACTAGCAACACCAACAATCGTTTTTATATATAAAATATATATCATATATACAAATAAAATTTTTACTTTTTTTAAACTGATACTTTTATATTAATCGCATGCTGGGAGATAGTCTAAGACAAGCCTGCCCAACCTAGCAGGGGCGCACTTCAGCTCTTGGGACTCAATGAAGAAGACCACGATGGAAACATGCGGCAATAGTATCATATATTACTAGCATAAACGCATGCCTCAACATAATGCAAATGAATCTCACGGCCGTGGATAAAAAGGTCCCTACAGTTCTGGAATTGTAGCTATTAATATTCAAACTGTACATTTTTCTACGAGAGATCTACAAAAATATTTGTAGGTAAGGTGCCAGAAACTGTAATCGCGCTTATAGTAACAACAATAACAGAAAATAAATGAACATGGAAATCAGAAATATTGCTAGGCTTCTTTTAAGATGTGAAAATACGCTTTTTCTTATTTTGAAGGAATAAACTTGGTTTCATATATATATATATATATATATATATATGTTACAGGCCAAACCCGATTTTAGGCCAAACAAGATTGGCCTAGGACAAACCGGTCTATCCTAACGCCCATCGGATAAACTAGTTTTTCCTAGGCCAAACCGGTCTATCCTAACGCCCGTCGGATAAACTAGTTTTTCCTAGGCCAAACCGGTTTATCCTAACGCCCATCGGATAAACTAGTTTTTCCTAGGCCAAACTGGTCTATCCTAAGGCCCATAGGACAAACTAGTTTTTCCTAGGCCAAACTAATTTGGCCTAACTTTTATAGGATAGACTAGTTTAGCCGGCTATTTATTGGTCTGAACTAGTTTGTCCTAGGCCGATCTAGTCTATCCTAGGCCAATTCGATTTGGCGTGATTTTATTGAATTCCACGACCGCCTCAGCGCCAACATTCTAGTTTGTCCTAGGCTGATCTAGTTTATCTAGTCCAATGTAATTTTACGTGTTTTTAGCTCACAGGCGTCAAAGTCTGAGAAATAATGGGCTCGCCGGTTCTTATGCATGTATGTATGCACGTATGTACGTAAAGTATAATTCTTGATAGAAATATCCTTTTAAGGTACTTTTCTGATTAGTTTTGGGAATTCATTGGATAATAATAGAAGGGGAGCGAACGGGAGGCTAATCCCCTACCGTTATTTAGAAAAAAGGGTTTTTTCATGTAGAATTATCAGTTTTCATTTAAAATTTTAGATATAGGATCATTCTGACAATGTGCCTCCGTGATTAGTTGTAGATGTTTATTGTGGATGTTCAATGTTTAAGTATAATTGGGGGAAATGGGAAAAAGTAATCCCCCTTACTGTATTTTTCGAGGGTGTTATTCGTTTAAAAAAAAAAAAAAAAAAAAAAAAGGCTTGTAATGCACAATAAGTGTAAACAGCCTGTGAATGCAAAGCCATCAGTTTAACTGGGCAATATTCTTTTTAATATTGATCCATTTTTAATATTGGAAAGTACTATTAGAGCTACGTTTTGAATTGAATTTCCTGTACGACTTCACGGAAAAGAAAAACATGATGCCTTGACAAGAATAGCTTATATGTCGACAGATAATTAATTTCCCAAATATGTAAAACGCGGTTCGATTCCAAATTATGTTCAGCTCCAATCTGGATCGAATATCCAAAAAAAAAATTTAATAAAAAATAAATAAATAAATAAATAAATAAAATAAAAAAATAAATAATAATAATAATAATAATAATAATAATAATAATAATAATAATAATAATAAATGCAAGTCTGATCTCAGCACGGTACGAGTCTGCAGAAAAAAAAAATAAGCAAACACCATGTCCAATGCATCATGTCTCCACAATGGACATGTTAAATTTATGCAGTGATGATACAAGCAATCACTTATAACGGATAATTACCGGAGGGGGGATTAGTCTCCCGTTCGCCTCCCTTTTTTCTTATCCAATGAATTCCCAACACTAATCAGAAAAGTACCTAATCAAAATGAAATTACATCCAAAATTTGAAGGAAATCGGATATTTCTATCAAGAATTATCGCGTTACGTACACACGTACATACATGTGTACGTACATGTTTGCATACATACATACAGAAGTGCGAGCCCATTATTTCTCATGCTATGACGCCTGTGAGCTAAAAACACGTAAAATTACATTGGCCTAGGATAAACTAGATCAGTCTAGGACAAACTAGAATGTTGGCGCTGAGGCGGTCATTGAATTCAATAAAATCACGCCAAATCGAAATGGCCTAGGATAGACTAGATCGGCCTAGGATAAACTAGTTCAGACCAATACACAGCAGGCTAAACTGGTCTATCCTATAAGAGTTAGGCTAAAATAGTTTGTCCTATGGGCCTTAGGATAGACCAGTTTGGCCTAGGAAAAACTAGTTTATCCGATGGGCGTTAGGATAAACCGGTTTGGCCTAGGAAAAACTAGTTTATCCGACGGGCGTTAGGATAGACCGGTTTGGCCTAGGAAAAATTAGTTTATCCGATGGGCGCTAGGATAGACCGGTTTGTCCTAGGCTAATCTAGTTTGGCCTAAAATCGGGTTTGGCCTGTAACATATATATATATATATATAAGATTTGCATGGTAGTAACTAATCTATGTGGAAGGTTTCAGAGAGATATTTTGGAAATGCTTTCATAGATAGAAATTAACTACACTATTTTATAATTTTTTCTAAACAAATTTTGCATTTACACAGGTTATGAAAATATCTCTCATGCAAATATTAAAAATTTTAAAGAAAAAATTCTTTATGATGGAATTTTTCTTCTAAAAAGTCTAATAACAAAAAACTTTCAAAGGACGCCATAACGCCAGCTAGCGCATCGTTGGACAGTCCTGGTCTAAGAAAAGCCAATGATTTCGCTGCGTGGAATAGCCTTTTTAATTCCAATTATTTCAGTTTTTAACCCTTTTAAGGACCTTTATGCATCTATGGCATTATCTATATTTAATCCCTAATCGCCATATTGGCATCAGAAGTTTTAGATGAAAATTTCACTTTTATAAAATAAGCAAAGCATCAAAAATTAATTTTCTTGTAATTACTGGTGTCATTCAATTATTTCATCAGTTTACGAATACTAGTACCTTGCCCTTGAAATAGTTTATCTCGTTATTTCATTGCACATGAATTAAATTTGTAGTTCATTTCTATTATTTTATGTTATGTTATGTTAGTTATTTATAAAGTGTTAATTTCGTTAGAGAACATTAGTCGGAATCAATGCTGAAATCTTTATATTGTTTTAATGATAACGACTTAATCTTTCGCAACTAAGCTGCTTGCATAGTTTTAAGAAAATGTTTTAAAATTATATCTTAAATAATATATTTCAATAATATTTTTAAAACCATAAAAAGGCAGGAAATTGAGATACAGTTTTAAAACAAATTGTATTTGAAAACAGCCTCCTCCCCCCCCCCCCCCCCATAAACCAAGGTGCATTTTTAATTTATTAAAAGCGGTATTACTTTAACATTAGCGTTATGCCAGCAATTAACTCTGCACTCGAGAGGTGATTGTCGGTGACCACTAGTGTCCCGCGTAAATGAGTGCTCCAAATGCTCTGGACACCAATATTTTGAACTAATTTTCTTCGCCTTATCTAATGGCAGGGCCCAATTATGACTAATTGGGGCCCGGGGCAAAGATAAATTAGGGGGCCGCTTTCGAATCAATGCAACGTTATTCAAATAGAACTGATGGTCACTCATGTGTTTATGTCTAATGAATAAACTTATTTTCACACCTTGGGGATAAATAGAAAAAAGTTCATTCTTAGCTCCGTCAATTCTAAATTAAATACCTTCATTAATAAAAGTACACCCTTTTTTACCCCCCTTACTAGAGAACAAAAGTCTTTTATATAAATTTAGTAATTTGCCGTATTATTTTAAGATTAATTTAAAAACTTCCACATATGGAAGAGATGGAAATGGAAAAAAATGTAAATATTTTTTAATTTAATATATGGATTTGGGGGCCTCTTAAGGTCCGATCCCATGGCCAAAGTCCCGATTAGCCCATGGGGTAATAAAGGCCTGTCTAATGGACGAATAATTTGTGATAAAAGAGGGCGAAATAAACTATTAGATATTAATGGTGTTGAAATGGTGTTGTTTACGAGGGACACCTTACAACACTAGTGGTGAGTGAGCGTCATCTCTCGAGTGCAAAGGCTTAATAATATAAGAAATTGCCGAAGATTTCATTATTTATAACTATTTTCTTTATTCTGATTATTTCTGTTTTTAAGCGCAAAGTTCCATTACACATCTGTAAAACTTGCGTTGTTTTTATATATGTTTTAGTGAAGTTTAAATTTTGATATGAAATAATATCAGGAAACAAATGCTGGAAAATTTACATTGTTTTAAAAACAAGCGTGCAAAACGGTATTATTTGTTAATTGCCTGCAATTGTATTAATCAGGGATGAAGTTTTGATTTTTTTTTTCACACCAGTATTTTATTTTATTAGATAAAATGTTACTTCATTTAATCGGAATATTTTTTAGATTTAATTAAACAGCATCTTCTCTGATAAAATACTGGTGCGCAATAAAGCATAAATCTAATTCCTAATTAATTTGATCGGCTGGAGTTTTAAAAAATCGCGCTTGAACAGTTTTCAATCGAATTGCATTTGAAAATTTTGTTTTTTATTCGACGGGGCAAAAATGGGAAATGTGCGATGTTTAGAAGTTAAATAAAATTAAAGTAAGAGCGAACTTTAATCGTTAGGTGTAGCCAATGTCAAAATGACGCCAGTGTTACTCACGAACATGATTATTTTTTAATAATATAGATTTTTTATATCTTTGATAAGTTTTAAAGAAGCTTTGCACTTCAAAAAATTTTCATACATATTAATCTATATTCATCCATTATCCATGATGCAATATTTATCTAAGGTTGATTATGTTCATACTAGATGTCCGCATGCATAAATATGCGTTTATGTGTGGAAGGATACAGGGATCTAGTGAAGGGTATACGCAGGTATACGCTTGGATTTTTTTAAGGACCCTCTGTTTCTCAAAAACGCTGTAGTATATACATTCTAGGATATACCCTCTACTTTGAACGTATATCCTCTGCTTAGAGCATTTACCCTCTGATTTGTTTTACAACTACACCACTGGGAAGGAACTAGAGAAGAGACGGGCTCAGCCCGAGCCTGGGTCCGACACTGGCTCAGGCCCGGACTATACTACTGTAGCTATACTAACCGTACGAAATTGACGCCGTGTAATAACATTAAATTATATCCACGGTATCATTAACACTGCTACAGCAAGATAAATTTCTTCGGCAGTTTTAGACACTAACATTTGATGTTAGAGTATTTACTGAGTTTTTTGCCAATCTTAACAATGTTCTTTTAACTCTTATAATAACTCACAGAAAGTTATTTTTAGTGTGTTAAATGATGATACTACTTAATACTTTGTCGTGAAATATAAAGGCATAATGCTTTTTTTTTTTTTTTTTTTTTTCTTATGACGCATTATAAATCTACAAACTCTATGAGTTGTACTTAAATAAGAGAAGATATTTTCAACAAATGTTCTAAATGTGCTTCTTTTTATGGTTTTACAAAGAAAAGAAAATAGGAATTATAAACTTTTTTCTTTTAGTACGAAGAAAAAGTGTTTTAATTCTGTTATATCAATTAACAAACTTTTGTAACTTGTCATGAGTAATAAAAAATATATATATATTTGCTTACATTTTTTTAAACAATATAATGCATTTAAAGAGAAAAAAAAACTTTGTACTCACCTGAGAGTAATAGATAGAAAATGTGTTAATTATCATACGACACAAAGAATTTTCTGAAAAACAAAGGAAAATATAACAGCAACTTTAATGTTGCCAGTAATAACTTCATCCGTGGAATACAATGATTTTAGGCCTAACCTAATTTAAAAATAGCGATATTGAAAACAAAACAATATATTTAAAATGAAATATCTGTCTTCATATTTGGGGAAACAATAAAATAGCTAATTTTTTGCTAACATGTTATTTTTACAATTTTTAAACTTATGCGAAGTTAATCATAGTCGAAATTATAAGAATTTCACACCCCGAAATAAAAATATAGTACTGTTACTTTTTCCTTCAATAGCTAAACATGAAATGTGAGATGTTTGGATATAACAGATGTAAACGGGGGATATAACAGATGTGTACATCCGTTATAATTTATTTACCGTTTGAATATTCGTGTTATAATTCAATCTATATTTGGATATACAGTCGACTCTCGTTAATTCGAAATCGGATAATTTGAATTTTCGCTTAATTCGAACTCAACATGAAGTTCCGAAATTTTCAATTGCAGAATAATGCTAAAAATTTTCAATAATTCGAACTCATTTTAATTGACATCGCTTAGTTCGAACTAACAAGAATTCCGATTTTTCTTTTTTCTTTTCTTTCTCACAGATTTCAGATCCTTTCAATGACTTTCTTTTTTCTTTGATTTTTGTGAAACTTGTTCCGAACGCGTATACATATAATCAAATGCATTTGATATACACTTTCTTACTGCCCCGTCTGTTCATCAGTGACGCTTTAAATTTTTCTTCCATTGTGCTTGTTTCTTAATTAGTTTATGTATTTATACATTCTAATTTAATATTAAGTCATACTGTAAAAATAAGAGACGAAATAAATTTAAAAAACACTATAATATAAATTCCTTTGTAATAGTACCATGTTAAGCATGGTTTTCATTTCATATTTTCCATAATTCGAACTTCGGATAATTCGAACATTTCTTGTGGTCCCGACGAGTTCGAATTAACGAGAGCCGACAGTACCAGCCGCTACAGAATGCTATTTTCAATTTGTTAAAATTTTCATTGAGCTTCGCAATCTTATTATACAGGGTGACCCAGGATTATTTGAAAAAAATTAAATGGACATCACGAGGATTCAGATTTGCACAGTAACCCATGGTCGGAAACGTCATGGGAAAGCTGTATGACAAATTAGAGAAATGAAAAGACGCAAAACTGAGATAATTTGAAATAACTTATTGGTCAAAGATATTACATGTGCTGTGGTAAGATGATATGTGAAAATGTTACAAAAATAGTCAAAGTTTCCACCATTACTATCGATTCATGCATTATACCGTCGGACCATGGATTGATGGAATCGTTGGAGGATCGCCGATGAATTAATCATTATGGATTGGTTTTCTGTGCCAACACGTTCTCCCGATTTAAGCAGCATAGATTATTTTCTTTGGAGTGCTCTGTAAAGTGCTTTGTACGCAACGCCTGTGGATTCCGATATGGATCTGGTTGAAAGACTCGTCTATGTTGCTGCGGATTTCCAACAAAACCCTTGCGTATTTAAGAGCTGTATCACACGGAGAAAGATTTTTCGGCAAACATTTTACAAAACAGGATCGTTCATTTTGCAGCATGTTTGGTTAATAGGTTTTTCAAACTTCTTGCGGGTTATTTAATTTCTCGCTCCGCTCCTTTTGGTCAGTTGATCAGGGCTGAATCAATGACCAACATTTTCCGTGCAATGCGGGAAACGCTCTGTAAACGAAAATACCGAACAGATTCTCCCTATATCAAGGTCACGGAACATTTTGCTGGCTGTAATGTTGTGTAGGGGAAAATGTCTTGCGAAAGACGTCCGTGTGATACCGCTATAAGAAAGTCCACTAATCCTGGTCCGAAGGTGTAATGATGACAGATAACAACGACATGCTTCGATAGCAATGGTGGAAATTTGGAACATTTTTGTTACATTTTCACATATCATCTACCACAGCATATGTAATATCTTTGACCAATAAATTATTTCAGATAATCTCAGTTTTTTTTTTTTTCTAATGCAATTTGTTTGAAAATTGTATCTTAATTTACTGATTTTTTATTATTTAAAAATAATGTTAGAGTATGATTTAAAAAAAGAAATCTCTTTCAATCGTATGCAACTCGATTACAGAAAATGAGCCGTTTGTATTTTTAAAATAATATAAATAGTTCAACATTTGTTTCAGTTCCATATAAAATCCGGTTCCGTTAAAATTTCATCAATAAATAAAATTTTAAAAAACGGTAAAATAATAACAGACATGTAATTGGAATACGGCTTAAACCACTGAAATTATCGAAATCAAGAAGATTGCTATAAATAGCGATTTTTTTTTTCTTTTAATACAGTACAATCCCGATTATCCGAAAATCGGCCTAACCGAAAGACCTTAAAATACGATTAAAGTGCTTTTTAAATGTGAAGCATTTTATCGTCAACACTGTTTTTACCGATGTCAAATTACATTTCAACATATTTTGATATGTGATTACTATTTTATTTGTAAGTTATAGATCATAACAATTTCGAATCATTTTTAATGTATTGAAGCGTTGATTTAATACTTATTAGCTTTAAAAATTAGAAGCAAATTAAATTAGAATCAAAACTATGAAAGTTGTATTGCAAAAATAGTGTTAAAAAAGCACGTTCTTTGTGAAATAAATAAACAGAATCAACTTATTTGTTTTTTATACCCTTCAGGATTGGTATTATATTATTTCAATTTGCAATGTGCTTTTTTTTATATACTGGCACATGTATCTTTTCATTCAATACTTATAAAATTTACCATTTGTATTTGCTTTCCGCTGCTCTGTGCTGCGCTTTGCATCTCTCTCTCCTCGGAGCAAAAAATTCCTGTCTTCTGCTTTTTTTAAAAAGCGAATTTTTTGCTACATCGCTATCGGCACTGTCCTTCGATTTTAACCAATAAATTATCGCCCTGCTATTGAAGCAATTTGTAATTTTGGTTTGTTATTCAGGGTGCTTTGAATATGGTACCACAACAATTTTATTACAACGATGTTCTAAAAGCTGAATTACAATCACAGCTTTTCATGAAACAAGTTTTCGTCATAAGCCTTCCGGTTATTCGAAAATTCAGTACTTCTAGGTTATCCCGTTGACCAAAAAATTATCGCCAAACTATGAGATTAAATGCCAATAATGGATGATCGTGAATGTCACATTCAATGACATTAAATGCGATTCACGTGTTTAAAATGTCATTAAGTGATTTTTATTTCGACTTTTTATTAATATTTTTATTAATATTCTACAAATTATTTGTTTTTTCGTTATTTAAAATAAAAATTATGTCATCATATATAATTTGGCTATTAGTTTGGCGATTTGTATAATTTGGCGAAATTGGTCGACGGGATAACCTAGAAGTACCGAAAATTCTTATGGAACCCCGGTTATCCGAAAATTCCTATGGAACTCCGGTTAACCGAAAAAGGTTTGGTCTCATGCTTTTCGGATAACCGGGGTTTTACTGTAGTAGATGCAGTTACTTTTGATCAATAGATTAAATCTTTTACAGTAATACTGATAACAGGTTCAAATTAAAAGTGGCACGGGATACAAAGTTTGCATCTTTACTTTATTAAATAAAAAATGCTCTCAAGATGTATTTAGAATAGAAATAACGAAAACCGTATGTAAATATTTATTAGATTTAAAAAAAAAAAAAAAAAAATTGTTTTTGAAGATTTATCATATTTAAACTGATATATTATAATTCCTATGAAAGAAAATATTATGAAACCTTCTAAAATATTTATAAATTGCACATTCTTTAAACCACCTACGGATTTTTTTCTAC
Source organism: Maratus speculifer (assembly GCA_964019185.1). Taxonomy (NCBI): domain Eukaryota; kingdom Metazoa; phylum Arthropoda; class Arachnida; order Araneae; family Salticidae; genus Maratus; species Maratus speculifer. Next base: position 259,557,201 of record OZ025294.1, read on the forward strand.
ATTGAAAACAAATCTTGAAACTTAGATTTTCGAAAAAAAAGTAGTTTTAAAAAAATATAAAATACTCTTGAAAAGTAAATATTTCTGTAAATCCCAAAGACAAATTATTATTTATTTTTTCTGCACTCATAAATGAAAAAAAAGTGTGTAAAAAGATTTGTTCAGAAAATGTATCAAAGTTTAAATATTAATTAAAACTTGGGAAAAAAGAAAATTAATCCTTTTTAAAGAAAATAAATATATGCAATTCATGGAAATAAAATCCTAAATAAAAGTGTATTTCGTAGAAATATATTACGCTCTTTTTTATTTATAATTTACTTCATAATTTATTATTATGTAACTATACTTTTAAACATACCTTTTACACAAGAGCTATGAACCCTATTCTGCCTTTTGGTTCGAGGTTATAAAAACCGAGATTTTACCAATTGTGACGTCACAGGAATACTGTTTATTGTACTTATATCATGCAGATGATTAAGTAAATTTTCTTTTACATTTAAAAGAACATAAAAAGTTTAGCATTTTCTTTTCCAGCTATTAATCCGTAAAGAAATGAACCTCTTTTTTCCTTTCGGTTCGAAACTATAAAATTCATTATTTTACCGATTGTGGCATCACCATTGGGCGCGGAATTTTTTTTTTTTTTTTTTTTTTTTTTCCGAGCACCTTTGTCGTTCCAAGCCCAAGCTCGCACTCTGATTGGTTGTTGCTCTCGGCACTGTTTTCACGTAACTTGGCGATAACCATACTTGGCGAAAAATACTTCGCTCGTAAGTGAACGATTAAACCTAAAACCTAACCTACTCATTCTTATTTTTCCTTCATTCTTATCCTCGTGGTCTTGTGCTCTTGTGTATTATTATCTTGTGATAAAATGGCTAATGCTTTACTTATTAATAAACGGGAAAAGTTACTTTATACTCGGTTCGGAAGGAAATCAAACTCCTCGACGGAAGCATCTATTGCTACGCCAAGTATGATTATCGCCAAGTTACATGAAAACAGTGCCGAGAGCAACAACCAATCAGAGTGCGAGCTGGGGCTTGGAACGACGAAGGTGCTCGGAAAAAAAAATTACGCCCATTGGGCATGTACAAGTGAGGTTCGTGTAATTCCAGGAACTTTCAGCTCCAGTTCGTTTTACGTGGCCCAGTGGCCCCCACAAGTAGTAAATATGGACTTTTGAACATCATATTGTACAAGCTTTTGGAACTTATTTGGAGAATACATTCTGAAATTAGCACTTATAGCTAAAAAGACTTCCAGACTTTTTATTTCAACCTAGTTATCCGAAATGGAAGATAGTTGTTTGAAAATAATCGAAAATAAACACGTTTCGTTCGGAAAACTAGTTTTTTAGAAAGTCGTCAGCGAATGCGATTCGCTGTTGCCAAGAGACTTGAAAAAAGTGATAAATCGCAGATTTCGACTATTCCATTCAAAAGTTAACTACAAAAAAGTTAAGTAAAATTAAAATTCTGTGTTATTTATACACATTCCTATTAAATTCTTGTAATATTTACAGTTAATAAAATTATTAATAATTAAACTGAAAAATAAACATGAATAATTTTAACATTGCCTAAATTTAGTAATCACATATTAATAACTGGCATATATTAACAAATCATTACAAAATATAAAGGGTTCACAACCATAATAAATAAAGACCATTAAAAAGAAAATTATAAATAAAATAAAACAAAGTAATAAAAGTAATAATTTAACAAATTACAACAATCATTTGGAAAATGATTTTCTCAAAGACTAAAATGTAAGACTTGAAAAAAGAAAAAAGAAAAAAAAAACCTTTTACAATCAATCGGTTTAACATTAGGTTGTTTCCTTTCTCATGATAGTCGCACATTTCGTAATCGGTCGGCTCGATAATCAGACCTCGTACTTTTGCTTTAAAAGACGATCTTTCATACGTCTTTCTTTCGATTCAATTTTTTTCAAACCTGATAATTTCCGTCTACCAATTTTGTAATTTTGCGTCATATCCCACTCCTAAAATGATAACGTTATATTTGCATAGCCCCTTGGTCTACAACGGATAGAAATCCCTATCACAAAACAAGTGGACAACATTTCTTCTTTTCTCTTTAATTTATTAGTAAGCACAAGCTTTATTTCAAACTAGCTGACCCGCCCGGCGTTGCCCGGGTCCGTATTAACAATATTAAACGAATTTGAAATTTGTATGATTTTATCATTAACTGGAAGCATGCCAGAGCTGCTAGAGCGTACCAACTTAATGCTGGAATCTGTCGTAAGCAAAAGGCGGGGTCAAGGCATATGCCATCTAGCGACAGGGGTGCGTAACTAGAGGATGACGTGGGTTTGACGTCATATATGCGCAGATGTTTATTATCTCCATATCTTTTGCGCATATTTTCTGAATTTTCTCTCAGTCATGACAAATTAATCAAGTCTACGAGGTTTATTGCAAAATATTTTTGTTATAGTTTGTTTCGATAAAGTCATGTACATTTAAAAAAATAGTCACAATATCATTTTAATTTTATTTTGGGAGAAAAAGTACTAATTAGTACTCATAAGTACCATATCATGCTACGAAAAATATTGACTTTTACCCTAAAATTAAAATAATAATGAGACTTTTTTTAAATACACATATTTTTAATTAAAAAGATCTGTGTTTTTTAAAAAAGTTTCATTGTCATTTTAATTTTAGGGTAAAAGTCAATATTTTTCGTAGCATTATATGGTACTTATGACTACTAAGTTAATACTTTTTCTCCCAAAATTAAAATGATATTGTGACTATTTTTTTAAATGTACATGACTTTACCGAAACAAACTATAGCAAAAATATTTTGCAATAAACCTCGTAGACTTGATTAATCTGTCATGATTGAGAGAATAGCTTGAAATTTATGAATGAATTTTTAATATGAACTCTCAAAATGGCTTTGTCTGTTAAAAAAAAAAAAAAATAAATAAAAAAAAAAAAAATAAAAAAGAGTCTAAGCAACGATTATAGGAAAATTATTGTCTAGAACGTTAAATATTTAAACAAATAAATTAACAATATTTCTTTGTTTAAAAAAACAACATTTAATACATACATTTAAAATTAAAGTTATTCCGAATATACGTATAATAAATAGGTTTTTAAATTAAAAGAATGAAAAGTTTGCAAGTTAAATAATAAAAGTCGATACGACCAAGAAAACATTGGATTTTTATCGTCTGAAATTGGTAAATAAAAAATGCAGCTTGTTGTAAATAAAAGTTGAATATTTTATTTAGTATTAAATTCTATACATTTCTAAATATTGATAAATGTTATATTATCATATGAAATACTACGGTGTATATCATTTTTTATAATTTAGCTCATCAAAAAATTACTAAAATGTGACACTATTTCAAAATTCTGCATTTATATAATAAGTACTTACAAAATTTAATGAGTCATCTTTCATTACATTAAAAGCGTAATTAAAATCGAACATATTTTAATCAGCAATATTTGTATCGCATAGTTAAATGATATTTCATCTTAGTATATTTTATGTTAATATTTAGTCGTACTACACTTATTTATTCTGTATTTATTTACAATATTTCAAACCTAAAACTTATTCTACGAAATATTTTGAAGTAACATTTTATAGAAACAAAAAAGTTTTGTTGCCATTCACACAAAAGAAACTGCCATAATCCTCTACTTAATAATCCTCTAGTTATGCACCCCTGCCGCTAGATGGCATATGCCTTGACCCCGCCTTTAATCTTGCGGACAGCTCTTCCATAGGAGTTGGAACGCTTGAAATATATGCAGTTTTGAAGCATGCAGAAATGCATTGTCTGAAATACGTCGCAGCTGACTTTGTGAAAAATCGGTTTTAAAAACAACAACTAATATTAAGCTCTAAAAATACTTAAAATGAGCAATGAGAAACACGGGAGGGAACATGTATCCAACGATTGCGTTAGTTTCGTGTTAAAGTGTTGATATTTACCCGTAAAAATCACTGTTAAATCACGTAACTAATTATTTTTTTCGCATAGAAATCTTAAGTGAAATATTTTGAATTTCAAACTAATTATATCACTCTTAAATTCGACTATACCGTGAATGAAATCGATACGCGATGATAAAAGATTGGTATATAGTATTATAATTTCAGAGCCATTTAACAAAAGTGTATATTTTTAATCAAAGCATGCGTAATGTTGATTCTGTGCACAAATTCCTAACCGTAAACTTTTGTACCATAACCATAATCTGTCTGTAACCTAACTGCGATTTAACATTACCCTACCGTAACTTAAATATAACATAAATGTAACCTAGCCGTCACTTTGAAATATCAATATAGAAGCATCATTTAAGATTTTGCTTGAAAAGTTAGTTTATTCTTTCGTTAATGTCTTAAAATCGTCTGCACTCTGAAATCTAGATTTTAGACTAATATTTGTTATTTAAGTTTTCGCGCATGATTTTAAAAGAATGTTTTCATAAATATATTTTATATATTGACATAGAGTTATTAATATGTTGTTAAATTAAAAACATTTTTTTATCTACGCTATAAAGTATTAAAAAGTTCTGAAAAAAAAGAAAACTTTTAGTAATACAATTTTTAGTTCAAATCAAATGTTTTCAATATTTTATTTAATTTTATTTTGGCATTTAATTATTTCGAATTTATCAATTTCAATTATTTTAAAGACAAACATTTTTTAAAAATAAATAATATAATAGAAAAAAGACCATTTTAAAAAATTACTATTTCTTCGTAAAATACGCTTCAGCTGTAATTCATTTCTTTCAATTCGTCTTATTAATACAAAATCCCTTCCACATGCTTTTGTTTGGGACATTAAAATTTGAGCGATAAATAGTTTAATATTGCAACCCTTTTTTCGGTTTACTTCACCACCACCTATCTTTTTCCTCCATGGTTTACAACCGTTGTGATAAAAAATCATCATTTAAACTGACAGTTTGCCAGTCTATGAATTTTAAAGGTCTGTTCCAGCTTTTTTAATTATTTATGCGAAAATTTTATGCAACCAACTAACCATAACTAAATGAAGGAAAAAAAAAAAAAAAAAAAAAAGAAGAAGAAAGGCGATTTTTTATGAGAGTGATCTTTGGAATTTAATTAATTTTGGGCTACTATCATAAAAATTTTGAGATTCGTACGTCCCATAAATTTTGCTAGCCATCGCAGACACACACACACGCAGACAGACAGAGCTATTTGTTATTTTATTAGTATAGATACATTTCACATATATTTTCTCGAACCGTAATTGTATATGTATAGACAAAGGAAGAAGAATATGAATGTCAAGCATCGGGGTATTCCATATTTTAGATTTAAATAATTTTATAATAATTCAGTAATTTTAATAGTAGATTTTTTTTTTTTTTTTTTTTTTTTTTTTTTTTTTTTTTTTTTTAAGAAACAGACTAAAAAAATAACATGCTATTTTGTACTAAAGACCATGTTACAAATAAAAAGGAAAATTTTTGATTGGATCAAAAATGATATCGATATCAAAAGACAAACCCACCTTCCCCTTACAGATATCTTACGATATCATATTCCCCCCCCCCTAAAATTATAACGTTATATTTGCTTAGTCCCTTGGTCTACAATGATTGTGAACCCCTCATATGGAAATATGATTTCAAAAATATAAGTGCGGTCCTCAAACCCACTTCTTCACCAAATTTTGGCTGCTATAGAAACTTTAGTGAATGAAACTGAATTTAAGTATAGATTTACAAGTTTCGGATATAGAATGTTACTCAATTGTAATTCATGTTTTTACTCATCTTGATAAAGGTTAAACGAGCTTTTATAACATGTTTTTATTAAGGTTAAAAACTTTTTTTTAAATCTAAATTGGTATTTATGAGTACATGCACATGAGAATCCGCAGAAAAAAGCCACAAAAGGGCACAATTTAGGAACAAATATGCCTGCAGTTCCCTGCCAAGTTATTTATGTATTTATTTATATAAATATAGAAAACAAACACGAAATAAATTGAATTGGAATTTTTTTTTTCTTTTAACAGAACCCCATGAAATAACTATGACACACCAAAAATTAAAAAATGTTTAAAGGCTCTTTTTTATTATTTATTTATTTATTTTTCAAGAAAGAAGAAGAATTGGAATAAGCTTTTTTTTTTCATCAAGGGATCAGCGCCAAATGAAGTGCTGGATTGAAATAAAAAGATAATTTTTTAGTAAATGAACGTAAGAAGAAAAAATAGCTAAAATTTGTCTTCAGCATTGGATTAAAAATTTATATCAGAAATTTCTAATTACCATACAGTGTGTAATGAATTAACCTCTTCAGTCCCTGAGTACCCAAATGGGTACATCAGTTTTGTCCCATTTTATTAATGATACTCAAATATAAATGAAATTTCGATATAAGAATAATATGTTTCGAATTCTAAGATTCGAGCTAATGAAAATAAAACAAAAATCTCGCTCTGAAGTCAAACGAGAGAAGAAATAATTCAGTAATAATGAAAAATACTGTAATAATTGCCAGTAGCGAAGAGGTTAAGTTGTCCGGAAACATGAACCGTTCAAACTATGAAAAAAAAGTTTTAGGTTACTGAAGTGAAAAGAAAAAAAAAAAGCAGGTTCCACCGAGATTTGAACTCGGATCGCTGGATTCAAAGTCCAGAGTGCTAACCATTACACCATGGAACCCTTCTTCCCATGCCGGGAATCGAACCCGGGCCGCCTGGGTGAAAGCCAGGAATCCTAACCACTAGACCACATGGGAGTTGGTCAATGAATCTTAATTTTCGACAAACTCAAAATTATGCAAATGTACACTTCGTTATGGTTTTGTTACAACAGATGTGGTGTTTTGATTATCTTTTTTTTTTTATCAAGTAGAAAAGATAAAATATTTCGATTTATTTTGAAGAAGTAAATGAAAAAAATGTGGTGCTGCCATCTGTGAACAGTTTTTAAAAGAGCTTGAAAACATACATTATTCAATACAGGTCCGATCAGTTTATATCTCAATGACTTCGTTTCATAGTCTGAAAAATGGTCAGGGTGAGCTATTGCTCCTCCCTCATCTATGAAATTTAATTTGAATTTCTTCTGAATTTGAATTTTTTTTTAATTCTGAATTTTCTTTTTCTTGATGATTTAAAATACATGTATATTGTTCCAATTAACTAAAAATAATAAAATACAAAACACAGCGGAGCTAATAAAACATCTTCCACTTCCCCCATTCTCCGTGAAAGTCACTTTTTAATTCTGATTTTATTTATTTATTTATTTCTCACTTTAGTAGGTTTAATATTCATCTGAAACGTCGGGTTTGTGGAAATAAGAACGTAATATTTATGGGGAATCTCTCGTTTAGTGTACACTTCGCCAAATTCGCCAGTCCAGTTGCTATAACATTAATTGTTTGTGTTTTTATTTCTATGTTCAAATGGCTTTGCATGGCAGAATCTGAAAAATAAAACGAAAATTTATTATATGTTTCAAACCATTTTTTAAAAGCGCGCTTTATCACAGACATATCAGTTCAAAAATCTTGCCTCTCTCTGGATTTCGTTTTAACGGCGCCTATGTGAAAATGTAAATTTAGTTATTGAATTTTATTAAAAGCTTTTCTTCGTGATATTTTCCGTCAAAAAGACTTAGTTTACATATTCTAGAGAAAAAAAAATCTACTTTTCCAAATTCATTTTCAATTGCTACTAATTAAATGCTTAAGAAATCAATTTAATATTAAAACATAATATTTTGCCCACTTTTTAGGAGGAAAGAATCTAATATTAAACTTCAGAACAATTTTTTAAAATACTTACTTAATAATTTTCTTTTCTTGTTGTTGTTACGAATACTTTTAACAGTTAACAGTAATATAGTGAACAATCTCTAAGATTGGATTTCACTTACTTTCCAAAAGAAACTACTTTAAGGGAGACCCGAACCCTATTTTCGGCCAAAAATCATCAAAAGTTAAAAAAAAAAACACTATCTCAGAAAACGATAAAATAGATATTTGCGAATATCCATGCAAAATTTCAGAACTCGGGGACACTTGGAACAGATAGCAAATGTGCTTTTTTTAATTGTAGTCACTAGAGTTTAAAGGACTAGCGGCCATTTAAAATGTGTTTTCCTGAAAATGACTTTTTCCATATTTTGCCTAAGTTCAAAGTACTAAGGCTCAGCGGTAAAATGGTTTAGAAACAAAGTGTTTATGTTTTTAGTATCTTAAAAAAATTGCAACAAAAGTAAGGAGAGATATATTTTTTTAAACTATTTCTGAAGCTTTTACATAAATTGGTAAACATGAAAATTATAACGAATTTCAAGAAATTTACCATGCGTAATTTCTTTCTTTCTTTCTTTCTTTCTTTCTTTCTTTTTTTTTTTTTTAGCTGATTAAAATAGAAAATTAAAAATATCTCTCCCTAGGTCGTTTCCATACACTATAACACTATTTAAAAAATTTTAGTAATACCAAAATATTGAAAATTGTATAAGGAGTAGTAATTTTAAAAAAGTGTATTTTTCCAAAAAAAAAAAAAAATCATAAAAATCGACATAAAAATATACTTTTTAATAAAAAGTGAATTTTTTTGTTAATTATTCCTTACAAAAAGATTCTTAAATAGTACACCAAAATTCATTACTTTAAAATCAATAATAAAAATTAAAGCAGAAAAATACACGATTTGTCGTACATTTCATTTGCTTTATGCCATTATTACAATTGTTATTATATTAAGTTTTCAATATATTACAAATATCATTTTCTTTCATGTGACGTTCAACTACAGATTTTTTTTTTTTTTTTAATAATTTTATGAAAATTTTACGAAGAGTTCAAATAGTACATTGTAAAGAATTGATGAGGCGTGTTTCTACAACAGCTGCTACTGGAGTTCTCCTACAATTGTAACTTCTAAACTTTCCCGTCACAAATTTCAATTGGAAGGGGTTTTGAATCATTATTTATTGATGAAATAAATAATTTTGTTACTTTACATGTTTTCAAAATATGTCTTTAGTAAATACATAACGTATAGAAGCAGGCATATTGAAAAGCGCTGTCAAATGCATAGATGAAATAAATAAGTAAATAAATAAATATAATATGTCTAAAGTATGTAATCAAATTTTATAGCATTTAATCAAAAACAAAATAACCACTCCTTTTTTTTTCTTTTTTTTATAGTTGTTAAGTTGTTACGCAATAAATAAATAAATAAATAAAATGTAATTTAACAAATTACAATGGCCGTTTGGATTATGATTTTTTTCAAAGACTAAAATTTAAAACTTATAAATAAATTCTACGCTTAGAAAAAATTAAATAATTAACATCATTTTTAAGATGATCAGAACGTGGCTTACGCAATATGTACGCCATGAATTAAACCAATCATAAGCCAATTTTAAATGAAATTTCAATTGTACACTTTTCGGTATTGCAATCTTTTAAGCTTTTAAACATCGCACGTTTTCGATTTTCACACCTACGTATAGGGGAAAAACACTTACTTTTAAATGCAATTTGTTCGAAAGCTGTATCTCATTTTGTTTTTAAGTTAATTTTTTTTTCTTTGTAGTTTTTAATATTTTTTTTTATCATCGTGGCAGCAAAATTATTCCATTAATAAAAACATCATTTTTGTGGTAATCAAAACGTGGTTTACGTAATAACAGAGTCATATATTACGTACGCCATAGATTAAGCATGGACCAATCAGAAAACGAATAAAATGCGGACATCACAAGAATTCAGATATCTCTAGCAACAACCATTTTCCAAATAGTAAAAAAAAAAAGCATTTAGAGGTTTTAAGGTTTCATAAAGGGAACCCCCTTTTTCAAATTACACATCACTATAAAGGAAAGCCTGTAAAAAGCAACAGAAGCAGTCATATTTATTTTCATTACATTTTGTTGTTTTTCATACTCTCCTTTATGTGTTTTTCACTGAAGAAAGGGCTCCTTTTATGAGGCCTTAAAACAACTGAGTATTAAATACCTTTTTCTTTCATTTCATTTTATACATCATGTTCTCATCTTAGTACAATGAATTTTCAATGCATCTTAACTCTTTCTTTCCCAAATTATGGACATAAATAACTATCTCCTCGAAACTTTTTTCCCTTGCATTACTAGGATACATTAGAAGAAAAAATTAAATAATGAAAAAAAAACCTTAAAAATAATAACCCGTCAACCGTGAAAGTTTTCCAGGGTGCCCACGGACTTTTTAAGCATTATATACAGTGTATATTTGACTATGATGTATATATCACTAGATTATGAGGCTGTTGATGCATCATTAGTAAACATTTTACTGTTAGTAGAATCTTCTGTAATTGTAACACTGTCATCCAACGGGAAGCCTATTGAAAGAAATTTCAGAACGTTAAGTTGTAGAAAACTCAAAATAATTCACACAAATTCTCAAAGGTATTTTTAGATCATTTTTTTTCTAATAAGTAATTTATCCCATTTTGTTTTCTAAAAATGCAATATTTTTTATAAAGATAAAAAAAAAAGTATTTTGTTGCTTTATTTTTCATCAATGTGTTACGTAAATCATGTGGTATCGTCCAATACAGCGTATGAAAGTTCATCTGCCTATCAACCACGCATCCCTACGTTTTTATTCAGCATATCTTTTCAAAAGTTACAAATCTAAGTAAAAATTCTGTTCACCGTAATCCCGATATTCAAAAGTTCTACTTTGAAATGAGCTTCAGAAAGTAAACATACTGAAAATTAATATATATTGCATATATTTTTAACATATATGTTGTCAAGTGAACTATTTAAAACAAGAAAAAAAGATAGCCTTACGCTTAAAATTTCAGCTGTTTCCAATAAAAAGTTAGGGATACCATGTCAGACAAGAAAATGGAAGTAAAATTGCGCAGTGTTGAATTAAGAGTGTTCTCAACTGCTCCGCTCAACAAGCGCAAAACGTTTTGACACATTTACTAATTCATTTTTTAACAGAAGCATGTGAAATTGGAATGCCTGATTATGGAAGCGATTTCGAATAGAACGTGTTTTTCCATTTTATGATCATTAAATTACCTATCGAGTTCTAAGCTATTTCGATGACGTAATCACCCGTTTTTCTCCTGCTTTTCGACCGGTTTTTCTGCTTTCTTCGGGAAATGTGCTCAAAAGTGTCAACTTTGAAGGCTTGTTATGAAAAATATATTGGGTTTTTTAAAAAAACAGAAAAATGAGTGCAATTAGCCAGTTTCTGAATAACAACCCCTGCTATTTTCATGCATTTCTGAAAAAAAAATAAATTAAAGCATGTGTCACAAAATTGCCCTTTTTGATTTAAGAACACCCTTAAGGCACATTTCTCCAGGAGGGACGTTATAGAGTTTCGGTGAGAAAATTGCATTTTTTGACCATTCAAAACACAAAATGTCAAATCTTCCGGGGAGGAGGATCTCATTGTTCCATGTGGGAATATCTTCCTCGGGCCACCTCTGATTTCAATTTTCAGGTTACTGGAATTTCTATCTAGTGTTGGTAAAGAAAATCCTCCCGTGTTACCTCCCTGTGCGACCACCTCCCTCAATGACCATTTTTTCATGGAATGAATTTTTCCCATAGGCTCAATACTAATTTTACCTCCATTCAGAGAATATCCCAGTTGAACTCCCTCCATAAATGACCAATCTCTTTGGAAAAAAAAAATGAAAAAATTCCTTTTTTTTTTCCTGGTCGGTTGAAGAAGGTGTTATTAGAAAAATAATTCCGGAGAGCACATTATTCATCAAACTTCTAAACTAAGTTTAGATTTTTTTTTTTTTTTTAATTCCGGTAACGTTTAAGTATTTAAACCCCTTTGTGAGTTTTTTAAGCAATGAATTTAACTCTGATGATGAATTAAGGATGACGGTCAACAAACTCTTTTGCCTTACTCTGACAAAAAACTCTCTAAGAAATAAAGTAATGAAATCGTCCTTATTTGTTTCTGACCTCCCCTCCCCCCCCCCCTCCAAAAAAATGCATTTATTTACTGAACTTTGAAAGGGCTTGGAAATAAAATTTATAAAAGATAAAGCCTTAAAATAAAATAAAATGTCAATGTTTTCATTTTTTAAATACACTAATTAACTGCTCTGCAGTAATTAACTTATGCAATTAATTTCTGTTTTGCTACTTAAACTTTTATGTTTTTTTCCTAATTTGAAAATAAATTTTAGTAACATTAGTTGTTAACTTTTTTCTACAACTAAAATCTAGATTTAAAGAGGATTCCATTAAGAGTCCGCCTCTCGGAGCGACCAACTTTTATTGGAATGGAACGTGGTCGTTTTAGAGAGGTTTTGCTGCATTACTATTGATTCCTTTATTTAACAATGCATTCACCGAATTTGTTTTAATTGTTATAGAAAAAAGGGATACTTTAAAGTATCGTTGAGGCATAAAGGATTAATAAATTTTAAATGTTCTAGGGGGGATTTTAACCTCTTTAGATTTATGATTTATTTTAAAGTATAAAGAATGTTTTAACATGTAAAAATCTTAAAAGTCGATAGTTTTTTCTATTCTTGAAGTGTTGTAAAACATTTGTGGTCTTTTGTCGAGGTATAAGATAAATAAGTTTCGCAAATGCAATCAGCTGAAAATAAAATAAAATAATGATAAAACATTGGGTATCAAACTATTGCAATAACAAAATAATAATAATAATAATAATAATAATAATAATAATAATAATAATAATAATAATAATAATAATAATAATAAATAAATAAATAAAAACTATATATTTTTTAAAATAATAATCAAATTAATAATTGGAATATTAAACGTTCATTTGCGTTTCTGACAACTAGTAAAAAATCTTTTTAATGTAATATAAATACACAAAGGCGGTTATAGTAGCGACAGAGATTTTTCTTCGACTTTACGAATAATATTTTTTATCTTAACCAAACCGTTAAGTTTTAACTAGGAAACTGCATATTTTCAACCGCGCTTAGTTGTTCGCGTTCTGTTCGGCAACCTGACGTAAGTTCTTTGACGCGACCTCGACCGCCTGTAATAAGACCGGTCTTGAAAATACATAAAATAAAAAATGTACATTTTCTTTTTAAATGATTATCTTTCTCTTTTAACATTATTGTATTTTCGTTTATTTGAGTTTTTGAAAATCGGTTTCTTCATATTCGAAAGAGAACCTGGTTTTGAAAACAACATTATGTTTTCAGGTTTTATGTTTCCTAAATACTTCTTTTCATGTAGATATACAGTCGACTCTCCTTAATTCGAAATCGGATAAATCGAATTTTTGCTTAATCCGAACATAACATAAAGTCCCAAAATTTTCAAGAGTAGAATAACGTTAAAAACTTTTATTAAAGCTCATTTCCTCTTGACTTCGTTTATTTCGAACTAATTAGAATTCCGATTTTTTATTTTTTATTTATTTCTTGCGTTCTTCAGATCTTTTGAATAACTTTCTTTCTTTAATTTTGTGAGAATTGTTCCGAACGAGTATACTTATAATCCCATGCATTTGATATCTAATATTTTCTTAGTGCCTCGTGTATCCATCAATGAAACCTCAATTTTTTTTCCATTGTGCTTGTTTCTAATCCCTTAATTAATTTATATATTTTAATTTAATATTAAATCATATTCTAATGATAACAGATGAAATTAATAAAAAAAATCCCCACTATAACATTCATTCCTCTCCAACAGTACTATTTTAAGCATGTGTCTTTCTCAAAAATTCCATTATTCGAAATTCGGATTATTCGAATATTTCTTGTGATCCCTACGAGTTCGAATTAACGAAAGCCGACTGTATTTATGTATAAAAGTTTTTCATACAACAAGTAAAATAAAGAAGAAGGGAAGTAAAGATGTGCAAAAGTCATGTTGCATAAGAATAAGAACATGCATTTTACTATGACACCCCCCCCCCCTTCCTTTGAAATAAAATTAGATTATTTGAACTTTAATAGCATTGCGATTCTGTTTTTAAAAATATTTTTTTATATAGCGATAGTGTCATTAAAAAGATCATTTTTCTTTAAATTTAAAACAAAAGCCGAAAGTGTTATTAAATGAATAGGAAAAAGAAATACTTTAAAAAATAATATATTCATTTTATGTAAAAGATACAAATCGGAAATTGTACGTTAATTTTGCGTCATTGTACTATGTGCGTTTGTAGTTTGTACTATAAGTAGTTTTATAAAAATTCAGATCTTGGTACAATAGCTGTTACACTCTCATGCAAAAGTACAGGAATACAAAATTTATTTGGATTAGCTTTTTAAAAAAATCCAAAATTTATTTGGATTTATTTAGATTCCTTAGTTAACCCTTTAACGTTCATTGGTTTCTCCACGAAACCACAAAATTTTTATTCCGACATGCAACAACGACACCGGAATTTTAATTTAAAAAATCCATTTTCTTAAGTATGTGAAAAATCACTTTTTCTTATTTACAAACATATTTGGTAGCAATTACCGGTGTCAATTTTTTATTTCAACATGTACGCAATGAAAATGCTTTGAACGTTAAAGGGTTAAATAACTCATCTTGATTTAAATTGCTTAAAAACAACTCACTCACTTGAGTTGTTTCAACTTTTTATGAGAAGCTGCCTTTCAAAATGTGAGATGAGTGAATTTCAGCTCAACTTCAGTTATTTTTTGGCTGACATTTTAAGAGAGGGCATAGCTTTAATTTTAAACTGAAACATTTAAAATTCATTATTATTGTTATTTTTTAAGTAACAGAAAACTAATAATAATAATAATTTAAAGCTCCATAATTGCAGCGAAAGAGAAAAATGTATATAAATTAGATTTACCTTGGTCTAAATACTTCTAAATCACTTTTAGACAATAGCCGATGATTTTCGTTTTATTCAGATGTTGCCATTGAACAATTAACAAATAATCATGATTTTTGTGCCGCATACGTTAGCATAATGTATATATATATATATATATATATATATATATATATATATATATATATATATATATATATATATATATATATATAGGTAGATAGATAGATAGATTATGTATAATAAATTCAGTTATACGGAAATATAAAGACTCCATCTTAAACGGGACGCAATCACCATGGCAACATAGATTCATTACCTATCATTGAATATCATTGAATTAATTACGTATGATAAGATTTAATATAATAATCACTGTGGAAACCCACAATCATTACTTATCATGTAATATCATTGAATTAATCACGTATAATAGGATGTAATAGAATGGAGACTTTTTTTATCAATATCTTTTTTAAGTTTTCAGTCGATTTTCATAAAATTTGAAATGACTCGACAAAATTATGCCGCGATTATATGCATTTAATTTCAAATCATTTGATTGTATAGATTTTGCTCTTTATATGCGGACAGACGGACGGATAAGTGCTATAATTATATAATTACGAAGGCGTCTAGTAAAGTTTCTTCTAGAATTTTGTAATACAGAGTAGAGTACAGTCTCAAACATAGTCTTAGATGTGAGTCATGTGCAAATGAGCTGATTAATTACATTGGAAGAGGAAAGGGGGGGGTCCGTTAACCGAGTATTTCGTATAATCGAAGGTCGAATAATCAAGAGTCTGTTGTAGTCAAAAAATACATATAATAATACACATAACCTTTTTTAAAAAGATGTTGCGCGTGGAAGCGTAAAATGTGTGGTGCTACAAACATGCAATTTCAAAAATTGTAACTTTGATTTTAAAATTAATAAAAAAAATTTATTTTGTGTCGGTGCAGCACGGAGACACAAGATAATAAACAGAACATTTGTGAAAGAAATAATAAATTTATTTATCAAAAATATAGATGTAAGTGATTAGTTGAAAATTTCGTCGAAAATAATTAGAAAAAAATAGAATTAAAAGGAAATAGTTTGTTATTTCTTCACAAGCTTTTTTTTTTATGTAAAGCTAATGTATAATTTTTAATGTATAGAATTATTTTCAAATATATGTGTGTAGCTAAAATATAAAAAGAAATATGGTGTTCAAAAATATATTATTCGTCTCAATAATTCTTTTTAAAAGAAAAAGATAAATTTAAACTTGTGCATACATAAAATCAGTTATAATCCTCTGAAATCTTTTTCAAGAAAAGTAATAAAGTAAAAATCCTTCCTTTTAAAAACTCATATTTTTATTTTATTTTATTTTATTTTTCAATTAAGATATCCCGAATTAATAAATATTTGAATAATATACGGGAAAACGTTTTTACAGGATTAAAATTTTCGAATTTTACCATCGCATTCGCAAACATTTTTTCAAGAAAATGGCTAAATCTCCAAATCAAACCAACGCGTAAGACTATTTTTTATAAAAAGAAAACAAAAATATTGCGATTTTAATTCTTATTATTTCCGTTCAAGGCCGCTTCGGGTTTTCATTTATGCGTCATCTAAATCTTATTTCTCGTTCTATTTCCTAATTAATCTCTTTCAAATATCAATAATAACAACAAGATGTTACGTTTCAAAAAAGTACAATAAGTATATATAAACAAATAATTAATAAATGAATAAATAATATAAGCCAACAAAACTAACAAGAAAGATCTCCATACAGGCATACTCAAAAAATTCGGAAAAAAATACAGAGTGTTCTTCTCGTGTGGACATGCATGTTTATAAAAAAAATTTCGGCAGAATCCCGATTGAACGTTCGTGAAAAAATAATGAACATTTCGTTTATTTAACGATTTATTAACGGTTGGCGAAGAAATAAAATTTCAAAAAATACTTTTTCATGTCAAATACTTTTTAAGGTAAAAATGTTTCATATTGAACTTCTTTAAAAAATATATACATTAAATAACTTTAGTTTGGTCAGTTTTAGTTTGTATTAACTGTAGTTTTGTCATATATAAATATTTATAATGAAAGTTTACTAGAAAATTTTAAGAATTAAAAAAATTAATTAATTAAAATTGTTTTAATTTCAAAATTCTATCCAATTCAGCCTTGTTGATTCAATTTTGTTGCTATGGAAACATAAAACTTCTCCGGTATTGAAATGTTTTAGTGCAGCATTTTTCATCTGGTTTTTATTTTGGAAAGAGCGTAAATTTATGAAAATATATTTTTCGGTATCAAAATACTTTTTATATATTAAATTATTTCACAATAATTAAAGTTACTAAAAGAAATATATAAATAAAGTTAATAAGATATAGATAAACTTAAATAACTGCAGCAATAAGCAACATAAATATGTAATACAAAAAGAAAATGTATGCATTAAACTCTCGTATTGGTAAAATTTGAATTCATTAAATGCTATTTACACGTATTCAAAAAATCTTTTAACAAACAATTTGCATTTGCATTAAATTCGTTTGACGAGAGTACTGCTGCCAAATAGCATTATGCTTTCTTTTTTCACGCCAAATATTAGAAAGTATTTCATTTAGTCACATACTTTCTTCTGTAAATCCGCCACTAAAATTTGACTGGTCCTTTGTTATATACATAAGTACTTTAATTAGTATTTTTTTTTTCAAAATATTCTGAGTATGCCTAGTATGGAGACCTTCCTTGTAAACATCACTAATTAGAGCTTTTCTCTAAGATCAGTGAGCACCAGATAGCAGTCGAAAAGTAGCATTCATTCAGTTCCTTTTCTGTTATTATTGAAATTTATTAGAACTTGGATAAATATGAAAAAAGTTGTAAATGTTTGAAAAATAAAATCAAATTTAAAAAAAAGTAACTTTAAGTACTAATCTTATTTTTCGTTTGTTTCAGGTATCAAAAATGATCGTCTGGCTTATGCCCTTATTCATTCTATTTGTAGGCATTGAGTCTACAATTCAACAACAGAAACAATCAGGTAATTCTCAAATAAAAACACTGTAAAACACTAATAATAAGAAATGTAATTTTATATTGTATTTAGAAAAATTTTGCAATATTAACTGTATTAAATTATAAATTGTAACTGAACAGGAAATTACCGGAAAGTGTAAAAAACAAATCTAAGTAAGCAACAATCGAAAGAGTATATTGAAACACAATTGCTCATGCATAAATTATTTGCCCTCTCTCGGCGTTATCGCGATATACAAGGTTAGTACAAATGAATGAGCAGATTTTGAAAATTTATATTTTCAAAATTATTACACATATTATAAGTGATGTATCAAAATAAAAAGGATCATTCCAAATTAGTTTTCAGTTATCAATATTTGCTGTGAGAACTTTCCATAACACAACGATCACAAAATCTTTAGTCAAGTTCGTTTTACACAATTAGCCCTTTTTCTCATAGTTAACGATTCTTAATGTCGCACTGGTGCATTAAAAAACGCTAAATAGTTCATAAATGAGGCATTATTGTTCTGGATATAGCTCTCATTTTATTTATTTATTTATTTTAATTTCATAAGCTTGATAGTGACCCATTATTCTAAAACACACAATTAAAGGAATTAATACAATATCTCTGTTTAGTATAGAGCATGATTTGATTCACACAGAGCCTAAAATGAGATGTCTTACGGTGTTCGGTATTCAAAATCTGGCTTCGGTTTGAAGTTGAATAAAGTCACGTGGCACCGACAACTTGCCGAAAGAACTTCCACAAGAGAAGCTGCTACTGCTTTACACCATAAACTGTTTCACTCGTTGGCTTGCGGAAATCCTTACCTATTTAACGCTAAATGTTTTATTTTGCAAGTTTTAGAACTTTGGGATCAAAATCTTGACAATGGAGAGACAAGGACAAATAATTTATGCGTCTGAAAATTGTTTCAATATACTGTTCAATTGCTAATAATTTAATTTTTTTCTACTGTTACACTTTCGGGTAGTTTCCTGGTGAGAAGTCATACAATGTAAGTGAGTAACAAGAAAGTTTTCTCATTAAAAGAGCACGCTTCCACGGGTGTCATTTGTCAAAAGCATTGCCTTCGTTCATAGTTCGGCTTCTAACTTGTTTTCTGGTGGTATGAAAACGAGAAGTTTGGTAAACTTATAAAAGTATTTCAGTTTTATGAATTAATGTAAATACGTAACAGTTTCAGTTTTTTATTGCTTAGCAGTTCATCACTTGAGGGTCAATCCATTTCAAGTGGTCCAGAAAATATTTTTTTTTTTGGTTGCTCGACCATTTTTAAAAAATCTGAAATTTTTTGTACAACAACCCTAACATGACGGAAGTTCGAAATGACCGTTATTTTAATTTTACTATTTTTTGTTTGTGCATGGCGGCCATCTTTGTTTCATGGTGTTCAGCGATTTTCTCAGATACTAGGATACACAAAATTGTGAATATCTCTTCTTTTATTTTCCCAATTGGAATGGGGTTTGCAGCATTTGCTTCAGAATAAAATAGGCTAAATGTAAGGTTGTAGAATAATTTTGAAAAATAAATTTTTACAGATGAAATTTTAGCACAAAATTTAAGATTTTCTCCAAAATCAATCCGTTTGCAAGAGGAAATTTTTCATGTAAGGAAAACTGTCAACCTTACACAATTTTTTCTACAAATAGGTCAAAAGTGCGTGTACTCACACACCAAGTCCCAGATCTGGGAGTTGATTTCTCTTTGCGAAAAAAATTCCGAAATTCGTCAAATATTTCAAAAATCGCTCTTTTTAGGCTTTGATATCTCTGGTGGGACACGAGATAAAAATCTGAAATTCTGGCCTTTGATAGTATTGTGTAGTATTGTTATGTACAAAAAATTTCAAGAAGGAGATTTGACGACAAGCTGAGATATGACATGGACAATATGTGAAAACAATACTGCCAAACTATTATAACCTACTATATAATTGTTCAACAAGACTGTCAACCTTACACAATTTTTTTCTACAAATAGGTCAAAAGTGCGTGTACTCATACACCAAGTCCCAGAACTGGGAGTTAATTTCTCTTTGCGAAAAAAATTCCGAAATTCGTCAAAAATTTCAAAAATCGCACTTTTTAGGCTTTGATATCTCTCGTGGAGCACGAGATAAAAATCTTAAATTCTGGCCTTTGATAGTATTGTGTAAGTGTTATGTACAAAAAATTTCAAGAAGGAGATTTGACTACGAGCTGAGATATGGCATGGTCAATATGTAAAAACAATACTTCTAAACTATTGTAACCTGCTATGTGTTTGTTAATGCCTACAAAATATTAAACTAATTGTTGACGATGCCAAGTTGCAAAGATCATCTTCAAATTCTATTTAAATCGTGATTTGAATAATTCAGATTGTATGCTAAGCCAATGCACTATTTTTCCAGATGAACAAAACATACTAGAAATGCTATTCGTCCATTTCAATGGCCCCGAAAATATTTTGGTTGATTGACCGTTTTTAAAAAATCTGAATTTTTTTTGTACAACAACCCTAATATGAGGGAAGTTCAAAAAGACTATTATTTTAATTTTAATATTTTTCGTTTGAGCATGGTGGCCATCTTTGTTTCATCGTGTGCAGCTATTTCCTCACATTGAAGTTTCATATCTCTTGTGTGGAGCGAGATAAAAATCTGGAATTCTGGCTTTTGATAGTATTTTATGGTAGTGTTATGCATAAAAAATTTCAAGAAGGAGATTTGACTATAAGCTGAGATACGGTGATAAAAAAAATGTTGGAATTGAGAAATGAGATTAGTCTCTTTTATTACAATATTTACACAGAAAATATCGTTTGTTGAAAACAGTTAAATAATAAACATTTAGTTTACAAAGATGCTATATATGCTCAACAAAGAGCTTAACACTATTTATGAGAGATGTTACGAGTTCGACCAGTTACTGTTGTCAGTCCATTAGGCTGTTCTTCCTCAAAATTTTATTTGAAGCCACCCAAGTCTTGTCATCCCTTGTTAACTTGAATGAAATTTTCTAGGTTTAATAATTGAAACCATGTCAACTCGATCAGTTGCAACCCATTGTCTGTAATTTACTTTTCCTGAAATGTACCGAGTAAAATTGTTGCAATAGCATTTCTAGTACGTTTGTTCATCTGGACAAATAGTGTATTGGCTTAGCATACATTCTGAATTGTTTAAATCACGCAGAAGCATTTTAAAAAGATATTTTTAATTAACATTTAACTTTGTACCATAAATAATTAATTTAAAATTTTGGAGGTATGAACAATTACATAGTAGGTTACAGTAGTTTGGCAGTATTGTTTTCACATATTGTCCATGTCATATCTCATCTTGCAGTCAAATCTCCTTCTTGAAATTTTTTGTACATAACACTACTACACAATACTATCAAAGGCCAGAATTTCAGATTTTTATCTCGTGCTCCACCAGAGATATCAAAGCCTAAAAAGTGAGATTTTTGAAATTTTCCACGAATTTCGGAATTTTTTTCGCAAAGAGATATCAACTCCCAGATCTGGGACTTGGTGTATGAGTACGCGCACTTTTGACTTATATGTAGAAAAAATTGTGTAAGGTTGACAGTCTTGTTGAACAATTACATAGTAGGTTACAATAGTTTGGCAGTATTGTTTTCACATATTGTCCATGTCATATTTCAGCTTGTAGTCAAATCTCCTTCTTGAAATTTTTTGTACATAACACTACTACACAGTACTATCAAAGGCCAGAATTTCAGATTTTTATCTCGTGTCCCACCAGAGATATCAAAGCCTAAAAAGTAATTTTTGAAATTTTTGACGAATTTCGGAATTTTTTTCGCAAAGAGAAATCGTCTCCCAGATCTGGGACTTGGTGTATGAGTACGCGCACTTTTGACCTATTTGTAGAAAAAATTGTGTAAGGTTGACAGTTTCCCTTGCATGAAAAATTTCCTCTTGCAAACAAATAGATTTTGGAAAAAATCTTAAATTTTGTGCTAAAATTACCCCTGTAAAAATTTATTTTCAGAATTTTTCTACCGCTATATATTTAGCCTATTTTTTTCTGAACAAAATGCTGCAAACCCCATTTCAATTGGGAAAATAAAAGACGAGATATTTACCATTTTGTGTATTTTAGTATCTGAGAAAATCGCTGCACACGATGAAAAAAAGATGGCCGCCATGCACAAACAAAAAATAGCAAAATTAAAAGAACGGTCATTTTGAACTTCCGTCATGTTAGGGTTGTTGTACAAAAAATTTTAGATTTTTTAAAAATAGTCGAGCGACCAGTGCTGGACCACTTGAAATGGATTGACCCTTAAGCATTTTTGCAAAGTTTTAACCGTGGTGTTTCAGAAATAATTACTTGAAAATGTATGCTTTTTTCCGTAAATAAAATTATTATGAATAGAGGAGATGATTTCCAGTTGAATAAAATCTGCTTTTTTCCCGCAATAGACAATATTCCGTTTTAGACAAATTGTACTCTATGTCTGTGGATTCGAAGTGACTTGAAAACTTTACCCAGTTAGAGAGATTTCCATCTTACAGAAAGTTTACTGTACATTAAAAACAACGAAATATTTTAAAAGCCAAAATGTGTATTATGCTGTGTAGTTATTTAATCAATTTACACTATAAAAACAAAAGACCTAAATTAGGTAGTAAGATTTTTGGGTACAGCAGTGTTCCAAACTGGAAAGTTCACTATGTAGACGAAAATGGTTTAAAAAAACGGCAGATCCTGAATAACATTAAAAGAATCGAAACATCTTAGATAATATATACATAATATCTAAGAAATTTTGATTGTTTTAATGTTATTAAGAACCAATTCTATTTTGAACCATTTTGAATCATCTACTTTGGGAACATTACTGTACTATTTTAGGAAAACTTCTACATCCAGAAATTTTACAATTTTACAATTTTTGACTTTATCTCGACTCTGTGCCCTTACGGACACGTGTTGGTTTAGCTGATGACGAGCTGTTATTGTTGTAGCTCGAAACCCGTCCTACTTTATTTTTCATTTTATGGTGATTTTACAAAGTGTTTTACTTAATTTATTAATTACCGCCAGTGTTTACAGTGTTTTTTCACTAATCCAATCTGGGTCTTTAATTTTTACAGTGTAATATGCGTCAATAACTTGATATTGAATGTCTTTTTTCCATTTAGATATCCCCCTGGGAATCAACAATGAAGACCTTGCGGACACTCACGAATCAAACTTCTTGAACTCCATCAGGTCCGATTACTATGCTCCGTTCCTCGACACCTACTTTTTCCCACCACTGTCCTCTTCTTCAAACGTTCCTTCAGAGCCCAAAAATATCAGTCCAGAAAGTGCAGAAGCATTAGACGTGCAGAAGAGGCTTTCAAGACTGATAGTGGATCCACACTCCAAGAGATGGTCGCAGATGATGCGAATTTCGCCAAAAATGTTCCGAGAGCTCAGGAATAGCGGTGGTTCAAGAATAAGGCCGTTCTTAAGGAAAGATACAGTTGATGGCGGTTTCAGGATGTCTTATCTACCGGCTAGGAAAAGGCCCTATTATTATACTGAGCCTGAAGGCTCGGAATTTTTAGGTGGACCAGGAAAGTGAATGTTTCTCAGTATTTAAGAAATTATTAAAATTTTAAATTAGGACTTCTTTAATATGTCTGAACCTTGACTCTTTTTAAATATTTATGAAACGTGTTAGATTCTAATGCATTTGATAATATTTATTTAAATGTTTCATTCCTATATTTAATAAATTGAAAGAAATAAAGAAATGTTAAGAATTTTCATATGTGTGATTCTTTTGTAAGATAAAAATTTAGCTTAATATTAGAACACGTATGTGTTGACTGAACCTGATTATGTTTTAAAATACTGCCATATAGATGGAGCATTATTTTAAAACAGAAGTGTCTGATGTTCACAACCAAGGCGGCGTTTTTAAAAGCGAAGAATATCAACTTAAAGTAAGTTAAATTAAAAACGTTTTATAAAATCACGTTGCAAATAATAATAATAATAACTTATCAATTCATTTGTAAAAAGAAATACATAAATGTAACAAATTAAAAATACAAAAATAAGCTTTTACCAGTTTTTTTTTTTCTTTTTTTTTTCCCTTAAGTGAAGAACTGAAACAATCTCTTTTTTTAGTCGACCGAACTCTGTTCTCTAAAGTCCCCCCTTTCCAACCTTTAAGATAATGTTTAAACATATGAGCATAAAAAGAAAACCGAATAAAGCATTGCTTCCTCTCTCACCTCTCTCTCTCTTTCTCTCTCTCAATGCTTAATTCTTTTAAATCATTGTGAGGAAAAAAGAATATTATTTACTCTTTCAAAATCATTCGGAAAAAAAATTGTTAATTAAATTGAAAAATCTACGCTGGGATGAGAGATGGTTCTTGCACAATACCATATCATTTTCATATATTCGCCCGTAATAACGATTGATAGTATATTCAAGATATGACACAAACTTTCAAATTCAATAACTCATTAATTAAAATGAAGATACAAATAAAATAAATGGCATGATTATAAGATTACTTATAAATTTTGTATGCAGTAATTTTTTTTAATTCAAATTTTAGTCAGTAGATGCCGCTGATCTATCTCTAATTCTAAAACTGTCCAAAACTTAAAAATGCTTTTTCGTCTTCGCTTTTCTTTAGCTGAAAGCAAATTCTAGATAATTCTGGATTTAGTTTTACACATGAGTTTTATCTTTTGACAGATTGAGATAATGCAACAGCATCTAATGTGTAAAACATTAATTATTATGAAATTATAATGTATGGAATTTATGAACTATACTTCATAAGGATTTTATTTATATTTCCTCTTTATTTTGTAACAATTAAATGATTATTGAATTTTTCTCTAAGCCGCATTTTTGGTCCAATCTGTACTTATTTTTAATAACTATTACGTATTCAACGCTGCCTTATACTGTGTTTTCTGCAATGTTGTCATTCATGATCGTAGCCGAATGTGATAGAGCGAACTATGATGGGGGTTCGGTTTCCTCCCTTCTTCCGAAATTTCACAGATCCATATTTATCAATAAAAAATTTTTTATTTACTTCATTTTTAACAAATTTTTAAAATTTAATACACTTTATTTAAATTGCTACACTATGATGAATGTACGCATTATTAGTTTAAATTATATTTACCATATTAAATACGGTATTTTGTAATGAAAATTTTACCAAGTTCCCACAGCCCTTCAAAATATTTTTCCTACCTATGGCTCTGATGTCATGTAATTTTTAACGAGTATATTGAATCATTCCACCAGTAACGAGGATAAAAGTATCTTCATCTGTATTTTTCTGCACCTGTTGGGGATATATTAGAAGGAAAACACAATATATATATATATAAGATGGTCTTATAATTATATTAATAAGATGATCTAATCACAGGGACTATGAAATATAATGCACAGATATCAAGTATCATCTATAAGTATGACATCTACTAAATCACACAAAAAATCTAAAAACAACACATCAGAGTTCAAATTTCTCACGCTTATTAAAGTTTTATTCAATTTAAATGTAAGATTTACGCAGATAAAAAAAAACAAGAAAAATGCTAAATAAAATAAAATTTCAAAAGATATAACGTATAATTTTACTTCTCGTAAACTTCAAAACTAGTGTAATATGATAAAACAACACTAAAAAGATCACTGATAAAGCATAAGATATCAAATCCTGCGAAACTTGCTCGGTGAGGGGAAATTTAGAAGCAGTGAACAATGAAAAGCCGTTTAATAAGTTAAAGTCAAATCCTTCATCTAAAACAATGGAAGAAAATTTATGTAAAATGACAAGAGAATTGAATTCATTCAGCAGAAATTTTGAAAATCTGAAAAAGAAAGGCTGTAAATTGTCTAAGGATTCTAAATATAGTCTTCTATTTTAACTATTTCGGGCTCGAATTTTTTTTCCATTTTGGGAATAAATTAGATTTCTTTAGGGTTTCGTTCATCTGACGAATGAACGAATTTCTGTCTGTCACAGATTCCGTACACAAAAACTATATAAGTCAGAACGTTCAAATTTTGTGTACTTATAGCTCTTGTCACACAACAAATCATAAAATTTTGGAAAAGACTTTTATTTTAATTAAAATAATTTTTTTAATACCATCAATCCATTTTTATAAAGTTTTATTTTCTTCTAATTGTTGCGCGCAAGTTTGAATAGATATGAAAATTATTTCTTTTTTACACTTTAAAAAGAAATCGACTACTTCTTTTGCCACAATTACAAAATTGGTATTAAAAACTACAAAAAAAAAAAAAAATTATGTCTCAAAAATAAACAGAGATACAGCTTTTAAACACACTACATTTAAAAGTACATTTTCTCCCTATACGATGGTGTAAAAATTGAAAATGTGCGATATTTATAAGTTTAAAATTTTGCAATAGCGTAAATTTCAAACTTTAAATTTCATTTTTTTTAATTGTTGCATGCAAGTTTAAATAAAATTATTATGTATGTAACATAAATTAATGGATTAAAAAAAATCACATGAAAA
The DNA here is from genome assembly GCA_964019185.1 of Maratus speculifer. Classification (NCBI taxonomy): domain Eukaryota; kingdom Metazoa; phylum Arthropoda; class Arachnida; order Araneae; family Salticidae; genus Maratus; species Maratus speculifer. The sequence goes on from OZ025294.1 coordinate 259,583,668, forward strand.
ACGTTTTTATTTGTTTTTATTTCATCATATTACATCATATTTATCCTCTATTTTGACATGCGAAGTGAAATATTTTTATTATTATTATTATTATTATTATTATTATTATTATTATTATTATTATTATTATTATTATTATTATTATTATTATTATTATTATTAAATTCCTATTCATTTAAATTACTAGCCGCCTCTGGTGACCGGTTTGGTCTGCCTTAAATTTATGCTAAGCTTTGTAACATTTTGCTTTTATGCATAATTATATTTACTTGCATACTTTCACTAAATCTGTAGATGCTGATTGAGAAATCAACAAATCTATGCTATCATAGCAGCATTTAGGGGAAGAATACAGTATTCTCTTCTGGTTGGCGCGATTGGGGAATAAATCCGAAATGGCGCCGAAAAGCCAGTTTTCGATTGTTTATTTAATTATATAATGTTTTGAAGGAGATATTAAACGAAACCTTCTGTGCGATTTGCGATCACATTTACCCACTTGTTTAATAGCATTAATCGTAGCTATTTAAATGGACTTACTGAATTTTAAAGATTGTCTCAGAGTATGAAATCTAACGAGTGTACTTGTGTACTATTTAATTCATATTTTTACGATAACAGGCTAAGGAAGAGTTTTTGAAAACGTTTGGAAAATGAAGCATTACAACCGGATTTGAGAGGGCATTACAACTTTTTAATATATTTTTACGTTATATCATACATGATTGGTTCAGAAAAATAGCTTATATTTTAAATCAAAGATTGAAATATATGTATAAAATAAAGGAATCACCAACGGTGCAAAAGAGAATTAAATAAGCTTTTAATATTATTATTATTACATATGACAAATCTCGAATTAGTGTTAAATAGAAAGGCATAACCATGTACTAATATTTCTATTTGTCGAAAGTAAGTAAGTAATTGTTAAAACAAAATAATTCACGATGTAAAGACATGTATTATTAATAATACACCAGACCCGAAAGGATTAAAATAACATTTTAAAAAATACAGTAAAATCACTCTTCAGAACACAACATTTTTCAAGGAATTATTTTAAGAACTATTATGTACCTGAGCAATTAACAAGTGGATAACTGTCATCGTAGATCGCATGGAGGGTTTCGTTTAATAATTTTTTCAAAACAACTTATACATTAATTAATAAATCCAAATTGTTAATTTATAGTTGTTAAATTCGTACACAGTAGAATCAATAAATTAAATTTTAATATAATTCTAAAAGGAAGTTATTCATTTTAATCAAATAAAAAACTTCAAATCAAATTGTATAAATAAAATCCAAAATTGCAAATTTTGTAAAAATCCGAAACTTATAAAAAAAAAAAAAAATAGCGGAGATATAAATAAAATTTTATATTTCTAAAAACAAAAAAAAAAATGTTTAAACGTAATTTAAAATGAAAAATCATTAATAAATAGCAAAAGTTTTTAAAATAGAAAGAAAATTGAATTTCAGAAAATACTACGAATGTTGATGATCATTTATCACAGTATAATAATGATAATTATTATTATTATGATATAAAGCTTTAAATTGGTAAAAAATGCGCATTTTTTTAAAAATTAAATCCATTTTAATATGAAACTTTCAACATCCAGCCCTAAGGACTTCCTGTTTACTAGCGAAATTATCTACCTCCAAGTTGTGATGGCTACACGAAAAACGTTGAAATTAAGATTCTCTATTAAAATTCAAATCGCAAAAATGAATGGATAACACTGAAAAAAAAAAATTATTAAAATAACAGACTTTCTCAAAATTTTATGATTTGTCGTGTGACATGAAGTATTTCGCGCTAAGTACACACAAATTTGAAGGCTCTGACTTATACATTTTTTGGGTACGGACTTTTTGTGACAGACAAACAGACAGAAAAGTGAGACGAATAAGGTTTCGTCAAATGGATGAAACCTTAACAATTGCATTCAAGTAAAATGTTCTGCGTTATTTTCAAATGAAATTATTTTGCTGATTTATTTTTCCCCTTGGTTTTATCCTAGCGCAACTACTTATAGTTCAAGAGTCAATAGCACAAAAACCCGAGGAAAAATCTTTATTTTATGGAAGAGTAGAAATAGGAGAATCTGAAGATCCATGTTTGCCGGAAGTGAAGTGGTGCGCCAGCCAAAATTTAATACCACGAGTTGGCTGACTCGTAGGTTTGTAACTGTGTTTGTCTGTTTCGTAAAAAATACTAGAATCTTCATTAATTCCTACTCTTCTTCATTAACCTACTCTTCTTCATTAACCTACTCTTCTTCATTAACCTACTCTTACCTCGGAATGTAGGTTATTCGCCTTTATTTGGTGTGTCTCATCTAAATGATAAGTGTATTCTTCAAAAAACATTCCTTTTGACGAAACTATGACATTTAATTGACGAAACGAACATAAATATTACATGAACAATATTACTTTTCTTTTACATCTCGATTTTATGCGTACAAATGTACGTCTCGTTCTCGTTTGCTCAGAACAATCATAGAACAGCAACAACATAACAAAACAAAAATAGAATACAAAAAAAAAAAAAAAAAAAAAAAAAAAATCATTAGTTCACGCAGCTTGCAAAATGTTCGTGCGCCATGGGGTTTCGAAGTTGACTGTTTGAAAACACAACATTGTCCTACAAACAAAGGTATGAAAACTTTGAGAACTGGGAGCAGGGAAACACAATGATAAACCAACGAGTCAACCACTTGATAGTATTAATTTTTGGCATATGCACCACATTAGTTCCTGTAGACATGGATCATTCGATACCCTTTTTTGTATTCTTCCACAAAATTAAAAAAAAAAAAAAATCTTGTGCTTGATACCTCAGGTTTCTGTTCTGTCGGCTCTTGGACTATTATAGTATTATAGAAAGTAGAGGATAACTCGGGCTTTTTTAGATAACAGAGCATACTGCAAAGCATGTAGGATATAGGTGAAAACAGAAATAATTTTTTTTATATGCTCAGCAGCAAGAAAAGTGACACAATTTGCCAAAATTCATTTTGCATTTTATTTCTCAGATATAGGTCTGTCACAGGTAAGTCATGCTGCAGCAAAAGTTTCATAAATGTTATTATCCAAAAAATCGCTTTCTTACGCTATATGTCCATTCGTGAGCACAGAAGAGGGGCAAATTTTCTGGGAAGGCAAAATTACTCAACGCTTCAAACCTCATCCACCTCTTCATTCTTAAGGGTGTTCTTAAATCAAAAAGGGCAACTTTGTGACACATGTTTTAATTTATTTTTGTTGGGAAATTCATGAAATTAGCAAGTGTTGTTGTTCAGAAACTATCTAATCACATTCATATTTCCGTTCTTTTGCAAACGTAATAGATATTTCGGAACAAATTGTCAAAATTGACGTTTTAAACGGCATTTCCCGACGAAAGCCGAAAAACCGGTCCCGCCTTGGGAAAAAAAAAGAGCGTGATCACATGGTTGAAATCGCTTTTAACTCTATATGTAATTTTATTATCCCAAAATGGAAAACTAAGTTCAATTCGAGATCGCTTCCATAGTCAAGCTTTCCAATTTTGTATCGGTGTGTTAAAAAATGAATTATGTGTTAAAACGTTTTGAAACTTGTTGAGCAAAGCAGTTGAGAGCACCCTTTAGCGTTTTATGCTTTTATGCACTATTTTTAACTGATGTAAGGCAGAGCTAAGTGCTATAATTTCATGTTACAATAAAAACATGTGAATATTCTTTTGCCTCTCCTGTGAAATTTACTTTTGTCGAGATGTAATCACTTTTTTTGCGGGTGGAAAATGTATAACAACCAGGGTTCTCGCTGTGGCTCGCCATTGCGCCAAATTGCGACTAAATTCTTCATTTGGCGAGTAAACAAGCGATTAGATTCGCCAAATTGCTAGTGCTCAGTTTTGGCTTTTTCTTTCTTTTCTTTTTCGTTTTTCATACATATGCATACATTTTTAATATATGCATAGCAAATAATTATTTATATATTTGTAGCGGATAGTTGAAATTAGATTAATAACAATCGTTGTCGCAGTTATAAAAACTTAGGTTACTTTAAAAAATATTGAAAAAAAGGAATACATTAAAAAATCAATTTTTTTTTTTTTTTTTTTTTTTTGTGCGACACGGCGAATTTATTTTGGTATTACTTTTTTTCATTTCGCGAATGTTTTTTTTTTTTTTTATTAATTAGCCAAACTACTAACGTTGGTCAAATGTCAGCGAGAATACTGATAACAGCAGATGTGGGGAAATATGAAGTCGATCATTCAACATCCAGCACATATTTATATATTTTTTCAAAGAATTTCCCTAAGTGAAAGGGTCCCGATGTCAATGTCAATGCGATTCACTGTCACAGCGGCAGCAAAGGCAGTTAGGACACATTTAGTTACGATTATCATTAATGCACCATCAGATGGGCCATTTTCACCATTCGCTTACATTTCAGAATTTTATTTTTAATTTTCAAACTTAATAATTTCTTTTAAAAATGGAGACAGGTGTTAAAGTAAAATGTTTAAGGTACATGAAAAAAAAAATTGGTTGTGCACTTTGCCCTATAATATAATATGTAAATGCTATTTAAAGTTGGCTTGTAAGCCAAATTGTCAAGTCCGTTACCATACAAAATTACTGAAAATACTCAGCTTTAAATTTATTAAAAATGGAAATGAGCAGATATAATCAATTATTACAATGAGAAGAATTTCCACTTCCTAAATGATAATCTTTGTCATGTATTGTATTCATATTTTAATACATTTGAGTAATTTTCTAAGAACTAGCATATTTATTTATAAAGGGAAAAAAATACATCACCAAAGGACAGTTTACTACAAACTTTATGCTGCGCTTTTGTATAACATTAAAAATTACACGAAGATAATATCAACTACTAAAGTAAATTTCATAAACTTAAGAGTTCGAAAATCAACATACTTTGAAGTGACTTATGTCCTTAAATTTCAAAACATAATATTTATCAATAATACTTAAATTAAATTGAAACGAGAGACAGTTTTAGCCATAAGATTTTGATCGCATAGAAATTATACAAAAACTTTTCTAATAATTACAGTATATATTCATGTAAATTAATAAATTTTAAAGAAATTGCAAATTTGTTTCTTAGTTGAATAAAATATAAAAGCAGAATGGTGAAAAAAGGATAATCATTAAAAAACCGTGCGGTAACAGAATTGACATTCGGTAACGGACTTGACACTATGTTGAAAATGGCCGGCATGGATTATTAGAAAAAACTGAGGGGAAAAAATTGCACCAGCTGGCAAATAGTGTCGCTGCGATGTAGTTTGAAATCGTTATTAAATTTAGTAAAATATAGTTATATTTCATGTAATAAAATATAAAGAATTATCCTTTGTGTTTATAGTTCTATTTTATTTTAATATGCGTTGTCAGTAACTTACCTTTTCCTAAAAAAAAAAAAAAAAAAAAAAAAAAAAAAAAAAAAAAAAAAAAAAACATTTCGGAAATTTTAGAATTATTGAATTATTTATTTTCCCACAAGAATATGATACATATATGTTTAATCAATGTAAGTGTTTTTACAGAAAATCATAAACAAGTTTTTAACTGAAAGTGATATAAATCATTCGACTTAAAGCAGCTTTAGAATTAATTGTACACGTTAGAAGAATCTTCCTTCCTTTCAAAATACTCCTTGCAGGTTGATGCTTCAAAGTTTGGTGAGCGGCAGGATTCCAGCGGATTAAAATTAAAGTAACTTAAGATGACTTGTCATTTAAGCCTTTTAGGACGAGCTATTCAAATGGAAATGAGCGGATATAATCAATTATTACAATGGGAAGAATTTCCACTTCCTAAATCATAATCTTTGTCATGTATTGTATTCATATTATCATATATTAAAGTCATTTTGTAAGAACTCGCCATATTTATTTCTAAAGAGGAAAAAATATATTTTACCAAAGAACAGTTTACTACAAACTTTATAACATATTTCTATGCCGTGCTTTTGTAGAAGATAATATCGACTACTAAAGTAAATTTCATAAACTTAAGAGTATCCGAATAACTATCAGACTTCTTTTTCAGTACTTTAAAAAAAAATGATTTTTTTAAGTTTAAATTCATTTATTTTTAAATAACTGTTAAACTTTAAAATGCATAGAAGAGAACAAGTGAGAAAATATGAATTGATCATTAAACATTCAGTGCATAGCAGATGTAAATTTCCCAAGTGGGTGAAAAACCCCGGGCCAGGACTCGAACCAGGGATGTATTGGCTGAAGCTGCCAATGCTCTTCCAACTGAACCAACCCGGACGAATTCTGAGGGATTTCTTCACCCAAATGACCTCAACGATCACAGAATCTGGTCTGATACTAAAGATCAGTTCAACAGAATAAATCGGAGGTCAATATTTGGAACTGCAGAAAACGCTGCATACGAAATCATTAGATTATTTTTTTAATCTAATGATTTTTTTTTTTAATCACTGGTTCGAATCCTGGCCCGGATTTTTTTCACCCACTTGGAAAATTTACATCTGCTATAATTAATTTACCGTTTGAATAATCGTGTTTAAAAAATTAATCTAATTCAGTACATATTTTTTCAAAGAAGTTTAATTTAATGAAGGTGTTATCATTTTAATGTGACTGCGATCCACTGTCACAGTGGCAGCAAAATTGCTGCGATTGGAGCGTCGTCGGTACTAAGCGATAAGCCAGATACGCGCCAGTGGCGCAGGCAGAGTTCGGTTCTAGGGGGGGGGGGGGGGGTTGAGTTTCTGATAAAGGAGATTGCTAGTTATTTGAATCGCCAGTTAATAGAATCAGTACTAATTAGAATACTCACTGTATAATGCTTAAACTCAAAGAGCATCTCTGTGGCAGAAAATCATCATTTTTTTTAAGATATGCGTTTCAGAAAAGTGGTTTATTTCAAATAGCCAATTTTAACTTAATTAATCCATGTAATATGCACTTTCACAATTTTAAGTAGAATTTTCGCCTTTTAACTGAACCACTTTATTAAATGAAATCTGATTCAATAAAGCGGTGGATTCCGAAATACGCCAAAACCTTTAAATATTAAGTTTGGTTTTGATTCATATAAACAGCAATTATAGTGATCTTTCTTAGCTCTGGGAGGGGTTTTAACCCCAAAACCACCCCCTTGGCTGCGCCACTGATACGCGCATTCAATTGATTGATCAGTATTGATACACGAACGATTAATAGAAACGGGAACAAAAAATTTCACTCCCACCGCTAAAAATTGAGTTGATGCGTTGCATTTTGAAATCAAATTTAGTAAAACATTATTATATTTCATTTTAAAAATTATAAAAAATGATCCTTTGTGTTGACAGCTCCTGTTTTACGTTGATATAAGTGTCGTCGGTAATTTATCATTCCTAAAAGAATAAGAAAAAAAAAATCAGAAATTTTAGCATAGTTGTATTATTTATTTTCTCGTAAGAATTCGATACACATGTTAAATAAACGTACGTATTTTTGCAGCAAAGCATAAACAAGCTTTGAACTGAAAGTGATATAAATCACTCGACTTAACGAAGCTTTAGAATTAATTACACACGCTGAAAGAATCTTCCTTCCTTTCAAAATGTTCCTATGCAAGTTGATACTTCAAATTTTGGATTTCAGGGGATTTAAAGTCACTTATGACGACTTGTCATTTAAACCATTTTAGGATGAGTTATTCAAATGGAAATGAATGGATATAATCAATTATTACAATGGGAAGAATTTCCACTTCCGAAATGATAATCTTTTCCATATATTGTATTCATATTTTCATATACTGTAGTCATTTTGTAAGAACTCGGCATATTTTCTTTTAAGGGGAAAACTAAAAATATATCTCATCGAAGAACAATTTACTATAAACTTAAAGTCATTTTTCTATGCCGTGCTTGGGCATAACGTTAGAAATTGCATGAAGTCAATATCAACTACCAAAGTAAATATCATACTCTTGAGAATATCTCAATAATTATCTGACTTCATTTTCATAACTTTTCGAATTAACGTTTTTATTCTTTTTTTTTTTAAATGTAAATATTTTTTTTAGTAACTATTAAATCTTAAAGTGAGAAAATATGAAGTTTATCATTTAATATTCAGTACCTAATTTTTTTTTCGAAGAAATTCAAAAAATTGAAATGTCATTGTATTAATTTGACTACGATCGACTATCATGGCGGCAACAACGTTGGTGTGGTTGGAGTCCCGGCACCAGGCGACAAGCCAGATAAGTGCATTAAATTATTACTATTGATACATAAAAGGGAGCAATAATTTTCGCTTCACTCAATAAATAGTGTTGCTGTGGTGTATTTTTATCAGTTTCAAATTTAGTAAAATATATTTCATATTGTAAAATATGGAAATTTTAGTTTTTTTCTTAAGAATACGATACATATGTTTAATCATCATAAATATTTTTTCAGAAAAGCATAAACTAGCCTTGAACTGAAAGTGATATAAATTAATCGATTTAACGCAGCTTTAGAATTAAATATACACTCTTAAAAGAATCTCTCTTCCTTTCAAAATGCTTCCTAGAGGCTAATACTTCAAAGTTTGGCGAGCGGCAGATTTTGGATTAAAGTCACTTATGGATGAGTTATTGAAATTTAAATGAGCGGATATAATCAATTATTGCAATGGAAAGAATTTCCACTTCCTAAATTATAATCTTTGTCATATATTGTATAAATATAGGGAAATAAGTTAATCAAGAAATACAAAAGTTTAAACAAAAAAGTAAAGCAAAATAAGGTTTTTAAGGACATAAATTTAGAGCAGTTTATTGATATTTTCGAATAGTAATCTGAGTTTTTTTTATACAGGATTTTTTTTTTTAAATAAAGTGAAGGTTTCTATTAAAATAATACTATTAGCTGCAATAGCGGTATGAAGTAATAGTTTCTGATTTAACGCGCAAGCAAATTCTTCACACGACCTACGATGAAATCGGTAAGAAGTTAAAGGCAGATATATTTTTTTAATTAATGAAGACATTTATATTGTGATTTCATTTTTCCCTCTAAATGCACTAGTGTTCAACAGCTAAGAGCCAGGCAGCTTTTTTAATCTAACTTCTTGCAAAAATACTCCAAATCGACACAAATCATGCTATAATACAGGGTTTGTCCGGAAAGTAATAGGACTGAGTCGATTTAAAAAAAATTATTGAGCCAATCATTACAATTCTTTAAGAACTTTCAAAATGGGCTTCTTCTGCATCGATGCAGCGTTGCCATCGCGATTTCCAAGCATTGAAGGCGTCACGGAAGGCTTTCTCCGGAATAGCGTTGAGAGCCGCGGTGCATGCTGCTTGGATCCCCTCTGTCGTCTCAAAATGCTTGCCTTTCATCGGCCTTTCCAGGCGAGGAAACAAAAAAAGTCCGGGGGAGCCACATCTGGGCTGTAGGGCGGCTGCGGAACCGTTGGGATGTCGGCCTTGGTCAGTTAGCTGTTCACAAGAAAGGCGGTGTGAGCCGGGGCATCTTCGCGCACACCTTGCACATGTTCAAATGCTCCCTCGCAATGTCATGAACCACAGATTTTGGTAAATTTACCATCTGGGCAATTAAACGAATACTTAGTCGACGGTCTGAGTTCAAAACTTTGCACACACGAGTCACATGGTCGGTGTTTGTCGAAGTCGAAGGTCTTCCAGCACGATTTTCATCGGCGACCTCTTCCCGGCCCTCCAAAAAGGCATGGTGCCACCGAAACACACCACTTCTTGCTAAAGCAACATCTATGTAAGCCTGCTTGATCATATCAAACGTCTCTGGCGCAGATTTACCGAGTTCCACACAGAATTTAATCGCATACCTCTGCTCTAACAAACGCTGCATTTTCGGCTTGCACCACTCACAGAAACACGTCACGCGATAATGTCTGTCCTGACTCTCCAGGTGCTCGGAGACAAATGAACAGCCGCTCGTTCATTAGCTAGGAGCGTCCTCTACCGAATCCAGTCGGTGAGCGCACGCTCCGAAGTACAGTCGCGGCGGAAGAAAATCAGTCCTATTACTTTCTGGACAAACCCCGTATTACTCAATATATAGGAATATGGTAAAAGTGAACGGAACTTCTAAGAAGAAAAACTGAATCATAAAAAAAGAAATGTTTTTGAAAATGTAATTTCGAGTACAACTATTCAGAATACGCGTGACAGATTTCTGGCAATAAAAATTCCCCGAGAGAGAAGAAAAACCAGTCAAAGGAATAAAAAACGTTTTGTCACGTAATCAAAAACGCTTATTACTCAGTAGGTAATTTATTGATTCAAAAACTGAAAAATTCAATTCCATTCCAAATCACTTCCATGGATAAGTTTTCCAATTCTATATCTTTCCGTTGAAAAATGAATTTGCAAATGTGTCGAAAAGTTTTGCACTTGTTGAGCATAGCAGTTGAGAACAGCCTTAAAACAATTTTTAAATTGCTCACCCGCAGGAAAAGTGACACAACTCATTTCGTGTTTTGTTCCACTAATAGGTCTGATATAGGTAATACTTGCCATAGGAAAGTTGCATAAATATGATTACCCTGAAAATCATTTTATTACGCTATGTGTCTGTTCATGATAGAGAAGGAGAGGAGTACTGTGTGAGGAAGTAAAATTACTCAGCACTTCAAACCTCTTCCACGCAGGGGGTAGCTAGAAGTGAACAATAGGGAGGGGGGAGGGCTCATGAGAATATAGGGGGGCTCATAATTTTTTTTCTCTCTCCGAGGCAGAAAGAAAAATTAGTGCATATTTCCTTTGTAGGTACTAAATTTGAAAATTTTGAGTGTATAATTGGTGCAAAATTAAACATTATGTTAGCTTCATATGTACAAATAGGATGAGGGAGTGTTGAAACACTTATTTTTGATACAATTTAGTAATTCTGCAAAACTGTGAAAAGGTCTCAAAACTAAATTAGATTTTTGAACAGAATTTCGTTTGAATTTTCGGAACATAATTTCATTTAACGACTTTGGTATCTTATTTATGGGGGCTGAGACGCCCATAGCGCCCCCTTAGCTACGGTCCTGCTTCTACGTCTTCATTATTATGGGTTTTACGCTTTTATGCATTTTTTACTGCTGAATGTAGGGCTAAGTGCTACAATTTCATGTTACAATAAAAACAAGAGAATATTCTCTTGCTTCTCGTGTGAAATTCACTTTTGTAAAGATGTGTCACTTTTCTTGCTAGTGAGCGATATAAAATTAATAAATGCAAAACTCTAATAAATTAGGAATATTTATCGAAAACTAAACTGTGGCCGATTTTTTTCTAAATCAAAAAAGTTGGAATTTTTTAAAAAATTGCAGTTTTTTTGCCCATTAGGCTCCCTAGAACCCATATCACTCCCAGTTAAAAACTTTATCTACCTATCTATCTGTATAATTAAATCACTTTTTATGGACACGAAAGACTTCATAATTCTGCACAAATCTTTTCCAAACTGATGCATAAAATTACGGGATAGAAAATCTCTGTCAATGGACGAAATCGCACCAAGGAGATAGAAATAGGGAGAGGTTTTGTGAAAATCGGAAAATCCTAGTAATTTCTTAATTAATAAGTTCAAAATTATTATTATTTCTAGAAAATGGGGCAAAAATTTATGTATGACAGATTTTTGAAAGAATTAAAAATGGGCTCAAGTTAGCGAATAAAGTACGGTTTCGTGGAGAAAAAAATTCATAACTTCGTTAACTCTCAAGATATCAAACCCAATTAAATTTATTATAAATATTTTTTATATTGTATACAACTTTTATACAGAAAAGTTTTTGATAAGATCGACTCTTATCGAAAAGTAAATAAATAAATAAATAAATAAAAATACATAGTGGCTGAAGAAAAAATTATCAAATTAACATGATTCTGATAAAACCTGCTCTCGCAGAAAAGTGAAATTATAAAAAAGGGGCAAAAACGTCCAGATAAAATTGTTAAATTGGATTTATCGCTAATCTTAATTTGGCTTTTGTTAATGAAATTACTGCATTTTTTTAAAATCTAACTGCACCTGCAGGCCGTGAGGAAAAGAATATTTTATTTATTTTAAACACGCGTAATTTTTACATATATAAACCTAAAAATAAAAACAGAACTAAAAGTTGCCTTGAACGGAGTGTCCGAAATGGTACAGGACATCTGGCAAAAAATAATTACAATAGCAGCCCGATATAACGTGGTAGTTGGGAGACATGTTTCACACCGCGTTATAATTTAAACGCGGTATATCGGAATGGAGTCAAAGAAATGGTACTAAATGATGAAAACACTTACCAACTTTGTGAAATGTAATTAACTCTATAATTCATTGAAAACAGACTTAATCTTACACTATATTTAAAAAGCTCATAAGTATTGTTTGGCAAACTGAGACGTTTCTTTTGTTTTCGGAGTATTATTCCACACTTGCAAGGCGAAGTAGATGAACACAATCTGAATCGTCTTACCTCTCTAACCACTAAATTACCTTCGTTAAGTATGAAATAAATACTAACATGTGGAACGTCGTCTTTCATTACCACATCATTTTCAATTTTATCCACAACATCTTGCTCACAGCAATTTTTATGCCTTACAGCATCAATGATATCCTGATGTGTTATGATCTCTGAAATTGGTTCGCTGTTGTCAATTTCTATCCAGTCATTTAAATCGTCAACAGAGATAGTGAGACGCATAGCACTAACCGCAGACTGCAAGTCTCTCTTTGTGATTTACTGAAATTTTAAACGCAAAATTTATCTTAAAATTGTTCCTTCTTTTTTTCGGGGGACATAATTTTTCCCGCGTTAAATGCGAATTCGTGGTATATCGGACCACGTTATTTCGGACTTCTACTGTATTCCTTCTCGTGCAGAATAAATTTTACTGTTTTTTTTCCTTCTTAATAATTAGAGACAAAGGGAATCTAAATAATTAGATTTCAAAATGCGTTGAGTTCCCTTCATTGACAGTCTTCAGTTCAAACCATTAAAAATTAGAAGATTTCAACAAAGATGTTTTTACATTTTTGTGCTCGTAAGCATAGAGTTAAGTTGAAGCAACCTCTTGTTTAACGAAATCGATTAAATAAATGTAATCGATGAGCTTCAAACACATTATACCAATTTGCGAAAACGTCAGCTAATTATCATTATTATGAAAAAGGATTTCTTATATCTTATTCTTAACGAAAATATTTTTTCCACGTTGTTTACACTTAACATGTTATATGCTTGAATTTTTTAAAAGGAAAGATTAACCATGAACGAATAACGATTAGTGATATATCTTACCGCTCAATTACGTGACATAAACCGCTTAAAAATAAATCGAAACGAAACCTTGCTCTTTGAGATCTCTGTAATTTGTGTTCAGAGAAGTAACGCAGTTCTTACTCTTCATTAAAAAGTTACCACCTGCTGCGCTAAAATAATAACGATCAGAGATCTGCAATAGCCGTCCATTTTTCTTTCGTAGAGAAAACTGCTAGTTATCGTAAATGTGCAATAACTAACCTCAAATGTGTTTTTCACTTTCAAAACTTTTATATTTATTATCACAATCAAGAACCTTGTTCCATGTATTTTTGGAGCTTATTAAAATATTGTGAGTTGGACAGGGGGGGGGGGGACCACAGATCTGAGTAAACAATACTAATATATAAGTGAAAATTATGTATTTAATTTTATTAAATTAATTAAATTCTTTTTAATTTTTGTGAGGGGAAATGTTGTCACATCAGGGGAACTTTTTATTCAGAAATATTGAATACCACCCATATAATTTTGAATAGCTTCATTTACTTTATTTATTGTATAGCTATCATCTTATACTCAAAAACGAACTCAAAATTCCTCCCTTTTTGGAAGTCATAGAAAAACTAAGCAGTGTACTAGAAAATATTCTATTAAAAAAAAAAAAAAGAATTAAAAAGTTATTTTTAATAGGTGGTAGAGGACCTTTAACTAAAAATCCTTAATTTTTTTTCTTGTGAACACTTTACTGTTTTTTTTTTCCCTCAATCATCTCAAAAGAAATCTAAATAATTTAAGGGGACATAGCCCTCTCCTGTTTCTTTCATAGCCAGTTTCCATGTCAAGCCATTAAAAATAAAAATAGACTTCAGCAAAAAAAAAAAAAAAAAAAAAAAAAAAAATTGACATTTTTGTGTTTTAAAGCATGATGTTGAAGTGAATCGACCTCTTCTTTATAGAAATCAATTAAATAATTCGATGAGCTCCAAACACATTTTTCCAAATTGTGAATACGCCATCTAATTATCATTACTTCGAAAATGTTTTCTTTTATCTTATTTTTAACTAAAATATTTTTCGACGTTGTTTACTCTTACTAAGTTTTAGGACTGATTTTTTTTTAAAGAAAAAATTAAACATAAATGAATAGCCATTAGTGATATAGCTTGCCGCTCAACTGCGTGACATAAACCGCTTAATAATAAATAGAAACGAAACCTTGCTCTTTTGAGATCTCTGTAATTTGTGTTCACTGGAGCAATAGTTCTACGTACTTTTCATTAAAAAGCTTACCACCTGCTACGCAAAAATAATAACGATCAAAAATCTGCAATATCCGTCCATTTTTCTTTCGAGGAGAAAACTGCTAGTTACCGTAAATGTGCAATAACTTACCACAAATGTCTTTTACTCTTTCACAACTTTTATATTTATTATCACTATCAAGAACCTTGTTTCATGTATTTTTAGAGCTTATTAAAAGATTGGGAGATGGAACGGGGGGGGGGGGTCATAGGTCTGAATAAACAGTACTAATATATAAATAAAATTATATATTTAAATAAAATCTGAAATTATTTTAATTTTTTTTCTTGAGGGGAAATGTTATCATATCTGGCAAACTTTTTATTTAGAAATATTGAATTCAAACCATATAAATTTTGAATAGCTTCTTTTAATTTATTTATTGGGTAGCTATCATCTTATAACCAAAAAACGAATTCTAAATTACTCACTTTTCGAAGGTCACAGAAAAACTAAGCAGTGTCCTAGAAAAGATTTCATAAAAAAAAAGAACTAAAAGTTATTTTTAATAAGCGGTAGAGGACCTTTAACGAAAAATCCTTAATTCCTTCTTTGAGACGCATTACTGTTTCTTCCTTTAATAATTTTTAAAGAAATCTAAATAGTTGAGGGGACATAGTCCTTCCCTGTTACTTTCATTGCCAGTTTCCATGTCAAACCATTAGAAATATATTTCAACAAAGATGTTTTTAGATTTTTGGGTAGCACTAGAAGGGCGCCGCCCCCCTTTGTAGGCTACTCCTGCTTGCTGCGCTCGCCAATATCCCATGGAATCGCTTCGCGATACCTTATTTTCCATACTCTGTTAAAAATCTGCTGCATTTTGTTGTAACACACTCCACTGGTTGTATAGAAAACGGTTACTTGGCCGTGAAATGGAGCTTTCTCATTGGCTGGAATAGATATATTATATACAAGCGGTGGAGTGCGTTGCAACAAAATGAAGCAAATTTTTATCAGTGTGCACTCAATTTTGGAATTCATCCCTATCCTCATTGGCTGAAGCATAGACGCAGCCCTTTCCTGATTGGTCTATTCGGCTCATGGAAGGTGTGGTCCACCTGGACGCGTTATTTCCGGAAACCTTACACATCAGCATCATTCCAGGAGTCATTACTGGAGATTTGTTTAAGGCTAGTTTTTTTTACTATAGAAGGATAGCGTTGAATTGAAACAACCTCTTGCTTAATGAAATCGATTAAATAAATACAATCAATGAGCTTCAAACACATTTTCGCAATTTCCGAATACGCCATCTAATTATCATTATTCCGAAAAAAAAATTCTTTTTTCTCGGTTTTAACTATAATATTTTTTCCACGTTGTTTCCTCTTGCTACGTTTTAGGCCTGAATTTCTTAAAAGTAAAAATTAAACATAAATGAATAACCATCAGTGATATATCTTACCGCTGAATTGCGTGACATAGACCGCTTAAAAATAAATCGAAACGAAACCTTGCTCTTTGAGACCTCTGTAATTTGTGGCTGCAGCACCTACTCCTCAAAGCTCTTATAATAATAATAAGTAATTTGTGCTCACTGGATCAACAGTTCTTCTTACCTTCATTAAAAAGATTACCACCTGCTGCACAAAAATAATAACGATCAGGGATCTGCAATAACCGTTCATTTTTCTTTCGTGGAGAAAACTGCTAGTTATCGTAAGTATGCAATAACTTATCTCAAATGTCTTTTTTTCTTCCACAACTTTTCTATTTATTATCATTTTAAGAAACTTATTCGATGTGTTTTTATAGCTTATTAAAATACTAGAAAGTTCACTGGTGGGGGGGGGGGGATTACAGATTTGAATAAACAGTACTAATATGTAAGTGAAACTTCTAATTAAGATTAAAATGTGAAATTCTTTTTTTATTTTTATTTTTATTTTTTTTATTTATTATTTTTATTTTTTTTTTATTAGGAGCAGTGTTGCCACATCTGGCGAATTTTTTATTTAGAAATATTGAATTCAAACCAGATTATTTTGAATAGTAATTTTCTCTAACTTTATTCATGGAATAAGCTATCATCTTATAATCAAACACGAACTCAAAATTACCCACTGTTTGGAAGACTCAAAAGAAATTAGCAGTGTCCTGGAAAAAATTTCTATCCCGCTTCCCCCCCCCCCAAACAAAAAAATGAGAATAAAAAGTTATTTTCAACAGGAGGTAAAGGACCTTTAACAAAAAATTATCAATTCCTTCTTGTGGACACTTTACTGTTTTTTTTCCCTTAGTCATTATAAATGAAGGAAATTTAAATAATTGAGGGGAAACAGCCCTCTCCTATTCCCATCATTGTCAGTTTCCATGTCAAACCATTAAAAATATGATTTCAACAAAGATGTTCTTACTTTTTTGTGCTTATAAGCATAACTTTAAATAGAAACGACCTCTTGTTTATTTGAATTGATTAAATACAATCGATGAGCTTCAAACACATTTTCCCAATTTGCAAATACGCCATTTAATTATCATTATCTTCGTTATTATTAACTAAAATATTTTTTCCACGTTGTTTACTCTTACTACGTTTTAGGCCTGAATTTTTTAAAAGAAAAATTAAACATGAATGAATTGAATAAACATTAGTGATATACAGTTGGCAAAAAAAGTATTTGTACACTCTAAATTTTTTAATTTTTAACGAAATAAAAACAGATATTTTGTCAAAAATAGTTTTAATACAGTCTGCTTACCGTGCGTTTTAAATTACACAACAGAAAATTTCGATAAAGATGTAAAATAATTTTCTAATAGGAAAAGTTTAAAAATTTCTTGCAAAAAAAGTATTTGTACATTTCTTCATCCTGATATGTACTGTGTTTTATTGTGTTTATGGTTCAAAGGACCAATTTTTACAGAAGCTGTTAATAATTTTTAAGTTCATATTATATTTGTCTGACATTTAATCTAATTTGCTCTTGAAGTAATTGAGTATAGAACCTAAAACTAGAGAGGCACCTCTAGATATATGAAATCCTATGATTGAGCATAATAAAAATTTAAATTCGCAACAAGAATTTGTAAAAGCTATTAAATTACCATTTACAACTATTGGATGTATAGTGAGAAACTCTGAATAAATTAAAAGCATCGAAATTCAATGAAAACCAGGACTTCTTAGCAAACTAACAATGAGGGAAAAAGGGAGTGTTGTTAAAAAAGCTTTAAAAAATCCTATGCGTTCGGTTCAAAAATTTGCTGGAGACCTTGCAACATCTTCTCGCATCAGAGTAATACCTCAAACAATAAAAAATATTCTTCTCAATGCAGATTTAAAAGGAAGAACCTCAAGGAAAAATCCATTCATCAGCGAAACAAATAGGCGAAAACGTATACTATTCGCTTTCGCATACAGAAGTAAATCATTGGATTTTTGAAAAACCGTAATTTTTTCTGATGAGGGAAAATTCGGAATTTTCTTACCATCAAGCATTCGAAAAAATTGGCGTAAAAATAAAACTGTTCTAGATCCAAAACGTATACTTTAAACTATCAAGCATGTTGGGGAGAATATTATAATTTTGGGGTGTATAGCTTTTAATGGAGCAGGACATTTAAAATTTATTGACAATAGAAGGACAGGTTTAACATACATTGATGTGTCGCGCCATAATTTATTAAACTGTGCCAAGAAAATATGCATAGAGAAAGCTTTTCACTTTCTGCAGGATAACGACCAAAGCATACTGCTGTGATCACCAGCACATGCTTACGACAATATACTCGAAGACGACTGGTAACTCCTCTAAAATCTCTAGACTTGAATCCAATAGAAAATTTGCAGATGCTATTGGATGCAAAAATCCGAAAAAAAATATGTATCAGTAAAAAACAGTTTTAAAGAAGCTCTTATTGTGTCATGGAATAACATTAACCAGACCGCTACAAAAAAGTTGGTGGAATCTATGTCACACCATCTAGAAATAGTCATAAACGCTAAATGAATTCGCACAAAATAATAATTTGTATCATTTTACTAAATTTTCATTAATTATATTACATTAATATAGTGTACAAATACTTTTTTTGCATAATATTTTTGTATATTTGTTTATTATAATGTAAAAAATCTATTCGTTTAATTTTGTTTTTCTTTTATAATATTATAATGCATTAAATTAATGTATTACAGCACTTTTTGCTTAAATATTTTGTTTAATTTCATTATAATTAAAAAAAAATGAAGTGTACAAATACTTTTTTTGCCAACTGTAGGTTACTGCTCAATTGCGTGACATACACCGCTTAAAAATAAATCGAAACGAAACCTTGCTCTTTGAGATCTCTGTAATATGTGAGCCACTGGAGCTACAGTTCTTACTTTTCATTAAAAATCTCACCACCTGCTGCGCAAAAATAATACCGATCAGGGATCTGCAATATCCGTCAATTTTTCTTTCGTGGAGAAAAAAAAACTGCTAGTTTCCGTAAATGTGCAATAACTTACCTCAAATGTCTTTTTCTCTTTCACAACTGCTAATAAATCTAAATTTATTAGCACTGTAAGCACCTTACACTATGTATTTTTAGAGCTTATTAAAAGATTGGAAGAACAAGGAGGGGAAAGGGGCCACAGATCTGAATAAACAATACTAATATGTAAATGAAACTTCTAATTGGGATTAAAATCAGAAATTCTTTTTCAGTTTGAAATTGTTACTCATTTTCGAAATTTATCTGTCATAGTAGGCCGAGCCGGCAGGGATGTTTTATTTATTTTAAACACGCGTGATTTTTTATTATATTAACGTAAAAAGAAAACAGAATTAAGTTGTCTCCAACGGGATGTTCAGAAAAGTAGAGGACACCTAACATAAATTAAAATTCCCTTTCGTAAAAAAAAATATTTTTTTTTTAATCATTAGAGATGAAGGAAATCTGAATAATTAAACTTCAGTATACATTGAGGGGAAATCCGTGTTGAATTCAGACACTTTTCTCCGGGAGCGACTTCTGTGGCTCCAGGGTGGGAGGGACATTTTAGAGTTCATTAAGGGGAAACTGCACTTTTTGACATTGAAAGCACATAATCTCAAATTTTCCGAGGGGGGACATTTTATTGCTCCGAGGGGATGTCCAACCCCGGGCCACCTCCTGGATTCAACACTGGCGGAAATAGTACCCCCCCCCCCCCCCCGTTGCTTTCATTGCCAGTTTCCATGTCAAATCATTAAAACTAAAAAAAAGATCTCGGCAAAGATGTTTTGACATCTTTGTGCTTTGAAATATAGCATTGAAGTGAATCAACCTCTTGTTTATTAAAATCGATTCCATACAATCGATGAGCTTCAAACACATTTCCCCAATTTCCAAATACGCCATCTAATTTATCATTATCTCGACTAAATTTCCTTTTTTCTTATTTTTAAGTAAAATATTTTTTCCACGTTGTTTACACTTAATATGTTATATGCTTGAATTTTTTAAAAGGAAAGATTAAACATGAACGAATAACTATTAGTGATATACCTTACCGCTCAATTGCGTGACATAAACCGCTTAAAAATAAATCGAAACGAAACCTTGCTCTTTGAGATCTCTGTAATTTGTGTTCAATGAAGCAACAGTTCTTACTTTTCATTAGAAAGCTCACCACCTGCTGCGCAAAAATAATAACGATCAGAGATCTGCAATATCCATCTATTTTTCTTTCGTGGAGAAAACTGCTAGTTATCGTAAATGTGCAATAACTTACCTCATGTGTCTTTTTCTCTTCCACAACTTTTATATTTATTATCATTATTTTATATGTATTATCACTATCAAGAACCTTATTCCATGTAATTTTAAAGCTTATTATTAAAAGATTGGGAGATAGACGGGGGAGGGGGGGGGACCACAGATCTGAATAAGCGCTACTAATATATAAGTAAAAATTATACATTTAAATAAAATTTGAAAATTTTTTTACTTTTATTTTTATTTTTTTTTCGTGAGGGGAAATGTTGTCACATCTTTCGAACTTGTTATTTGGAAATATTGAATTCAATTCAAATAATTTTGAATAACTACTATTAATTTATTGGATAGCTATATCTGATAATCAAAAACGAACTCAAAATTACTCGCTTTTCGGAAGTCACAAAAGAACTATCCTAAAAAGAAATCATAAAATAAAACTAAAATTTATTTTTAATAAGTGTTAGAGGACCTTTAACGAAAAATCTGAAATTCCTTCTTGTGGACACTTTACTGTTCTTACCCTTAATCATTTTAAAAGAAATCTAAATAGTTGAGGGTACATAGTCCTTCCCTGTTACCCTCATCTCCAATTTCCATATCAACCATTAAAAATAAAGATTTCAACAAAGACGCTTTTACATTTTTGTACAGCATGGCGTTAAATTGAAACAACCTCTTGTTTAATGAAATCGATTAAATAAATAAAATTGATGAGCTTCAAACACATTTTCGTACTTTGCGAATACGGCATTTAATTATCGTTATCACGAAAAAAAAAATTCTTTTTCTCGTTTTTAACTAAAATATTTTTCCCATGTTATTTCTTCTTACTACGTTTTATGCCTGCATTTTTTAAAAGGAAAGATTAAACATGAATGAATAAACATTAGTGATGTAGCTTACCGCTCAATTGCGTGACATAAACCGCTTAAAAATAAATCGAAACGAATCCTTCCTCTTTTGAGATCTCTGTAATTTGTGTTCAGAGAAGCAATAGTTCTTACTTATCATTAAAAAGATTACCACCTGCTGCGCAAAAATAATAACGATCAGGGATCTGCAATATCCGTCCATTTTTCTTTCGCGGAGAAAGCTGCTAGTTTTCCTAAATGTGCAATAACTTACCTGAAATACCTTTTTCTTTTTCACAACTTTTATATTTAACTTTTTAAGAAACTTATTCGATGTGTTTTTAGAGCTTATTAAAAGATTGGAAGATTGACTGGGGTGGGGGGTTGTGAAGGATTACAGCTTTGAATAAATAGTACTAATATGTAAGTGAAACTTCCAATTAAGATTAAAATGTGAAATTCTTTTTTAATTTTTATCGTCAAGGGCAGTGTTGCCACATCTGGCGAATTTTTTATTTAGAAATATTCAATTCAAACCAGATAATTTTGAATAGTAATTTTTTTTAACTTTTTTATGGTATAGCTATCATCTTATAATCAAAAACGAACTTAAAATTTCCTACTGTTCGGAAGACTCAGAAGAATTTAACAGTGTCAAAGAAAAGATTTCTAGCCCCCTCCCCCCCCCCCAAAAAAAAAAGAACTAAGTTATTTTCAACAGGAGGTAAAAGACCTTTACCGAAAAATCCTCAATTAATTTCTTGTGGACATTTTACTATTTTTTTTTTCAATTAATTATTATAAATGAAAAGTATTTAAATAATTGAGGGGAAATAGCCCTTTCCTATTCCCTTCATAGCCAGTTTCCATGTCAAACTATTAAAAAGATTTTAGCAAAAATGATTTTACATTTTTGTGCTTGTAAGCATAGTTTTGAATATAAACAACCTCTTGTTTATTCAAATCGATTAAATACAATTGATGAGCTTCAGACACATTTTTTCAATTTGAGTATACGCCGTCTAATTATCATTACCTCGAAAAAATTTTCTTTTTTCTTATTTTTAACTAAAATATTTCTTCCACGTTGTTTATTCTTACTACGTTTTAGGCCTGGATTTTTTATAAGGAAAGATTAAAAATGAATGAATAAACATTAGTGATATAACTTACCGCTCAATTGCGTGACATAAACAGCTTAAAAATAGATCGAAACGAAACTTTGCTCTTTGAGATCTCTGTAATTTGTGTTCACTGAAGCAACAGTTCTTCTTACTTTTCATTAAAAAGCTTACCATCTGCTGTGCAAAAATAATAACGATCAGGAATCTGCAATATCTGCCCATTTTTCTTTCGTGGAGAAACTGCTAGTTTTTTGTAAATGTGAAATAATTTATCTCAAATGTTTTTTTCTCTTTCACAATTTTTGTATTTATTATCATTGTACGTACCTAAATTATGTATTTTTAGAGCTTATTAAAAGATTGAAGATGGACTGGGAGGAGGGGAGGGCACAGATCTGATTAAACAGTACTAATATGTAAGTGAAGCTTATAATTGAGATTAAAATCTGAAATTCTTTTTTAATTTGAAATTAGTACCTATTTCCGAAATTTACGGGCCTCAGTAGGACGAGCCGTCAGGTATGTTTTATTTATTTTAAAGATGTGTAATGTTTAAATATATAAGCGTAAAAAGAAAAACACAAAGTTGTCTTCAACGACTAGGAAGACTTTCATAGGAAGGTAAAGGACATCTAACAAAAAATAATTCCTTCTTGTAGCAAATAAATTTTGTCATTTTCCAACTTAATCATTAGAGATGAAGAAAATTAAAATAATTAAATTTCAAAATACGTTGAGAGGAAATACTCCTGCCCTGTTTCCTTGTTTATCAGTTGCCATGCCAAAACATTAAAAATAAAATTTTAGCAAAAATGTTTTTACATTTTGTGTGTGTGTGTGTGTGTGTGTGTGCTTGTGGGCATAGCTTTGAAATGAATCAACCCTTTGTTTATTGAAATCGATTACACACAATCTATAAGCTTCAAACATATTTTCCCAATTCGTGAATACGCCATCTAATTATCATTATCTCGAAGCAGTTTTCTTTTTTCTTATTTTTAACTAAAATATTTTTCGACGTTGTTTAATCTTATTACGTTTTAGGCCTGAATGTTTTAAAAGAAAAATTAAACATTAATAAATTAAGCATTAGTGATATAGGTTACCGCTCAATTACGTGACATAAACCGTTTAAAAGAAAATCGAAACGAAACTTTGCTCTTTGAGATCTCTGTAATTTGTGATCCACTGGAGCAACAATTCTTCTTACTTTTCATTAACCCTTTCCGGCGCACTACTCTTTAAAGTTGGAATTTAAAGAAAAAAATTAGGCATTCTATTTAGGCCTAGAGGAGTACACAGGTATTGTTTTGTAAAGATTGCACTAACCATTTTAATTATACAGCTGTTGCCGAAGTAGTAATCTCCCATAAGTAAAGCATTGATAAGCGCAGTGGGAAGAGCATTGCTGTGAAGCGCGTATTACAGTAAAACATTTTACCTATTATTTAAAAACAGTAGAGTTTGATCTCTGTGGTGCTGCCATCTAGAACTCATAAAAAAAAAAATTAAAAAAACCATTAGAGTAGTTTTTGAAATATCCACGGAGTTTTGGCGTCTCTAAACAGGCGGAACTTTAGGTGTTGCCGACCCGGCAACACTGCGCGTTTAAGGGTTAAAAAGCTTACCATCTGCTGCGCAAAATAATAACGATCAGGGATCTGCAACATCATTGCCACCTAGACTACCTTAGCTAGTCTAGGTGGCAATGCCATACTATATTATTAAAAATAAAAACAGATTTCAACATGAATGGTTTTTCACACTGTTCTTGTAACTATATTTTACACCAGAGGTTCCCAAGTATTACTAGTACACGATCCACTTTTAAGTAAAAAAAGTTTTCACGACCCATCTAATATAAGGATGTGTCAGGATCTGATAGCACCTGTGCTAAAGAATGTAATGTCTACTCTTTCTCTATTTGAGTATCTCATATTGTATGGTTGTGTACAGAATTTCCAAGGTGACATTCCTTCTTCGTGGAAAGGGGAATTGCCAGCTAATCCTTTACAGGTGGGGTGTTAGAGAAAAGAGATAGCTGAGAGGCATGTCCGCCTGTCAGTGAAGTATGCGGATGGTGAGCAGATTAGTAGCATGCCACTAAGCAAGAAAAGAATGGAGTGTCCAATGAGGAGGCTCCAAAGGGGTTTATGTGGGGGAAAGCAGTGATTTGGAGAGGGCAAGTTTGCCTCAGATCATTGATTCGGTACCTAGGTTTCGTACCTAGAGGTTGCTCTGTGTGGAAGAGCATAAGTGTGCGTTTTCTGGTGCGCAAAGGACACAGACGTCCTAGTGTTTAGTGTTCTGGGCTAAGAAGTGCAGGCCCAGTATACTTGTGTTGGGAGACTCAAGGTTGAGCTCCAAAAAAGTGAATTTAACGTGTATTGAGTGTGAGGTGGAAAGTGTAATCGGAATAGTACACAACCAATCTTTACGGTATCTAATTTAATGTTGAACCGGATCACCTATATCCGAGTTGTAGTTGTATATATTTGTAAATAGCGTATTTTGTGTGTACATATATTCTTAATAAACTGATAATTCAGTTACTAGCGTAAGTCTTCATTTACACCAATCTCACAGTGGGTGACCGATATCACCTAGTAATATCGGTGGTGGCAGCTATATCTACCACGGACATTCTTCAAAGTTGTGTGGACTGAGGGGAACGTCCGACAGGATGTATACCAGTATGGCGTTCGTTGTATCAAATCCAAGCTATACCGGCTGTTCTATTCTACGAAAAAAGTCAATTTTTGTCAATTTTAACAAAAAAAAAAGTTTTGGCAATGGCTAAGAGTGTAAGTAGATTAATAATTAAAATAACCCACAAACTGCAAAAATAAGCACATCTTTGTTATCAAACATAATTTTACAATCGGTGAGATTTCTGTATTGATGTTTACCGATGAGGGCATTAGTATAACCCTTGATCAGAAATCAGGGTTAAGACTGGCTAATTTTAACCTTAAATCCCTTTCTACTCTGTTTCTGTACTTGTTTTTAAAAAGAGCAAATTATAAGAAGAATGTTCACATAAGTGTATCGAATTGAGCCCAATCAAGGATCTCAAAGTTGATTTAGACTTTTCTTTACTTGATGTTCGCATATTCATCCTGAAGGAAATTAATAATATATCCTAGAACTATTATATCCTGTTGAAATTGCTATATCTTTTTTAACAGATGAAACAAAAGATATTTTTGTGATAATCCTCGATTATTCGGGACCCACCGAAACATCCGCCGCGACCCACTAGTGGGTCGCAACTCACAGTTTGGGAACCGCTGTTTTACACTATTTTTCAGAGAAATCGATTAGGTACAATCGATAAACTTTAAATATGTTAGTTTCACAATCGCCGAATACACCATAAAATCACCATTATCCCTAAAAAATACTTTTTTTTTTCATTTTATTCTTCATATAGTAAACCCTTTGCACTGGAGAGGTGATTCTGACTGTCCTCTAATGTCCCACGTAAACGGGTGCTCCAATTGCTCTGAACACCAGCATTTTAAACTGTAAGATATTAGTGGTTTCGCGATATACGAGAGACACCTGACAACACTCATGCTGAGTGAGTCACCCCCCTTTCGAATGCAAAAGGTTAATTCGCGTTGCTTACTGTTTACTCTTGCTATCTTTTAAAGCTGAAAATTTGAAACTAAAAATTAAACATGAATGAACATACCTCAACGACAAAGTCTGCTGTTCAATTTCGTGATGTAAATAGTTTAATCCTTAAAAAGACAATGGACCTTTATTTGAGCAAAATCATCGCCAAAAAGGTCTATTTCTGTGGTATAATAGTACCAAAACAGATTTTTCTTATTAAAATATCATTTATGATGGTTTTAAAATGTAAATAATATAGGTAAGTGTATTTATATACTTTAAATCTGTTTTTCTCAAAACAAATTTTTTCAGCGTTTTTTTATTTTTGAAATGCTTCTTGCGACGTAATTTTTTATCAATATTTATGAAATTGATAAGAAAATATCCTGGTACTGTTTAGAAAGAAACTGTGTAAGTTTTTTAAAATTCGTCTTCATTAAGATAGTCTAGTTTGATTTTTTACTTATTAAAAGGCAAAATTTTGATGAAATTCGATATGGAATTAAAAGAAAATCTGTAAAATGTATTAACTAATCAGGAGATTTAAAAAAATCTTACACAAATTTGTTTATAATAGTTTTAAACGATAAAAATGCAAAAACAAGAAAATATCTCTAATTAAAACACGAAGAGCATTTTTAAATTTCATTTAAAAATTAAAAAAAAAATTAAAATTTTAATAAGATTGGAAATTTTTTGAAGGTGTTATATGCTTTTTGTGAAATGTATATATGGACAAAATTTCATATTGCTATGATAAAAATTAAAAAAACTTTCAAGAATGTTTGTTTTGTCTTCCGTAAATCCAGTGTTGAGCATTCAATTTGAACGTGAATCCTTAAAGATTTCAAACTCTAATTTAAAAGCAAGAAAAAACGCAAAGTATTACCTAATTTTTTAAGGAACAATTTAACAAACTGATGAACTTTATGGAAATACGCCGTCTCCAATATAAATTATAACGTTCAAAAGAATGAAAAATGCAAATGTCAAAGACATCCTAATCTCAGTATTGTTTGACCGTAATGAATATTTCATTAGTTGATACATTTCTATATGAAGACGTATTCCAAAGTTTATTTTTTAACATAAATTGAAAAAGCCATAGTTTCCAATCGAATAGCTATTTTTGTTTTCTCTACGACTTTTAAAAGTGAAATAGAAAACAGTTAAGATTTTTTTTTAAGTAGAATTAATTCAATTTCTTCCAATATGGATGTAGTTTCCCCCAAAATTCTTGTAAAAAATCTGATATTTACTTTAGATATTAACCTAAAGCGAAATTATATCTATTTTTACCTTTTCTTCCTAAGTAAAACCAACAAATCCGAAAGCTATTCAGTGCTCTGCGTATTCATCTGTTTCATATTTACTCTTTGATATATTTCGGCTTATATTCTTAGAAATAAATGCTTCCTGTTAGAAATATATTTCCTGATAGTGATGTTATCATCAAAGAACAATTTCTTCCTTTCTCCCCTTGCTTACTGCTGACTTAATAACATATAAGCTGTTTCCATTCATCGTTTTTCCAAAATGGATCTTTTCAGGTGGTCTTGTTCTCAAGCTATAAACTACGAAAATGTCTCATTTGTTCGCAAAATTGGAAATGTTATATCACCAGGAACATTTTTACTTATGGTAAGCAATGGAAACTTAATCAGGAGCAAAACAATAATTAAAGTATTTTGAGTGTAAGTTAGTGGGAACATTTTCTTTTTAAATCTGTTTTCTTATATTTTGTGTACCAGATCTACATTGACTTGAAATCTTGTCGCAAAAATATCCCTTGGGATTATAAATTTCTTTATAAAGACATTTCTTATATGATAAGTCGCATTGAGAATTCGACTGCCTGAATTAATTTTCAAAGCATCGATACTTGAAAAATTTCAACATGAAGTGCAAGAAAAATCACAACTTTTTTTTTTTATATAGTATAGTAAACGGGTGATTCAGGGAGCAGTACATAATTTTTCTCTTTTTGAAACATCCATGAAATTAAAAATGAGTAAATGTGTTTCTGATTTTTGAGTATATTTGGATCATAGTACGTTTTAATAGGTGACGTATTTAAAATTGAGTACCTTTTACTAAATTTTGAGAACACTCCTTTTTTAGTTTTCTTTTGACTGATAATATACATATACAGATTGGAATTAGTTAAGATTCTTTTCTTTCGATAAAAGAAGATTTAATTGAATTTCTTCAATTTGGATCTAATTTTCCCCTAATTCTTATAAAACTCCGATATTTACTTTAGATATTCACCTAAAGAAAAAATTATATCTATTTTTACTTATTCTTCCTACATAAAACCAACAAATCCGAAAGCTATTCAGTGCTCTTCGTATTCATCTGTTTTATATTTAGTCTTTGATATATTTCGGCTTATATTCTTAGCAATAAATGCCTCCTGTTAGAAATATATTTCCTGGTAGTGATGTTATCAAAGAACAATTTCTTTCTTTCTGCCGTTTCTTACTGCTGACTTAATAACATATAAGCTGTTTCCATTCATCGTTTTTCCAAAATGGATCTTTTCAGGTGGTCTTGTTCTCAAGTTATAAATTAACGAAAATGTCTCATTTGTTCGCAAAATTGGAAATGTTATATCACCAGGAACATTTTTACTTATGGTAAGCAATGGAAACTTAATCAGGAGCAAAACAATAATTAAAGTATTTTCAGTATAAGTAAGAAGCAAACTTTTTTTTTTTTTTTTTTTTTTTTTTTGTCTGTTTTCTTATATTTTGTGCACCATATCTTCCATTAAACATTGAATTGAAATCTTGTCGCAAAAATACTCCTTTCGATTATAAGTTTATTTATAAAGACATTTCTTATGTGGTTAGCAAGTAATAAGGAAAATAGTGATTTTATTATAATAACTTATTTTCTGATTATCTTGAAAGGAATATTGCGCAAAAACGTAAATATCTGCGTTTGCTTTTGATAATTAATTGTTTCACATATTCTCAATAGTATAAAAAAAAAAAAAAAAAAAAAAAAAAAAAAAAAAAAAAAAACTAGGATTAATAGGATTTTTTTTTTTTTTTTTTTTTTTCGAAATTTCATGATGCTTTCTCAAAATGTTTTTCATTTTTAAAGAATATGAAATGTAGATGGATGTACATTACTCCTCAAAAGGTCGCTGGAAAAAAAAGGATTCTCAAAATTTAGTAAAAATTGCTCCATTTTAAATACGTCATCTAATAAAAAGTGCTATGATCCAAATGTACTCAAAATTGAGGAACACATTTACTCATTTTTCATTATATGGATGTGTTAAAAAAATAAGCAATTGTGTACAGCTCCCTGAATCCCCCGTTTACTTTACAATAAATAATGTGATTTTTCCTACACTTTATGTTGTAATTTTTCAAGTATCAATGCGTTGAAAGCGAAATCAAGCAACAAGTTCAGACAATCGAATTCTTTCAGTCATTTGCACAACGCAGCCAATAGCAGCGAAAGCTTTCGCAAAATTGAGAAATTTTATAGCACTCTTAACCCTTTAAGGCGCAGGGCACTTTCAGGGCGAAAATGTTGAAATGATTGGATGACATTATGACTTCGTTCAATTTATGTAAAAAATATAACGAAATTATGGTTTCTTTCAATTTATCTAAAAAAACTAGCTGGGAGTACGTCTTCATATCAAAATTATAAAGAATTCAAAAAACATTTCAAAATGCTACTAGATTGTCTAATCTAAAAATTAATTAATAAAAACTAAAGTTATTTCGAAACTTGCTCGAAATTACTCCCTTCGTCTGCAATTCAAAAATGTACACGCAAAATAAATCTTCTTGATACTCTAAACACTTTGTGTACATTCCCTCGAAGCATGGCCCAACTCATCTTGTGCAGATACAAAAAATTGGTCATGAAATTTAAAATTCTATAATTCAGTCAATTTTAGGGTTAAATGAGTATAATTTTTTCTTTTGATTTATTTGTTGCATAATAGAAAATTTATACTAAATATCATTTATAGGACCGGTAGACCATATAAAAATTTAAGTTTCGTAAGTTTTTAAGAAATATTTTTATTGATCAAAACGAATTTTAAAATATATTTTTTACCTCATTTTAAAGCATTTTCGTAATTGAAACCATATGTCTATGAATAATAGTTTAGAAATCAGGCATTGGAACACCATGTATATGAATGTTTTTTGCTTTGGAAGAAAACCAGGGTCACCTAGGTGAGGAGGCCTATTAATCCTCTCATTTATATGGGCCTCATATGGTTACAGATAAGTATTGCCCTATAATAATAATTAAAAAAATAGCATTCATTTTATGGCGATCTGATTTGTGGATAGGTAATAGCTATCATGCAGAACAATAATGAAATTATTTTGCGATTGGTTTCCATTTATCATAAAAGAAAAGATTTTTTGTGAATAATAAAAAATAATTTATGCTTGAAAGGGTTAAATGGCTTAAGCACTCACGAGCCCCACCCAGCGGTTTGCATCTACTATCGTCATCAACACAATCAAAGAAACGGACCCAGAAGGAACCTTAGGAAAGCCAGTTGAGAAATTAAAGATTAAGTACAATATAAAAACAATATATTCACAATGGGAAGCCCAATTTTCTTCTGTTCGTTCCCGAGAAAAATTTAGACATTTGTAATTAATAAATCATTAAAATAATACACTGTTAAAATTTTGAAACTTTTGTTGCAACGTCACTCCACCATTTTTATAGAATCTCTATTTTGACCAATGAGAATGCTCCATAATACAGCGAAACAATCATTTTCTATAAAAGAGGTGGAGTGACGATGCAGCAAAAGTTTAAATTTTTAACAATGTAGATAATAGAAATTTTAACTTGATGGAGCTTCAGAAGCTCAATTTTGCTGCAAAGCTGAGCGTTCTGCGAAAATACAATAAAATGCTAAGTATTTATGTATTAAATTAGAAACCTATTTAAAATTTTAAATATAACCTTTTCGGTCCTTAGGTCCTCATTCGGGGACTTCTGTTTTTTTGGGAGTTTTTTCCTTATAAAAACTAAAATATCAGATTTTTTTTTACATTTTCACATGATTTCTTACAGCTGAATGTTTTTTGGGCTGAAAGCAAAGGCATAAATAACTGTGTCTAAATTGAATCCATCCTAAAATAAATGTTTTTGATCAAGAATTTGAAAAATGCCTAAAAATGCCGAAAAGACAGTGTGACCAAGAAATTGATAAATTTTTATAGGTATTTATTTAAATATTTTCCAATTTTTTTTGGAAGATTTGTTGATTATTTACTTGTTTAAAGCTCTTAAATTTGTGATCGCGATAATTTAGGTTAATAGTTATTAAGGGAAGTTACTGTTTTAGATCCATATTTTTGTACCTAAATTTCTAAGCTCCTAAAGGATCAATTTTAGAAAAGATAGATTTTCGGTCATTTATAATGTCATTTTGTTTGTAAAAAATCAATGAATAAGTATTTGCATTACTATTTTAGCTTCAGAACTGAAGAAGATAATGCAGGATTTATAAAATAGATAACATAATGAATAATTGTGATGGATATTACATAATTATGAACATAAATTCAAAAGTCTATTGTTCATGCAATATTTCATTTATAGTACAGTCGTGTTGTTCGATTTGTGGCTAAGAATTTACTTTGAATTGATATATATGTATTAGTGATGGGCGATTTCGATTTTTTAAATCGATTTAATCGATACTACGGCCAACTCGATTTAATCGATACTTTAAAATTTTTAATCGATTTCTCTGAAGGTAATATAATTTTCATTTTCCTCCAAAAGTCGAAGATAAAATAGACGGATGTGCCAATTCCAAAATTTCAGTGTATTATTTTCTGAAATAGAAGAATTGAAGAAACCTCAGACCCCCCCCCCCCCCCTGCAAAATAGCGTTTTTTGTTGAGTGATGTACACTAAAAATTGATCAGGATCAATTTTTATTAGGTACCAGCTGAATCTGAATTTTGATGAAAATTCATGAAAGCGCGAGATACAGCTATTGCGAAATCATAAAAAATGCAGCATATCAGCGCTACCTGTAGGGCAATTTACACCACGAACTAAATAACTGTCAGAGATTTACTGAATCTCAATTTTGATGAAAATTCGTTCTTGAGATAGCGCTATTGCGTTAATCATGAATAATGCAGTATAACAGCGCCATCTCTTAAGCGATTTCCACCAAAATGTAATTAGCATTAAATAATATCAAGGACTAATTGAATCTAAATTTTTATGAAAGTCCGTGCATTAGTTCTTGAGATAAAGCTAAAATGGAAACAGGGGCGTGCGAAAAGAGAACTGCGCCCGGTTCAAAGTTCCAATTTAGCCCCCCCCCTATTAACTTTATCTTGTGATAGGCTAGAAGTGATGTTAGTAGTAAAAATTTGGCGCCCCCTAAATTTCCGTTCTCAGACCGACCGCTTCCTTTCGCCCCCCCCTTTCACATGGCGCTGAGTGGAAATTGTGAAAAATTCAGTATAGCAGCGCCATCTGGAAAGCTATATACATCAAAATGCAAAAAACATCAATTGATGTCAAGGACTAACTGAATCTAAAATGTGATGAAAATTCGTTCATTCGTTATTCAGATATAGCTGTTGCGCAAATCGCAAAAAATGCACCATAGCAGCGCCACCTGTTAGGCTATATACACCAAAAATTAATTAGATTCAGTTTATATCAAGGTCAAACTAAATCTAAAGTTTTGTGGAATTCCGTTCATTTGTTCTTGAGATAGAACGGTCAGAAATTTTTGTCGTATACAGACTCACAGAGTGACAGACACACACACACACACAGATATTTCTTAAAAACCATGAAATCGTGTTAAAGACCTTCTAAAATATATTATGAATCCATCGAAAACGGGAAGTCAAAATTTTTCGCGAATCTAATACTCTCTTCTTGTAAAGTTACAAAAGAAAGTAAAAATGTAAAATCGATTCTGCCCGTAAGATCGATCTTTAGATTCGATTTCGATCTTTAGATTCGATGTCGATCTTTAGATTCGATGTCGATTTTCAGATACGATGTCGATCTCTAGATTCGATTTCGATCTTTAGATTCGATTTCGATTTTTTTTTTTTTTTTTTTCTAGGCTAAATCAGTGTTGAATGCAGGTATTTTTCTGCGACTCCGGAGAAAGGCATTAGGTTTTACAGCGTAAGAGAGGGGGAATCGCAATTTGTGCATTAAAAAGCCTAAAATCTCATAACTTCAGGGGGGGGGGGGTAATCCCCTGCGGGCCACCCCATTAATCCGACACTAGGTTAAATCGTTATATTTTTGTTTAGAAAGTCCAGTTATTTGAAGTATTAGTTTATTATGTTTTATTTTTCACCCTCGTCTCTTCTAATCCCCCCCCCTTCCGCATCAGTTTTAACTTACAGAGCCGTTCGAAACATGCATACAGTTTTTAAAATGTCCAATTCTAGGTCTATTTTATTTTAGATCCACATTTTAAATCCTTGACAAAAGATAAATAAAGGGTCGCCCTTCCGCCCGTTTGGGGTTTATCTGCGTCGCGCCGGGGGGCATATTTTTTTGTTCCTTCAAAAGAAACAAAAAAAATTGAGGGGGGGGGCTTGTACCCTCCCCCAATATACACCTTAAAATTTCGCTCATTTAATTCTCTACCATTTTTAACTTAAAAGTTTAAGCTACATGGCACCCCCAGAGCTGTGGACCCTTCCCCCCCTGTCGATCATGCACCTAATTTTGCTTATTTCTTCACTTCATTTCAATCTTTAAAAGGCTATGACTTTGCTTCTATAGGAGTTACAGTGATGAGAAAAATTCTAGTATAGCTAACCATTTCTCGCCGTTCTTTTTGCTGTTCCAGTTTCCCGGTTTCCCCTATAGGACCTTTTGGAAAGGGGGGCAGAGGGGTTTTTTCTCATTTCTTGATACAATATGTCTATTGAAAGCTTATGCTTCATACATTACAAATCTTGCATAAGAAATTTTCTCCCATCATTTCAGGTCACGGTTACGGACCCATAATGTGTTAAAATTTTAATTTTTCAAACTTCTTCAAAAAAAAAAAAAAAAAAAAGAAAGAAAAAACATAGATACATATTAGCGAAACTGGGGTTCGAACCCGCAATCGTTTGATTGCACACGTAATCCCTAAGCTTATTGTCCACCGAGTACTCAGAAGCGCTATTATTTCTTTAGATTGTCAGCTTTAAATTTGTAATATCTTTTGAGTGGAGTGTCCGATTTAAATAATTCAAAAAGTAATCTACAGATATTGTAACAGGCATTAATACAAAATGATTTATTTGGATAAGGATTAAGGTATCGATAGTATGGTCTAATTTTGGTTGGTGTATTTATCGCGTTTTAAAATGTAAGAAAGTAGTTATAGTGAGTTAACTACAATAGCTGGACATATGGTATCGCGCGTTTTTTTTTTTTTTTTTTTTTTTTTTTTTTTTTTTTTAGAGAGATTAATATATTCTTTAATATTATAGAAACTTTTTTTATTCATTTTAAAGTATTTCCTGACGATTCAAAATTATATATCCTAACGATTAAAAAATACACACGTAATTGTTTAAGGTTTCACTTCTATCGGCACTCTCAGAGTGCCACTTTTTTTTTTCTCATGTCCTACCGCCCCCCCCCCCTTTCCTCACCAATCTTAACTTACAGGTTCGTTCAAATTATGACTGCGATTTTAAAAAAGTCTAATCCTCGTTCTATTTTGTAATAAATCCATATTTTGAAACCTCAACAAAAGATACATTTGGGCCGGGGTCGCCCTTCTGTCCGTTTGGGATTTACCTTGTCCCTCTGGGTGGGGGGCATATTTTTTGTTTCTTCCACACCATCTCATGTAACATATCGTTATAAAGCTTTTATCTCCTCGTTTTTTTCTGTTACTACCCCTCTCTCCACCTAGTTACATGCTCTTGCCACTTTTTATAGTTTCAAAGAGTGCATGTTCCCCGCAGGCCACCCCATGAATTCAACACTAAGTTAAACACTATATTTCTGTTTAGGAGCTCAATTATTTGGGTTATTAGTTAATTATTTTTATTTATTTATTTATTTATTTTTTTTCAAGCTCGTCCGTTTTAATCCCTCGTCCCCCTCCCCCTCCTTCCTCGCCAATCTTTACTAAATGGGCCGTTCAAAGTATGCATGCAATTTTTAAAATGTCCAATTCTCGTTCTATTTTATTGTAAATCCTCATTTTGAAACTTTGACAAAAGATACATTTGGGCTATGGTCGCCCTTCCGTCAAGAGTGGGGTTTACCTGCCCCCTTGGGAATGGGGCATATTTTTTGTTCTTCCAAACTATCTCGTGTAACATTTGGTTGGCATTAGAATATTTTTTTTTTTTTTTTTTTTTTTTGTCTATACTCCTTGTTCCCCATCCTAGTTACACGCTCTTGGCACTCTTTATCCTCGGTTTAACCCTTTAACGATCATAGCATTTTCATTGCTAAGATGTCGAAATAAATGATTGACACCGGTAATTAAGAACAAATATATTTCTAAATAAGAAAACATTATTTTTCACATACAAAATAAAAGGGATATTTTTAGATAAAAATACCGGTGTCAGTGTTGCGTATCGGAATTAAAATTTTGTGGTTTCGTGGCGAAACCAATGAACGTTAAAGGGTTAATGCCAAGTTACTCAGTGTTGTTATTAGTTGAGTTGTGTCTCTCAAATTTGTCAAAGTTTTTGTGTAAGTGACAACCATAAGTGACAATCATTTTAAAATTTTAAATTCTTATTATCCGACTCTAAAATCTGCAATAGCTTAATTCTATGCCTCCCTAAATGGTGATAGGGAGTGGGAGGTGGTAATTACGGTCCTGCTGATTGTCTAAGTTTTGGAATTAGTAATTTGGATCTTCTCTGTGTGAACTTGAATATCGAAATATCGATTCTAGTATCGATTCTAGTATCGATTCTAGATTTGAGAAATCGATTCTTATTATGATCGATGTTTTATACGATATCGATTTTAATCGATTCTCAAAATTTCCAGAATCGCCCATCACTAATATGTATATTTGTTAAGATACTTCTTCCTCGTCATCCATAAATGGCAAAACATTTTGAAACCTCTAAAAGTTTGTTGCAATTAAATAACTTTTGATAAAATGATGGTTTCGACAAAAATCAGAAAACTATTGGGACAAAGAAATTGTTGAAAATTTTCTTTTATGATAATATAATGTAAAGGTGCAGTTCAAGATATAACGGAGTGATGTTAATAAATGTCAGCACTGATGGTTATTTCCTCATAAAATCAATATTACTTTTATCTGCGTTTGCAAATGTTCTCCAAGATAGTGTGGCCAAGTAAGTAAGTATTCACAATTGTTTACTTCGAAATTTACAAAAACAATTTGAGGATTTGTAGAGCATTATACTTACTTAAGATTTTTCTCAAGTATTCTGCTCAACAAAGGCAAAACATTTTGACACATTACAAATCCCTTTTCATTAACAGAAAGATAGAAAATCGGTAAACCCAACCATGGAAGCAATTTCGAATAAAACCTACTGAGTTATAAGGAATTTTAATCACATGATCACCTGTTTTCTTTCATTTTAAGACTGATTTTTCTGCTTCCGTAAGAAAATGCGGCTCAAAACCCCAACTTTGATGGCTTGATCTATGAAAGATCTATTGCGTTTGCAAAAAAACGGAATAAGGAATGCGATTAGATAGTTTCTGAACAACAACACTTGCTAGTTTCATGCATTTCCGAACAAGATAAATTAAAACTTATGTCACGAAATTGCCCTTTTTGATTTAAGAACACCCTTCAACTTGTTATTGCGTGAATTTAGATTATTGATAGTTAAATGGATATTTTAAGGAGACAGGTAATTTTATATCCATATTTATGAACCTAAATTACCATTTTTCTAATCCAGCGCTTCTCAACCTTTTTCTTTCACGTACCCGCTTCTTAAACTTTATCCCCTTTCTCATAAGCACTATATTTTCCTTTGTAATGTTCGTATCACAAACATATAATAAATCAATAAAATTTATTATCGTTTCTAACATTTTTGTGGATTCCGCCATCACCGATATTATTTTCACGTACTCCCAATACGCCCTCTTCGTATCCCAGGTTGGGAACCGCTGCCCTAAAGTATCAATTTCAGAAAAAAGTATCTTTATTTCATCTTTGGTGTCATTTCGTTTGTGCAAAAGCAATAAATGTGTATTTATAGTCTTATAATAGTTTTAAGTCTCAAATTGTTAAAAATAATTTTAAGTCTCAAATGGTTAATATGGTAT
This sequence comes from Maratus speculifer, assembly GCA_964019185.1. Classification (NCBI taxonomy): domain Eukaryota; kingdom Metazoa; phylum Arthropoda; class Arachnida; order Araneae; family Salticidae; genus Maratus; species Maratus speculifer. The sequence continues at coordinate 259,620,847 of OZ025294.1, forward strand.
TTCTTCAGTTCGGAAATTTTTTTTAATGCATCGGTCTTAAAGAGTTATATACTATGCGACTTTTATACTATAAATTACATCCTACAAAAGATTTTCTGGCTTCTTTTTGAAATAAGACATTGAAATTCCTTAGATTAAAGCTTTCAGTAGCCCTTGTGTTTTAAATTGTGTCCCACCCTCTTTCTCGCAACTTGAATGACCTTACAGTGTCCCAGGGGATGTCTATCACGGAACTTCAGCATCACGCAAATAGAGTGAGGGAGAGGGGGTGGAGCCGGATATATTTCTCTCTCTCTTTTAATTTAATGATCGACTTTCATCAGAGTCTCTTTGGTTTTGAAACTGTCACAGTAACCGTTAATGGACATAAACTGAAAACCCAACATTCTCTAAGTAATAAATAAAATTAATGGAGTAAGTATCAAACAATGGTTTTTTGAAAATATCTTTGTGTTCTTTAATCAATCGCAAAAAGCCATTAAACGATTTTATGATAGTGTTTTTAAATTTATTTATGTTTTATGATGCAAATATAGAATATAAAAGCGGAAAGAAAAAATTAAATATTTACTATTTTTATCCATTTGGAAAATGGTTGTTGCTTTTGGTCTAGAGATATTTGAGACATATCTGAATCTTTATGTCCGGATTTTATTCGTTTTTTGATTGGTTCATGTTTAATGTCCAGAAACGAAATACTATTAAAAACTACAAAAAATTAATAACTCAGAAACAAATTGATATATAGTTTTCAAACAAATTTCATTTAAAAATTAATTTTTTTTCCTATACTGCGATGTAAAAATTGAAATTTTGCAGTTCCGAAAATATAAAATTGATTTTTTTTTTTTAATTTGTTTATGCTACGTTTCTTTATCCTGTATTATACAAATATAGAAGATAAGAGCGGAAGGAAAAAGACTGAATATTTATATTTTTTTATTATTGTTGTTGTTAGTCTACGTTCATGTGAATTTGTACGAAAAACAAGTGCTACAATTTTCAGTGCTCAAGGGATTTACATGGAGCGATTCCCGGATAGGATTCTACTGGAGCCCCAAACATCTGAACGTTTTCGTTGAGAATTATGAGCGAGTATGGGGGATTGTTTTATACTTTAAAGCGTGATACGGTACTGAAAAATATCTGAGAATTTCTGCAGTAGAAGAAGCTGCATTATGCACAATAGCAGATAATCCTAGGATAATCTCGAGAGTAATTGAACATGTCCCTTTCTTAAAATTCACCCCCATTTTTTATAAATACGCTTCCTTTTAAATTTCCACCCAACTAAATAACGCAAACATGTTTTTTTTTTTTTTTTTTTTTTCGATCTTTATACAGTAAAACCTCTAAAGAACGGACACCTCGGGAGCTTGAAAATTGTCTGCTATTCGGGGGTGTCCGCTATTGGGAAAACCTCAGAGATTAAAAAATTGCTAAGAAATGCTTAATGTTCATTGACTTTTATATGTCCAAAAACCTCTATTATATGATTAATCAGGAATGAAAGGTATTTTTTAAGCAATAAAACTGAAATAAAACTTTGAATACCTTCATCCACTGGTTTATTACATTATTACGATAAAAATCTGTTACGAAAATTTGCTTTTACTTGCTATTACATGCAATTTCTTTTTGAATGTGAAGTTTTAATTCTGTAGGTAATTTTAATCCGTCTGAACTATTTTTTTATTTTTACAAAAAAAAAAAAAAAAACTCTGTAACTGTTCATTGTACTTTGCTGCTTCTTCCGAAATTCAGGATATTTCAGGAAACATCTTTAGTTTCAGCATCTTTTTCATCGTCACTAAAAGTCAGATTTTGTCGAACATTTTAAAAGAATATAATCGCATACAGAAATTGATTCTTCTCTAGTAAGTAACTGATCATCAATATTAATGAAAATTTTGGCAGTTTCTTCACTCCTGATATATTTCATTAATTCACATATTTCGCTTAATTTTTCATTTGTGTCGGATTTTTTTAATTATTATTAATTTTTTTTTAAATGTAAAATTTGAATAAAATCCAAATCGTAGCATCGACAGCATTAACTAATTTTAGGCAGTTCTCAAGTATATTCATGGAATCTAACTTTAAAAGAATGTAGCATAATAAAAGCTTTATGCCAGGCTTTAAAATAGTACATTACACCATGATAAAGTGGCTGGCACACTGAAATTATGTTTTGGGGGGAAAAAACAATTGTAACATTGTCGAATTTCAAATGCTTTGGATGAGAACTTGGATTCCCAGCCCACCCCGTACTGTGATCACAAAATTTGTGACACATTATCTTGATAAATTTAGAAACTTTTTAATTTTTCGTTTGTTTTTCTCGATAAAAAAAAATCATCCTTTATTACCAAAATTACTGTCCGCTGTTCAGAATGTCCGTTATTCAGAGGTTAAACATACAAAATTTTAGGTTTTGGGAGTGGGGATTAGAAATCTGTCCGCTATTCGGGAGTGTCCGTTATGGAGGTTTTACTGTATTACAGTCATTCAATAAATCGATGCAAATTACATTATCATTTCTAGCATTTTCGTGACCTTACTAACATTTTTGTGAATTCCGCCATCACCGATATTATTTTCACGTACCCGCAATACGCCCGCCGGTACTCCAGGTCGGGAACTGCTGCCCTAAAGTATCAATTTCAGAAAAAGGTATCTTTCTTTGCCCTTCGGTGTTATTTTGTTTGTGCAAGAGCAATAAATGGGTATTTATAGTCTTATTTTAAGTCTCAAGTAGTTACAATGGGTATTTCTTCCGTTCGGAAAATTTTTCCTATATCGGTCTTAAAGAGTTATACCATGTGACTTTTACTAAAAATTATTTTCTACAAAAGATTTATTTGCTTCTTATCGTAATAAGATATTGAAATTTCTAATGTTAAAGCTTTGAGTATCTCTTGTATTTTAAATTCTGTCCCACTCTCTTTCTAGTAACTTGAATGACCTTACAGTGTCCCAGGAGAGGTCTATCACGGAACTGCAACATCACGCAAATAGAGTGAGGGAGAGGGGTGGAGCCGGATCCATTTCTCCTTCTCTCTTTTAATTTAATGATCTACTTCCACTAGTCTCATTTGTTTTGAAACAGTCACAGTAACCGTTAATAGACATAAACTGAAAAGCCAGCTTTCTCTGAATAATAAATAAATTAATGAAGTAAGTATCAAACAATAATTTATTGAAAACATCTTTGTACTCTTTAATTAATCGCAAAAGGCCAGGGTAAACCATTTCATGGCAATGTTTTGAAATTTCTCTATGCTGCATCATACAAATGTAAAAAATAAAAACGGAAGGAAAAAAAATAAATATTTATTATTTTTTATTATTATTGATTGTTAGTTCACGTTTACGTGAATTAATAAGGAAAGCAATTGATACAATTATCAATGTTCAAAGGATAAACGTGGAACGATTCCCGGATGGGATTCTACTGGAGGGCCGAACATTTGAGCGCTTTTGTTGGTAACCGTACGCGAGTATGCTGGATTGTTTTATGCTTTAAAGCTGTAGTAAAAAAGCAGCACTATGTACAGTAGCTGATAATCCTACGATAATCTTGAGAGCAGTTGAACATGAGTAGGGGAAAAATGTCTGTCCGACCCCAGGAGGAGGAGCTGAGGAGCTGAGGAGGGAGGAGGGCTCCTCCTCCTCAAGCCTCCTCCTCAAACCTCCTCCACAATCCTCCTCCTCCTCAAGCCTCCTCCTCCTCAACATTCCTCCTCCTCACATCGTCTTGTAAGAGAAGGGGTTAAAAGGATTTTTTTTTTAATTTTAAGCAGGAATTTCAGGGAGTTAGAATTTTTAAACCATACTATAGTATGGGGGTGTTTTTTAATGTGGGGACTTTAAAAATTTTCGGCGTGTTACAGTACGTGGGGTATGTTTTTCGATTGACTTATGCTGTTGTTCATTTAAAAAGGTAATTAAAAATTATGAGTGAAATTTTTTCAACATACTTTAGTATGAGGGTGATACGAGCGGTTCTTTTGACTGTTGATTAAGAGATGAATGATTCATATTAAATTAAAAATAGTAATTAATTAAAAAGTAATTAAAAATAATAAGTGAAAAATAATGAAGGGACTTAGAATTTTTCGAGCGGTATTTTTAGTCAAGTGTAGTACGTAGTGGAATTTAAGAAGTGAATAACAGCAATTAACGATAATTAGTAATTAATAAAAAAGTAATTAAAAATATTGAGTAAAAATAATGAAGGTAATAATTAAAAATGATAATTAAAAATAATGAGTAAAAAATAATGAAGGGAATTTTTCGGTGAACTTTAGTTTAAGGATTTATTTTTTGATTTGAAGCGGAAATTTTGGGGAGATTGATTTTTTTTTTTTTTTCACCGTGTTTTAGATGAGGAGTTAAGCGGGTATTTGTGTACACATAATGTTTTTTTCTATACTTTTGTATGAGTGGTTTTTAATTTTAATGTGGCAACTTAAAAATTTTCAGTTTGGTGTAATTTAAGAGTTTATTTTTTGATTTTAAGCAGAAATTTTGGGGAGTTTGATTTTTTTTTTTTTTTTTTTTTCACTGTACTCTTACATGATGAGTTAAGCGGATATTTTGGGGGAAATTATTATTTTAGACTAATCATTCACGAAGGATATTTTGCGGACATACGTGTTTAATAGGGGGACTTTAACTTTTTTGCAATGAGATTGACGTGTGCTCGTTGACCTAACCGTACGGAGTTTGTAATTTTCTTCGAATCATGTGTGCATGTTGGCTTAGAATATCTTAGAAAGACCTGAATAACCTTTATCTCCACCAAGTCATAAATAACACATGCTGGTTTGATTTTAAGCAGAAATTTTGGGGAGTTTTGATTTTTTTTTTTTTTTTTTTCACTGTACTCTTACATGATGAGTTAAGCGGATATTTTGGGGGAAATTATTATTTTAGACTAATCATTCACGAAGGATATTTTGCGGACATAAGTGTTTAATAGGGGGACTTTAACTTTTTTGCAATGAGATTGACGTGTGCTCGTTGACCTAACCGTACGGAGTTTGTAATTTTCTTCGAATCATGTGTGCATGTTGGCTTAGAATATCTTAGAAAGACCTGAATAACCTTTATCTCCACCAAGTCATAAATAACACATGCTGGTAATGGGAATTTGAGAATAATAACTTTAAATATTAATTTAATGAAGGAACTTTAAAATTATTTCGAGTACTATTTTTAGTTAACTATGTTATACACTTGATATTTTAGATTAGTTAAAAAATAACATTAAAATTTGAATGAGAAAATATGTTTCAAAATGGGATTTTACGTACTAACATTTATTTGCGCTCGTTGACCTAACCGTTCGGAATCTGTGATTTCCCTCGAATCATGTGTGAATAACTGTTAGATTTCTTTAGAAAGACCTGAATAAGCTTCAACCATCATAAATAACGCATGTCTGTAACGGGAATTTGAACTTAATTATTTTAAATATTCATTTTAATGAGGTGACTTCGAAAACAATTTGTAGAACTTTTGAGTGGTAATAATTTTTATTGGGAAACTTAAAAGAATCTTGTGATTTTTTGGGAACTAATTTTTAATTGTTGAAGTTTGCAATCTGTATTCGCATTTCTTTTGTGTGAGATTGTATAAATGTTGATGAAAACTATTTTTATTCCAATTAATGAAATTTAATAATAAAAAGAATAAAGTGTACCTCATCAGACACCCCTTTTTCAAAATTCGTGCATATTTTTAAACATAACAATGTGTTTAATATAAGTAATTTTTGTGTGTCCTTTCCTTTCTGAAAGTGTAAGCGATTTTTAACATAAATATCTTTTGACATGTGTAATTTTTCCCTGGCAGAAAAATTTTCAAATAAATAAATTTTAATATTAATAGAATTTTTGACTTTCCGAAGAAAAAAAAAGGAACTTATTTTTAATGTTTTAATACTTGTCGGTTAAAAAAATTAAACTATATTTATTATCGAAATGAATTCATCTTAATTAATTTAAAAATATATAATATTTATAACCAGTAACGCGGAACTTTTTCAAACCCTGTTAATGAGATTTTATTTAACATTGTATTTTATCTTCAGATCAAAATAATTTGTGAAAAATGCTTTTAAATATTTTTAAAACTGTATTGAAAATAATATTTTACATACCTTAACATGAATGAAATACGAATCGATGTAGAGTTTAATAATTATTTTCTCAAAGAGAGGATACTAAATTCATTGCAGTATATGTGTGTGTAAACCTCGATGAATCATTCTTATCTGCTTATCTGATAGCGTTTTCCGAAAAGGGTTGAATCTCTGAATCATAGCTGATAAGGAACTGGGGTTCATGTGTTATCTTAATTAATCTTAATGAGTACTATGTCTAATTAAAATTATTTGACTTGAAATAAAATAAGGTCTTTTGAGTAATATCTTTTGAAAATTTAAGATATAATTATTTAAATCAAATTAGAGGCTTTTTTTTTTTTTTTTCTCATCGATTTATTTTAAATAAAACTAAAATATTTATTTTTTTCTGTACTTTGTTAGCAAAATAAAGAGTGTAATACATTCATTTCGGATTTAACTGTTTGAAAATTTAAATTAACCTATAATTAAAATGATTACATAAGGTTGAGTATGCGATCTTTTAAATGAAATCTAGTTAAAAACGGAACACGCATTCATATAAAACTTTAAATACTTATAATGTTGTGTATAATGTAATGTATGTATTAAATAACAAATGAAAAATATGAATCAACAATAAATGAAAAACATTAACATTAATAAAATATTAATTAAACATTGCATTGATTTAAAACTTAATATTAATATGGGAATACACATCCGTATAAAACTTTAAACATTTATGTTTTGGTGTATAATATTATGTATATATATTAAATATTAAATGAAAAATATGAATTAACAATAAATGAAAAATATCAATTAACATTAATAAAATATTAATTAAACATTGTGTTGATTTTAATATAGATTCAAAACTTAATGAAAAATATTAATTTCTCATGTAATTAAAATAACACTTTATAAATTAACGAATTATTAATTAATGAAAAATGTTCATTCGAAACAACTTGAGAAATACTCATTTGTAATGAAATATGAAAATAGCAACGAATAAAATATTAATTAAAATTGAATGAAAATTATGCATTGAAAAAAATATAAAAATCAAATATTCTTACCTAAAAATTTCTCCCATCAGGACTTCAGTTGCGACCTTCCTCGTTGCTTGCTACTTGTAAACTGAGTGATAACACATAGGCCTTATCTTTTGTACTGTGATAACCTCGACCAATGACAATTTTGTACTTGCACGCCCTCTCACTGAATAGACTGCGTGTGAAACGTGACGTAATCGTTATTCTGTATGCTGCTATCAACATATAAGAGATTGGTGTCTTAATCGTTTTAGTTAGTATTATTATTTTAAAATTAGTTTTCAAATGTCATTAATGGAAGCAGTTCGGTGAGTTGATGAATTCTTCACCCCGATTGAAGGAACAAGACATGGAAGTCTCAACAATGTTCTTATTACGCATGTCCTTTAATTAATTTTTAGAAATTAGATAATCTTTTAATTTTTAGAATTTAGTTAATGTTTTAATTTTTAGAAATTAGTTAATCTTGAATAATTATCTTTACTTTTAACAAAATATAAAATAATTAACATTTTATTAACAAGTCAACTCGTCTTAATTTGCGCGAAATAAAAACCAACTTTCTTCTTTACTGATCACGAAGGAAATGACCGATAACACACATGCTTATCTACCGTTATCTCCACGCATGCGCACTGCTGATAAGTGATGTGCTGATAAGGTGAGTCGAAAAGACTTCATCGTTATCAGTTTTGTACTTGCACACCCTTAAAGCTTACTAACAATAGTGGAACAAAAAAATAATCGGCTTTTTTAAAAAATGTTTTCGACAAGGTTGGAAACAAAAGAGTACTTAAATAAGAGCTCAATTAGGCAAGGGTTCATTCTGTTTGATGACATCATGCGAGAAAGACAAGAATGAAGATGATGCGTTTTTGGTTTAATGTAACAAATAATCAGATTTTTTGTTGTAATGAAGGCGATTTATCCGGTTCCAAGTCACGCAGCAAGTTTTGGTGGTGTAAGTGCTTTATATCGTGTTGCAAAAGGCAAAATATCGAAGAAGAAGATTCAGAAATGGTTGAGCGGAGTCGATTCTTATACGCTTCACAAACCGGTTCGGAGAAATTTTCCGACAAACCGAGTCATCGTATATTCAAAAGATCAGCAATGGCAGACCGATCTGGTGGATCTCATCAGTTTACAAAAACACAATCAAGGATTTCGATACCTACTGACCTGTATAGACATTCTGTCTAAATATGCTTGGGCGATTCCCTTAAAAACGAAACGAGGAGAAGAAATTATGAAAGCCTTTCGTTCTATTTTTTCAACACGAAAACCCAAATTTCTTCAATCAGATGCCGGAAAAGAATTTAAGAACAGACTCTTCCAAAGGTTTTTAAAGCAAGAAGGTGTTCGTTTCTTCACAACAAATAATAATACCAAGGCATCGGTAGTCGAACGATTTAATCGAACCTTGAAAACGAAAATGTGGAAATATTTCACACATAACCATACTTATCGTTATTTAGATGTATTGGACCAATTACTGTACAGTTATAATCACACCTATCATTCAAGTATTAAAAGAGCCCCCGTGGAAGTGACAAGAGAAAATGAAAGTGATGTGTGGTTAACTCTTTATGGGGATTTGGAAGATATGAAAAGAAAACCCTGTGTGTTTCAAGCAGGCGATGTGGTGCGTGTGTCGAAACAAAAATTAACCTTCGAAAAAGGGTATGAAACCAATTGGACCGAAGAATTGTTTGTGGTAACGGAATGTGTGGCGAGAGACCCTCCTGTGTACCGAATAAAAGACTTGTTAGACGAACCCATTCAAGGAACCTTCTATTCACAAGAACTTCAAAAAGTGAAAATGAAAGATACTTATACTATTGAAAAAATTTTAAAGAAGCGCACGCGAAAAAGACGAATGGAATATTTTGTCAAATTTAAGGGTTATCCGAATAAATTTAATCCAATGGATTCCCTCCTCAGATTTGTCTTCTTTATAAGTGACTGCAAAAAGCATGATAGATCATTTGTCATCATGTCGTTCTACCTGACGTTACCTTCCGACAGTTCCAGAAATTATTTTCCTGAGAATAAAATTTCACATTTTATAACACGATTGCCCACACCTATCGAACTGCAAGGAGAATGGGAAGTGGGACTCGTAGAGTTTATTTACCCTCATACTTGGTATAACGTGAATCAACATACGAACTTAATTGGATTCGACTTGAATGATGGGAGGATAATTGGAAGACGAATCCCACCAGGATTTTATGAGACGGTGCCTGATATTTTAAAAGCCATTTCTATCAAAGATATCGAACAAAAAATTGTGTTTTCCTACAGTCCCATCACGAAAAGAGTGACTATCAACGTGCGAGATAAAGCTAAAGTGATTTTAGAAACTGGATTATCTGAAATGTTGGGGTTCGAGCCATGTGAAATCGCTTCTTTAGAGAGTAATATTGAACAAACAGTCGATAGTTCATACGTGGCAGATCCGTGTGCTCATTATAGAGTGTTGATGATTTATTCGGATATTGTCGAACCACAAGTTATTGGAGATGTGTTGGCACCCCTGTTACGAATTGTAAATGTCACCGGAAAAGACGGAGAAGTGATCTGCGTGAAATTTGATCGACCGCATTACTTACCCATCAGTCGAAAATCATTCGACTCATTAGAAATCGTTATAAGGAACCACCTGGGTGAATTAACGCCATTTGAACGTGGACGTTCGTACGTGAAACTTCATTTTCGTCAAAAATATCTCTCGTGATGTTTGTTCCCTATCAGTGTTGTGCGAAATCTTTTGAAGATTATTATACCCATCAGTCAGGTAGTGGCTTAAACTATTATCAAGGTACTACTTTACAAAGAGGTTATGGATTCGGTGGGTTGTTTCGATCGCTGTTTCGTGCAGCAGTGCCCCTTTTCAAATCAGGAGCAAAAGCTGTCGGAAAACAATTGTTTCATTCTGGGGTGAACGTCCTCAGTGATCTCTCACGAGGAGAAGATATTAAAATAGCTGCCAAGCGACGGTTAAAAGAAGCTGGTCAAAACTTGACGGATAAAGCTGCAACCAAAGTGAAGACGATGATTGGTTCAGGTCATCAGTATAAAAAGAGGAAACGTTCTAACAATATCACTATTCCTCGCAAAGTCAAGAGAGTGAAAGTACACGATATTTTCTCTTAAAGATGTCTGGACTCATTCATAAAGATTCTGCTGCTTGTGCCAAATCGGAATTGGATTTGTTTTTAATTCCACCTACTCAAACAGCTATTGAAAAAGGGTATTTTGTTGAATATCATCCCCTTGCTAATATTCGAGATGGAGGACCTGTGGAATTTAACATTTCTGGGAACGGCGAAGATTATATGGATTTGTCGGCTTCTTACCTCTACGTGAAAGTGAAAATCACCAAGTCAGATGGAACGGTCTTACCTGTAGATGAACCTGTCGCCCCTGTCAATTTATTTTTACAAGCTTTGTTTTCACAAGTGGACATCAGTTTAAACGAAAGAGCCATCTCTTCTTCGAGTAACACTTATCCTTATCGTGCCTATATTGAAACCCTGCTGAACTACGGAGAAGACACAAAGAAAAGTTTACTGGGATGTGAATGTTTTTATAAAGATACAAATTTGACTGTGTCGGATCCCACCACAAATGGAAACTCAGGATTGAAGAAACGTTATGAACTAACTAAAAACAGCAAAACCTTGGATATGATTGGACCCATTCATTGTGATATTTTCCAACAAAATCGACTGCTCTTGAATATGGTTGATCTGAAAATTAAAATGACTCGCAGCAAATCAGACTTTTGTTTGATGACTAAGAAGGATAAGATCAAACCCTTTGAAGATTATAAAGTGATTTTAGAACATGCTTCAGTGTTTGTTCGTAAAGTGAAAGTGAGTCCTGGTGTTTTATTGGGTCATGCAAAAGCCCTGGAAAAAAATTCTGCGAAATATCCCATTGATCGAGTCCTATGTAAAACTTATTCAATCTCCACTGGAAGTAAATCATTCATGCAAGATAATGTGTTTTTAGGGGCCATGCCGAAACGTATTATTATTGGACTTTTAGACAATAGTGCTTATACAGGACAATACGATTTGAACCCCTTTTATTTTTATCATCACAAAGCCAACTTCCTAAGCGTCTATGTGGACGGTCAACCGGTACCCAGTAAGCCCCTAGAATTGGACTTCGATGGAAACAACTATATAAGAGCCTATCATCGACTGTTCTCTGGTTTTAATCACGACACTGGCATTTATTTAACACGTGAAGAATTTGCTGATGGTCACACTTTATATAATTTCGACTTAAGCCCTGACCTTTGCGACGGACCTCATTTGAATTTACAACATCAAGGAAATTTACGAATTGAAATCAAATTCGCTGAAGCATTAGAAAAAACGACCACTGTATTGATTTATGCGGAATTTGAAAATATTATTGAAATCAACAAATCGCGTCACGTGATTTGTGACTTTCCCAACTGAATGGATTCATTACAAATCGAGAACATTTTATCACATGAAGCAGTGACCCGAAATTACTTTTTGGGTGTTTTTCCAAGTGATCAACTACCAAGAAGAATCAAGTGTTATCCTGTCTGTTTTATCTGCAACGTGGACAAGTCTACAGAAGCCGGAAGTCACTGGGTGGCTTTTTACCTGTCTTCACCTGATGAAGTGGAATTCTTCGATTCTTATGGAAATAAGCCTACCTTTTTTCAAGGACCTATATCGAACTATGCATTGCGTTTTTCACGAGTTTTGTTTAATCCACTTGTTTTACAAACCCATATAACTGCCGTCTGCGGCCAATATTGTATATTTTATCTGTATTCTCGATGTCGAGGTAAAACTCTGAGACAATTTCTGTCACATTTTGTTACTGAAGATGTGTCAAACGACCGACGAGTTTATAATTTTGTAGCCAAACGATTTGGCATTCATGCTCATTTTTATCAATAAATCTTAATTTAAACCAAGAACCTATGTGTCTGTGATTATTTAAAGTGTGTGTTTTACTTGTCTGTGTTTATTTTCAATGGAGTTTCCACGCTTTCAACACCCTTGTACTATGCTTCTTGCAGGTCCTACGGGTGTGGGTAAAAGTTGGTTTCTACGTGATTTATTAAAAGAAAGAAACCTAATGTTTGATCCTCCTCCCGATAAAGTGATTTGGTTTTACGGTATTTACCAAAAACTGTATGATGAAATACCCGATGTTACCTTTGTGGAAGGTTTTCCTTCGAATTATACTGAGTATTTAGGAACAAATTCTTTAATTATCTTAGACGATCTCATGGTTGAATGTGGATCAGACGATCGCCTGACTTATCTCTTTACAAAGGGAAGTCACCATTTAAACATCAGTGTGATATTTATTACACAAAATCTGTTTCATAAAGGCAAAGAAATGAGAGGTGTTTCCCTCAACAGTCAATATTTGATCTTGTTTAAAAATCGCCGGGACATGAGTCAAATCATTCATTTAGGTCGACAATTATATCCAACAAATAGTAAATTTTTCCAAGAAGTGTTTACAGATGCTACTAAAAAACCATTTTCTTATTTATTAGTCGATTTACGGAATGAAACCCCTGAGGAAATGCGGCTGAGAACACTCGTGCTGCCAGGTCAAAGACAATACATATATATGATGAAAAAAGGTTTAAAAAGAAAGACATATGCATTTTAATTTAGTTGAGATCATGACCTTGACGAAGAAACAACTGCGTGATTTGGAGCTAATTAAGACTTGCCCCAAAACCTTACGCAAGCAACTTTTGAAAAAACTACCTTCAAGATCTGTCAAAGCTATTTGTGAGTGTACTCACAATGTACTGAAAGGAAATATACCTCTCTCATCTTATCAAAAGAAGACTTTGAAAAAGTATAAAAACCCTCTTCGAAAAATCGGTACGAAAAAAGGAACTCTTTTTTCAAAAAAGCAGCTGATTGTGCAACACGGTGGATTTTTAAATATTTTAATTCCTGCAGCTTTGAGTGTATTAACGGGTCTTATCAATGGAGCTCGCAGCTAAATACGCTCTCATACCGGAAGAAGAGTTGACTAAACATGTCCCCACGAAAAAGCAAATGACTGACTTTGACGTGGCAATGTCAAAAATACTCAACAGTTCACTTCCCGATCATGAGAAAGTTCAACAGTACTATGAACTTTTAAAAAGGAAAATGAATTTACAAGAATTTAATGTCCCTTGGAGATCGAAACCTTTTCAAGATGAAGAAGAGAAAAGGAAGTCTAAACCTCTGGAGACGGAACCTGTTAAAACGGAACCTGTGGCAGCAGAATCTACTGAAATGGAATCTTCTGAAACGAAACCTGAACAGTCCGAAAAACCTTCTGAGTTGGGAGAAGAGGATTACGACTCGTTTGTGATAAGCTCAGCACCAAGTCATATGATGAAACAAGCAAAATCTTTGCTGAAGTTACTGAAATCTAATTCAAGTAAGATGAGCTGGGATCGAACTGGAAAAGTGACTTATAATGGAAACACCTTGCAAGATACGAATTTAGCAGAACTCTTTCATCTCATTTTTAATGTGAATAAGAGACCTGAGAAAGTACCGACGGAATTTCTTCATGCGCTTCGTGAAATTGGAGTACCTTCAACTATAATCAAAAACAAATATTTATCATCTGGAACTTTGAAGAAAGTAATGAAAAATGTATCACCAAGAAGAAACTTTGTAAAACCAAAGAAAAAACCTTCTAACAATGTATTACTTAATCCCCAATGGGCGAGTTTATTTTAATAAAAAGGAATTTAAATTATAAAAAACTGTGTTTTCATTTTTTGCCTTTATTACACAAACATATTGAAAAATATTAATAAAAGAAGGGTACTTACCTAGACACAACCGACTCACACACTTGCTTGGGAAGAAATGAAGTCTTTTCGACTCACCTTATCAGCACATCACTTATCAGCAGTGCGCATGCGTGGAGATAACGGTAGATAAGCATGTGTGTTATCGGTCATTTCCTTCGTGATCAGTAAAGAAGAAAGTTGGTTTTTATTTCGCGCAAATTAAGAAGAGTTGACTTGTTAATAAAATGTTAATTATTTTATATTTTGTTAAAAGTAAAGATAATTATTCAAGATTAACTAATTTCTAAAAATTAAAACATTAACTAAATTCTAAAAATTAAAAGATTATCTAATTTCTAAAAATTAATTAAAGGACATGCGTAATAAGAACATTGTTGAGACTTCCATGTCTTGTTCCTTCAATCGGGGTGAAGAATTCATCAACTCACCGAACTGCTTCCATTAATGACATTTGAAAACTAATTTTAAAATAATAATACTAACTAAAACGATTAAGACACCAATCTCTTATATGTTGATAGCAGCATACAGAATAACGATTACGTCACGTTTCACACGCAGTCTATTCAGTGAGAGGGCGCGCAAGTACAAAATTGTCATTGGTCGAGGTTATCACAGTACAAAAGATAAGGCCTATGTGTTATCACTCAGTTTACAAGTAGCAAGCAACGAGGAAGGTCGCAACTGAAGTCCTGATGGGAGAAATTTTTAGGTAAGAATATTTGATTTTTATATTTTTATCAATGCATAATTTTCATTCAATTTTAATTAATATTTTATTCGTTGCTATTTTCATATTTCATTACAAATGAGTATTTCTCAAGTTGTTTCGAATGAACATTTTTCATTAATTAATAATTCGTTAATTTATAAAGTGTTATTTTAATTACATGAGAAATTAATATTTTTCATTAAGTTTTGAATCTATATTAAAATCAACACAATGTTTAATTAATATTTTATTAATGTTAATTGATATTTTTCATTTATTGTTAATTCATATTTTTCATTTAATATTTAATATATATACATAATATTATACACCAAAACATAAATGTTTAAAGTTTTATACGGATGTGTATTCCCATATTAATATTAAGTTTTAAATCAATGCAATGTTTAATTAATATTTTATTAATGTTAATGTTTTTCATTTATTGTTGATTCATATTTTTCATTTGTTATTTAATACATACATTACATTATACACAACACCATAAGTATTTAAAGTTTTATATGAATGCGTGTTCCGTTTTTAACTAGATTTCATTTAAAAGATCGCATACTCAACCTTATGTAATCATTTTAATCATAGGTTAGTTTAAATTTTCAAATAGTTGAATCCGAAATGAATGTATTACACTCTTTATTTTGCTAACAAAGTGCAGAAAAAAATAAATATTTTAGTTTTATTTAAAATAAATCGATGAGAAAAAAAAAAAAAGCCTCTAATTTGATTTAAATAATTATATCTTAAATTTTCAAAAGATATTACTCAAAAGATCTTATTTTATTTCAAGTCAAATAATTTTAATTAGACATAGTACTCATTAAGATTAATTAAGATAACACATGAACCCCAGTTCCTTATCAGCTATGATTCAGAGATTCAACCCTTTTCGGAAAACGCTATCAGATAAGCAGATAAGAATGATTCATCGAGGTTTACACACACATATACTGCAATGAATTTAGTATCCTCTCTTTGAGAAAATAATTATTAAACTCTACATCGATTCGTATTTCATTCATGTTAAGGTATGTAAAATATTATTTTCAATACAGTTTTAAAAATATTTAAAAGCATTTTTCACAAATTATTTTGATCTGAAGATAAAATACAATGTTAAATAAAATCTCATTAACAGGGTTTGAAAAAGTTCCGCGTTACTGGTTATAAATATTATATATTTTTAAATTAATGCAGATGAATTCATTTCGATAATAAATATAGTTTAATTTTTTTAACCGACAAGTATTAAAACATTAAAAATAAGTTCCTTTTTTTTTCTTCGGAAAGTCAAAAATTCTATTAATATTAAAATTTATTTATTTGAAAATTTTTCTGCCAGGGAAAAATTACACATGTCAAAAGATATTTATGTTAAAAATCGCTTACACTTTCAGAAAGGAAAGGACATACAAAAATTACTTATGTTAAACACATTGTTATGTTTAAAAATATGCACGAATTTTGAAAAAGGGGTGTCTGATGAGGTACACTTTATTCTTTTTATTATTAAATTTCATTAATTGGAATAAAAATAGTTTTCATCAACATTTATACAATCTCACACAAAAGAAATGCGAATACAGATTGCAAACTTCAACAATTAAAAATTAGTTCCCAAAAAATCACAAGATTCTTTTAAGTTTCCCAATAAAAATTATTACCACTCAAAAGTTCTACAAATTGTTTTCGAAGTCATCTCATTAAAATGAATATTTAAAAAATTAAGTTCAAATTCCCGTTACAGACATGCGTTATTTATGATGGTTGAAGCTTATTCAGGTCTTTCTAAAGAAATCTAACAGTTATTCACACATGATTCGAGGAAAATCACAGATTCCGAACGGTTAGATCAACGAGCGCAAATAAATGTTAGTACGTAAAATCCCATTTTGAAACATATTTTCTCATTCAAATTTTAATGTTATTTTTTAACTAATCTAAAATATCAAGTGTATAACATAGTTAACTAAAAATAGTACTCGAAATAATTTTAAAGTTCCTTCATTAAATTAATATTTAAAGTTATTATTCTCAAATTCCCATTACCAGCATGTGTTATTTATTACTTGGTGGAGATAAAGGTTATTCAGGTCTTTCTAAGATATTCTAAGCCAACATGCACCCATGATTCGAAGAAAATTACAAACTCCGTACGGTTAGGTCAACGAGCACACGTCAATCTCATTGCAAAAAAGTTAAAGTCCCCCTATTAAACACTTATGTCCGCAAAATATCCTTCGTGAATGATTAGTCTAAAATAATAATTTCCCCCAAAATATCCGCTTAACTCATCATGTAAGAGTACAGTGAAAAAAAAAAAAAAAAATCAAAACTCCCCAAAATTTCTGCTTAAAATCAAACCAGCATGTGTTATTTATGACTTGGTGGAGATAAAGGTTATTCAGGTCTTTCTAAGATATTCTAAGCCAACATGCACACATGATTCGAAGAAAATTACAAACTCCGTACGGTTAGGTCAACGAGCACACGTCAATCTCATTGCAAAAAAGTTAAAGTCCCCCTATTAAACACGTATGTCCGCAAAATATCCTTCGTGAATGATTAGTCTAAAATAATAATTTCCCCCAAAATATCCGCTTAACTCATCATGTAAGAGTACAGTGAAAAAAAAAAAAAAATCAAACTCCCCAAAATTTCTGCTTAAAATCAAAAAATAAACTCTTAAATTACACCAAACTGAAAATTTTTAAGTTGCCACATTAAAATTAAAAACCACTCATACAAAAGTATAGAAAAAAACATTATGTGTACACAAATACCCGCTTAACTCCTCATCTAAAACACGGTGAAAAAAAAAAAAAAAAAAAAAAAAAGTCGATTCATTCCTTATTTTTAATTAATTTTTTAAATGAACAACAGCAAAATTCAATCGAAAAACATACCCCATGTACTATAACACGCCGAAAATTCCCCAATTAAAATTAAAAAACATCCCCATACTATAGTATGGTTTAAAAATTCTAACTCCCTGAAATTCCTGCTTAAAATTAAAAAAAAAATCCTTTTAACCCCTTCTCTTACAAGACGATGTGAGGAGGAGGAGTGTTGAGGAGGAGGAGGCTTGAGGAGGAGGAGGATTGTGGAGGAGGTTTGAGGAGGAGGCTTGAGGAGGAGGATTGAGGAGGAGGAGCCCTCCTCCCTCCTCAGCTCCTCGCTCCTCTCCTCCTGGGGTCGGACTGTCATTTTTCCCCTACTAACATGTTCCTTTTTCAAACTTTACCCCCATTTCTCATAAACACTCCCCTCTTCCCCTTTCCACCCAACTAAATAACGCAAGCCTTATTTTTCATTAAAATTTTTTGTATCACAACCATATAATAAATCTATGCAAAATAAATTACCATTTCTAACATTTTTGCTAATTTATTGCCATTTTTGTGATTTCTATCATAATAGATATTATTTTCACGTAAGAGCATTACCCTCGTCGCGTACCCCAGGTTGGGAACCGCTGCCCTAAAGTATCAATTTTGGAAAAAGATCACTTCCTTTAATCTTTGGTGTCATTTCGTTTGTGCAAAATCGATAAAGATGTATTTAGTCTTATTTTAATGTTAAGTCTCAGGTGGTTAAAAGAGTATTTCTTCAGTTCGGAAAATATTTCCTACAGCGCACAGTGGGGCAAAAACCCAAAAAGCTGACCAAAAGTCGAAAAATGAAGTTACGATTTAGGGAATTTCGATTCTACAGTTGGCTAGAATAATATTTGGAGAGTCAGAATCTGTATTTTAAAAAAGATTTTTGCTTTGCCCTTACAAGCAGCATCATTTCAAAAATGATGCTTGAAGGAGTATCATTTAGAGCGAACAAAACAGCAAAACAACAGTTCCTCTAAACGCGTGCTATACTTTATAATATTATCCGATTTTAATGATTTGAAATGGATTCACACTATGATAGTATGTACTTTATTTGCATGTATTACAAAAATTATATTAAGCACGTAAAAATTAATAAATTCATTGTCATTTTTGATAAAAAAAATTTTAGAATTTTTTTTTATTTTTTTGCTTTTAAACATCAAAAAGTTTAAATGTTCCACAGTGTTCCGCAACGAAATTTGATGGAAATAATAACTTGGGCTATTGTCTAGTGATTCATAAAAAACCAGCTGCCTAAAACTGCCTTTCTGCATTTCACGCATATTTTAGTAACCGCAAGTAAAAATGCCACTTTTTTGGCCGCCTCAAAAATTTTGAAATTGACTACTTTTCACATAATTTAGCTGATAAATATTTTTCAAATTTTTTAATTGTTCAATTTTATAATAGTTTATTTCCTATTATATTGTAAATAAGTACTATAATCATAAGATTACATTAATTTGATAAGTAAGCTTAGTAATGAAAAAATGAAAATAATTCTCTATTTCTGATCCGGTAGAATAACATTTTCTTATCTTTATAGGTAGTAATTTTGTTTGTTCTATTATAATTAGAAGATTTATTTTGTCAATGGCTATATTTGCTAGATCAAACTACTGAGCGTATTTCATTAATGTGAGTAAAAATCATTATGAATATCACTTTCGCTTATAAGGTACCCTGGGGTAATAACGCCACGTTAAGGTTCTACCAATTTTCACGGCTCAGTTTTAGTTTGTATTTTTCAAACAAATATATGATTTGATACAGCAACTCATTGACTATCTATATAAAAAAAAAATAATCTAACAAGATATGTATTCATAAAATGTAATGGCGTGATTTCTTGACCAATGCTATTTGGCGTTATTACCCACCTATATGGGTAATAACGCCATGCAAACAAAACTATAAAATAAGATGGAATAATTGCATGTAGACTGCCCAATTCTAAAAATACAAACTCTACAAATTTAGAAATTGACAAATTGCATTCTAAGCTATTGAAAATGTTCAATTTTTTGTGAAAGTGAAAGAAAAATAAAGGTGTGGTATGTGTGTGTGTGTGTGTGGGGGGGGGGTGATTTTGAGGCAAAAGAATATCAGACCGTGAGCTTCTTTTTGCTTAATAAGGACCGCTTAAATAGAATTATTAGAAACATTGCACAGTTTTAACTGTGTTTATTTGAATCAGTATTTAAGATGTAGCTTGGCCACTGTAGGGAATCAACCGGGGTATTAATGCCAAGAATTGGCGTTATTACCCCGTTATAGTTATTGCGCTGTACATTTTAAATTACAAATTATCTCGAGAAGATATCAAAAATCTTCAACAATATTTTGAAAGTCTATGAAATGTACTACAAATTTATGTAATTAACAAAGTATTTCCGGATAAAAAAAATAGTCTTCACATCGCAAAACGCATCTCGCAAATTTTAGGTCAAGCGTTAATTTTAGTTGCTTGTAAAAACAATAAGATCTAAAAGTGAAACAAATTAACTTGAAGCTGTTTTTTGCGATTTATATGACTCAAAACCCTTTTGCGCTGAGCACATGGGTGTCATTTACCAGATTATTTCATAATTATGCAAAATATTAGCACTGGACGTTATTACCCCGCCTGGCGTTATTACACCAGACCACCTTATTAGTAATTTGGATTTGATTTGCAAGTGAGGATGTGATGGCACATCTATTCTGAGTACATTTAAACAAATATTTAGCTATGAAGATGGCATTATGTCTAATATATTTTTCTGTTCTTCCGTGATACTAGAATACATAAATATTGCGAGTAATTCATGAATCGTCAATTTAAAAATATCGAGATTTTCATTTCACGGATTTTATCGGGCCAATCAAGATCCATTTTTCTTTTTCAAGAAATACGGAAGCAACTGTCAATAAATGGGATTGCATTAAATACTAGCAGAATAAACTTATTTCGTTTAATACAATCATTGATACAGGAAAAAAAAGTCGTTAAAAACGAATTAGTGTAATACTCAACGTTGCTTACCTATCTCAGACAACATCAAAACAGCATCTTACCGATCTGACATTTTTTATTAAAAGTGGATTGAGATAATTTAGAATTCAGAATATCTAAGTTACATGCAAAGATATTTAGAGAGGCCTTACACCTGGCAGACAACTGGATATAAAAAATGAAAAGCTCGTACTCTGCATGAAAAGAGAAACACCGAAATTGCAAAATAAAATATGCTAAAAATATTTCGTTTACAATCAAGACTTCACGTCGAGAAACTAAATCCCAGATTTGGAAGCACAAATGATGGAAATACAATTCAACGATTCTTTGAAAACGTAACTATTTGTGTTTCTAAACGAGCATATACGAAGATTTGATTAAACGTTTCTGTGCCATAAGTAATTTCTTGTAGCCATGTTATTTATTTGATAAACTTCGAAAATTTTCCCTTACAAATAGCTCGTAGGTTTGAGCAGCACCCCTAGTTTTATATGCTTACTTCAGTACACAAACTATTTATTAATGACAAAGAAAGAACATTATCTTCATTACTGCCAATTTGTCTTGTCAAATGCCATAAAATACTCAAGAATCATGCAACAAACTGATCAAAAGGCATCGAGAAGATTTATCGCAAAGATTCAGTAGCGAGAAAAAAAAGATATTTTTACGTCTTTTAATGTCATCAGATTCTTTCCTTTCCAGTTTAGGTAAATTACAGTAGAAGAAATTAAAATAATTGATCTTAATAGTCACAGGTTCTTCCAATACCGCCAACAAGTTCTGCTAACTATTTCGACACCTTGACCTCTGAAGAATCTTTTTATTATACTACAGTTGATTCTAAAGGTTAATTTCTGGAATATATTTTCGTTTTTATTTTAATAATATAAAAATTAAATAGTCTACTTTACTTTCCATTAACGTACTTAAATTTCTTTTAATTATGTCTTGGTTTTTTGAAAATTCCCTTTTAAGTTTACCTCGAAATTTTAAATTTTATTTAAATTTAATTGTTTTTACTCTTAATCTGTAATTTTATTTATTTATTTATTTATTTTTAAAATTTAACTTTTGAATCCTAATTAGCATCCTGAAAAGTTTACGAAATTGCATATAAATTGAATAACTTTCGAGACATTTTAATTTTTATTCCGCCATATTGTATCCGCCATTTTTTTTCAATTTTAATTTTGTTTTCTTACTTAGCATCCTGAAAAACACCTGTATACGAATTTTCGTACAATTTGAATAACATTTTCATATTGGCCAGCTTTTCGGGAATTTGCCCCACTGTGCAGCGGTCTTAAAGAGTTATGCTACACGACTTATACTATAAATTGCATCCTACAAAAGATTTCTTTGCTTCTTATCAAAATAAGATATTGAAATTCCTTAGATTAAAGATTTCAGTAGCTCTTGTATTTTAAGTTGTGTCCCACCCTCTTTCTAGCAACTTGAATGACCATACAGTGTCCCAGGAGAGGTCTATCGCGGAACTTCAGGATCACGCATCCGGCTCCGGGGTGGAGCCGGATATATTTCTCTCTCTCTTTTAATTTAATGATCGACTTTCATCAGAGTCTCTTTGGTTTTGAAACTGTCACAGTAACCGTTAATGGACATAAACTGAAAACCCAGACTTTCTCTGAATAATAAATAAAATTAATGAAGTAAGTATGAAACAATGGTTTATTGAAAATATCTTTGTGCTCTTTCATCAATCGCAAAAAGCCATTAAACGATTTTATGATAGTGTTTTTAAATTTATTTATGTTTAATCATACAAATATAAAAGATAAAAGTGGAAGGAAATAATTAAATATGCATTATTTTTAACCATTTGGAAAATGGTTGTTGCTTTTGTTCTATTGATATCTGAGACATGTGAATCATTTTGATGTCCGGATTTTATTCGTTTGCTGATTGGTCCATGTTTAATGTCCAGAAATGGAATACTTCTGTTGCCACAATGACAAAAAAAGTACTAAAAACTACAAAAAAGTTAATAACTCAGAAACAAATTGAGATGCAGCTTTCAAACAAATTGCATTTAAAAGTAACACATTTTTCCCTATACGGTGGTGTAAAAATTGGAAATTTACAGGACCGAAAATCGTAAAACTAAAATTTCCTTTAAAATTTGCTTATGATTGCTCCAAGAATATTAATGTTTTATCCATGACGTACGTAATATATAACTTTGTTATTACGCAAGCTATGTGTTTATCATTATAAAAATGATGTTTATTATAATTATTATTTTTTAAATATTGAATTCATATATAAGTGTAAAATTTTAGTCTTTGAAAACATCAATTTCCAAATGGTCGCTGTATTTTGTTAAAGTACATTTATTATTATTATTGTTGTTGTTAGTCCACGTTCAAGTGAATTTATAAAAAAAAAAGCAAGTGCTTCAATTTAAGCAAAATTAGTTATAAAACTTTAAAAGACCACTGTACAGTGTGTTTCAAAACTATACAAGGCGTTCCAGAAATAATGGGTCAAATTTTAAGGGGAGGTAGAGGTTATCACAAGGATTCAGATTTACATAGAAACCCATGGTCGGAAACACTTTCCTGGCGCAGTAGTGACGACACAAAACACATGAAAGAAAGGACACGAACAGGGGAGAAAACATGTTTATTATTCTTCATGCTGCAAAAATACCGGGATAACACTGGAAAGTTCTGAGCAACATGTTATACGTTTCGTTGCAGCTTCTGGGGAAGTTCAGGATATTTTTGGTGTTTTCTGTAGAACATTAGATCTTCCATGCACCGGAAATGCACCTGCATGCATCAGGGCCCGGGGTCGTAATTTCAAGCACCTATTTTGATAACGATCGG
This sequence comes from Maratus speculifer, assembly GCA_964019185.1. Taxonomy (NCBI): domain Eukaryota; kingdom Metazoa; phylum Arthropoda; class Arachnida; order Araneae; family Salticidae; genus Maratus; species Maratus speculifer. The sequence continues at coordinate 259,644,344 of OZ025294.1, forward strand.
TGTTTTTTTAATGTTCTTTTTTCTTACTTTTCTACTGTACTAATGATAATAAAGTTATTTTCTTTCTTTATCCGTGTCCTGTTCTTCTTGCGTTTTGTGTCATCACTACCACTAAGAAAACGTTTCCGTTTTCTTGGATTTTCAGATTTACGTTTCCGTAAATCTGAATCCTTGTTATGAGCTCTACCTCCCCTTAAAGTTTGTCCCATTAATTCTGGGACACTCGTATATCATAAATGTAAAAGACAAGACGAGGGAATCTAAATAAGCAAATTCCGTACAGGAATATGCGTGTGGAAAACCAGTGTTGTGGGAATAGAAGATGAATGCTTTTCGTTGGTTTGAATCTTAATTTCCCGCGAGGATGTCGAGCAACATGCATTGTTACCTAACGCACACTGTTAAAAATTTCTGTAAAAATACATTTAAAAAAAAAGTGAAATCCTCTGTAAATTTACACTAGTTCTCGGTTAAATGCCTTCGATCGAGTTACTCGGTCATCATTTTACACGCATTTTTCTTATATCTAATTGCCTATAGGAATTTCCTTGTGTTTTTTAAATATATTTTTCTCTTTGTTAAATTCTATAGTTTGAAATACATAATTTATTTTTTTGCAATTTTATTAGAAAAGAAATATTAAAGAAGTTTTAGTTTAAAGATTTTCTTTTAATTTAGAATAATTTAGAAAGGAAAACATAATCTTATCAGATTTAGTGGGGATTTTTCCTGCTGAATCATAAAAGACATATTTTGTACGCAATAGTAGGACCTCCTTCAAAACGATGGTATTTTTTTAAGGGTGTTCTTAAATCGAAAAGCGCAACTTTGTGACATATGCTATAATTTGTTTTTGTTCGGAAATCCATGAAAACAGCAGGTGTTTTTATTCAGAAACTGTCTAATTGCACTCAATTTTCTGTTTATTGTTTTTTTTTTAATTTTTCAGAACAAGCTTTCAAAGTTGATGTTTTTGAGCCCATTTCCCGACGAAAGAAAAAAAAACCGGTCGAAAAGCAGGAGAAAAACGGGCGATCACGTGATCGGAATAGCTTAGAATTGGATAGGTAATTTAACTATCATAAAATGAGAAAATAAGTTCGATTCGAAATCGCTTCCATTGTCAGGCTTTCCAATTTTATATATTTCTGTTATAAAAATGAATTTGCAAATGTGTCAAAACGTTTTGCGCTTGTTGAGCGGAGCAGTTGAGAACACCCTTAACCGAGGGAATAGAAAAAGATCAGGTGATGACAGATAGAGGCTGTATGGTGATTGGGGAAGATTTTTGCCTGGAACTGGTTCAATTTGAAGAACCAGCTTGTTGCAAATTATTCGCCTTTGAAGTTAGTCCGTGACAATTTGATGCACAATCAATTTTGTAACTCCCAACGTTTCCACAATCATTTGGACACTCATTCGATGATCAGAAAACAAAAGCCCTTCCCTTTTAGCCCCATTGTCTAAAGTTCGAGAACTTCAGACGTAGTAGAATATGTTTTACACATCTATTAACACATTGAGTGCCACGTCAGTCACTGGTAACTGGCGTCTAAAATATAATATAAAACTTAAAAATATAATATAAAACTTAAAAATATATGTTGTTTTAAGCATTTACTGAAAATTTATTTAAAATTTACTTAGCTCCTATTTTAAAATTTACTTAGCTCCTATATAAAGGTATCATCCCTTTATAACAATTACATAAAACATTTTAGTTTTATATCATATTTTAGTCTGTTAGTCACCTGTGACCGACGCAGCCTAAATGAAAATTTGAGTGTTAGTCACCGTAGCACTCAACGCGTTAACATATAATAAATAATGTTATTATATAATAATAACATTTAAATAATGTTATTATTATTCAATAGTTTTCTCCAACTATCGCACAGTAAATTTGCGTCCATTCGGTAAATATGGTATACCTCACAAATATCTGGACATACATACAAATATCTGGAAGATTTTCTAAATTTGCTCCCATTCTGTAAATATGGTATACCTCACAAATATCTGGACATGCATACAAATATCTGGAAGACCTTGAACGCTTCAAACTGTTTTTGAAAGTGACATTCAATTTTAATTCGAATAATATCTGTAAAATCTCTCCTTACAGCCATGTTTTTGTGCAATTTATTTCCGTACAATAATTGAAAGTATTTTGTATGGTTTCGCATTGCATTCTGTGATGGCACAAGGCGTTTCTCATTATGTTTCTCAATAACAAAAGTCTTCATCTATTTTCAATACAAAATGTTTTGGTCTTTATAAATGCTCCAGACTAATTAGCAACGAATGATGAGTGTGCTTTCTCAGAAATTATGCTGAAATCATTGTTATACATTATTGTGTGATTTTAACAGAGGAGTATAATATAAACATTTCTCGATTTATGTAAGACGAGGTTTTAAATGTATTAAGAAGCCAAATTTACTACAAGAACATTCAAATAAATGAAGTGTTCAGTATTTAAATTAGTGAACGATAATTATTATTTAAAATTAGAGTTTAATTAAATTTATTGCAATATGCATATGTGTCTCAGTGATTTTAATTTATCAATTACGGATTAGTAACAATTACCTACGCAAATTATTTCCTTGGCACGACTTCAGTGCAATTAATTTCAATCAATAAAGAAATTAATAGCAATTACCGCCATTATCATTCTGTGTTTTCAGTTAGTCACATAGCAAACTAGTATATAACCCCCGTCAAAAAGGACAATGTGTGAAAGCTTCAAAATTTTTAAATCCTGAAGATAGAATATAATAGAGGAAATAAAATTAAGATAGGTATATCGTCATAGGCTTAGATTCAAAAATAGTAAGCGTTTCGTGGTGCTGCTGCTTTTAACCTAAGAATCACATGATCATTTTAGTTTCGATGTTTGATTGTAGTTGGTGGCATGTATTTTCTTTTAATGGGGAGCTCTGATAAATATTATTTATTAAATGTAAAAATTTCAAAGAGACGTTGGGTGAAATCCTGATTGTGAGCAAGTGGACCGCTCGCGGAGGAGGGGATTCCTAAATTTTTCCAAATCCCTCATATGATATATTATCTGAAAGCTCTTTGATCACTATTTTATTTTGAGCACCCTTTAATTTCTAAGTTGCTTTTTTTTTATCTCTCCGGACTTTTACCCGTGCATTTTAAGCATTTTTTCTTACTCGACCTCTAAGTTAGTGTGCTACGACCCTTTGTGAAGGATTTACAGATGTATCTCATGACGCTCTTTTGATTGATTGGGTCTATTTAGATCCCATGTAGTTAGGGGACTTTCTTCCTTGGGGGGGGGGGGAGTGCAGAAATAGATTTTTTTTCTTGTGACATGTCATTTTAAAGCTCTTGGTCTGTACATTCGTAAGCACCCACTCCGCCCCTCTTGATTCATTTTTTCACCACAAGAGGCTGTTTTAAGTTTTAGTTTATTTATTACTACCCTATAATTTTTTCAAATATCTGCATATTCATACAATACCTTAGTCCATAAATGATGCCATACTTTTTTTCAATATTTTTGACCCCCTATCGTTCTTTGTCACAGTGTTTCGCTTCACCATACCGCCCTCCGTTTCTCTTGTCCCATGTCAAGCTATATTACATAAACGTATTCTTGCAGTTCAGAAAAAACACCAGGCTATAGATCTAATTTCAAATTTTACTTTTAAACTTTAACCGAGTGTTTTAATGATATTTGTGAACATAACAATAAATATGATTCATGTACTTATTTTGTATGAAATAAGACGGAGGTTTACAGCAAGAAATGTGATTAATATACAATAGGTAATAAAACATTAATATGAAAGAGCAATTGAAAATTTTAGTATTTTGTAATATGAAATGGAATTTAATATATATGACTTATAAATATCTTAATATACAGGGTGTCCTAGATATAATGGGACAAGCTTTAAGGGGAGGTAGAGGTAATCGCAAGGATTCAGATTTACGTAGCAACCCATGGTCGGAAACGTTTTCTTGGCGTGGTAGTGATGGTACAAAATGCAAGTAAGACAGGACAAGAATAAGAAGAGAAAATATCTTTATTATCACTAGTACAGCAGAAAAATAAGAAAAAAGAACGTTTAAAAAAACACCGATCGTTATCAAAGTAGGTGTTTGAATTTACGACCCCTAGCGCATCTCCGCTGCATGAAAGATCTAATGTTCTACAGAAAACACCAGGAATGTCCTGACTTCCGCAGCAGCTGCAACGATGCGTACAACTAGTTCCTCAGAACTTTCCAGTATTATCCCGGTATTTTTGCTGCACTAAGAATAATAAACATACCATCTCTCCCTGTTCGTGTCCTTTCTTTCATGTGTTTTGCGTCGTCACTACTGCACCAGGAAAGTGTTTCTGACCATGGGTTGTTAAATAAATCTGAATTCTTTTGATGACCTATGCTTCCCCTTAAAGTTTGTCCCATTATTTCTGTGACACCCTGTATTATCTTAACATTTTGAATACAAAACACTTTAGTTTCAAAATAACTTAAAAATTTTATCTGTTGATTTTTTAATTTTTTAATGCTTTCATTTTAACCAAAATGTGTGATTTCTCACTTCTTCTCACCCCGTCTATTCGCCTTCTAACAAACAGTCACAACTTCACAACCCCCCTCCTCCCTTTCAAGTGTGACATCATTTATGGTCGGTTCTTTACATGAAAGGCCAATAACTTTAAAAGGCCTGACTATGGAAGCGATTTCGAATCGAACTTAGTTTTCCATTTTATGATAATTAAATTACCTATCGAGTTATAAGCCATTTCGACCACGTGATCACCCGTTTTTCTCCTGCTTTTCGATCGGTTTTTCTGCTTTCGTCGGAAAATCTGATGAAAAACGTCAACTTTTAAAACTTGTTCTTAAAAAATCTATTGCATTTGTAAAAAAAAAAACTGAGTACAATTAAACAGCTTCTGAATAACACCTGTTAGTTACGAGCATTTCCGAACAAAAATAAATTCAAATTTATGTCACAAAGTTGCCCTTTTTGATTTAAGAACACCCTTAAATTATAAAGTATTTTGAAAAGAACATTAAACAAAATCATCAATCTTGATCACACTCACTCACTTTTTTTTAAAGAAATATCCCTATTGTAAAAAACTTTTTTTTCTGTATTTTTTAACAGTCAAAAAATTAAGCATGTTCGGAGACAAACAGATGCTTCAAAAATGAAATATGAGAGATTAAATACAAATAAATCTGACTGATTTTAAATTTTTATACTAAATGTACATATATGAAGCATATTGAAGTTCTTGGATTATACATATTCAATATATTGTTGTTTTTACTTTCCTTTTGCATTTTTTTTTCCTTTCCAGTTATACTATAAGGTAAACATAATGTTGAATAAATTTACTATGATAAGCATTATTATCATCTAAATTCCTTCCAACGACTATATACTACATCAATATATATATTAACGAATATATCTGTAGATATTTCTCACTTCAAGTACCAAAACATACAAAAGTCTACAACAGTTTTTGAAAGTGATATTCCGGTTTTGATTCAGAACAACATCAATATAATTAGTCAACAATGTTCTTACGCAATTTATTTTCAAGTGCACAATAATTTGAAGTATTTTGTATGGCTTTACATGAATTCACTGGTGCAAGGCGTTTTCGATATTAAAATAATACAAAATTCGTCGCATATCCCTGCCTTGTTAAATACTTTAGATTTAATTATTGTGGGATGGTATAGAGACTTACCTTGAGAAACTATTTGGAAGTTATGCTGTAACCATTGTAACACAGCTATTGTGTGGGTTTAACAAAGGAGCGATATTATAAACATTTTATGATTTATGTAAGATGGAGTTGCGAATGACCTTTGCAAATAAAAATTAAGAAGCCTTGTTGATTATTTCATTCATTAAGGCTTGCTGCATTCTTTTTGCATAAAGAATTTTAATGATTAATACATTTTTAAATTAAAAAAATTATAATAAAACTCTGGCAATATATTTTGTTGTAAGATATATTTTCAAATTGATATAAAACAATATTTAATGGAGTATAAGAGGGTAGATCATCTTTCGGATGTAAAGAAAGTGATTTTTAAAACAATTTGAATTTTTACTGAATTAAAATTGTGAAACATCTCAAACTTTTTATTTTATAAAATAAAGTTTAAAAGTACCTATATCTTTACAATTCTTTTTCGCAAAAAGCAATTTGGACAATCATTAGGCAAAAGTTGATAATGTCATCATAGTAATAACAGAAATATTGAACTCGAAATATTATTTTCCATTGGTGTCAAAAAATAAAATGAAATGGAAGAAATACATTTATAAAAGTAAAATGCATTATGTTAAAAAAAAAATAATCGTAGAATATTTTACGGCTTGAGCTATTATTCGAAACTGGTATATAACCCCGTCAAAATTGATGAAATGTGAATGAAAAGTCGTCAAAACAATGTTTAAAAGTTTATGAAAATAGGAGAAAAATGAAGATACACTATTGAAAAAATTTCCTGTGAAATTACAGAGAATCTGCGGGTAATTCATTATATTTAGTCTCACACTGGTTAAAGATGTTCTTAAATCAAAAAGGGCTAATTTGTGACGTAAGTTTTAATTTTTGTTCGGAAATGCATGAAACTAGCAGATTTTTTTATATAATTCAGAAACTGTCTAATTGCACTCAGTTTTCTGTTTTTTTTACAAATGCAATAGATCTTTCATAACAAACCTTTAAAGTTGACGTTTTTGAACACATTTCCCGACGAAAGCAGAAAAACCGGTCGGAAAGTATGAGAAAATCAGGTGATCACATAATCGAAATAGCTTAGAGCTGGATAGCTAATTTAATTATCATAAAATGAAAAAGAGAAGTTCGATTCGAAATCGCATCCATAGTCAGCTCATCTAATTTTATATTCTATCCGTTAAAAAATGAATTTGTAAATGTGTCAAAACGTTTTGCGCTTGTTAAACGAAGCAGTTGAAAACAACCTTTAAAATTTTGCTCTAGTTTGAATAAAATTTTGGTGCTCAATTGCTGCCACCGTAAGATGGTGAAATCTTGAACCAATATTTGGAGATCCTGTTGAAAGGTAGTTCCAATAGTTGGAACGAGATTGAAATAAGAAGTTCCAAATATTCATGCGAGATTTCTCCATCTTACGGTGGCAGCTACTGAGCACCAAAATTTTATTCAAACTAGAGCAAAATTTTTAACAGTGTATCTAAAATTACGCAGATTAGAAGAACCGGGATTCTGTTAAATAACAGGAAGTTATTTGGTAAATTTACTATAGACTCTGGTAAAATTAACATCGTTGGAAAAACACAAGGCTCTGTAAATTTATTTATACTGTTAAAAATTTTGCTCAATTTCGAACCAAATTTTGGTGCTTAGTAGCTGCCACCATAAGATGATGAAATCTCATACAAACATTTGGAGCCTCCTATTTCAACCTCGTTCCAACTATTGGAACTATGCTTCAACAGGAGCTCCAAATATTGGTTCAAGATTTCACCAACTTGCAGTGGCAGCTATTGAACACCAAAATTTAATTCAAACTAGCGTAAGATTTTTAACAATGTATAATTTGTAGCGCCAACTTTTCAAAAATATTGGGTGGGCCCGAAAATTTTAAAGTAAATTAAGGGGCCGCTTAACTCAAATGAAGACTTTTATAAAGACATGAAGAAATTTATAAAGATATCTCGGTTGCATTTTAATATTTTTAAATGATTCTTTATGCATCGGATAGTTGAGATTGATCTGAATGCAGGCCGTTTTTTACTTTTTCGATTTTGGTTGCAGATATTTTTTACGAGGGTGATTTCGCTTTCCAAACCGGTTCTGAAAATGAAAGCGTTCTCGTAAAAAATATCTGTAACCAAAATAAAAAAAAAAGTAAAAAACAGCCTGCATTCAGATCAATCTTAGCTATCCAATGCAAAAAGAATCATTTAAAAATATTAAAATGCAACCGAGATATCTTTATAAATTTCTTCCATAGGATTAGCATTAGCGAATGGGTCTTTTCATTTGAGTGAAACGACCCCATAACACATAATTTTTCCTCTTTTTAGTGTGTATGTGAGTGGATGAAGAGAAAGTAGGAGCGAATGAATAAAAATGAAACTTCAAAGTTAAATTTTCTTTTTTTATTAGGAAATTTTTTAATTTTATAAAATTGCATTCTTATAGACTCTACCCTGATATTTATTTTAAATGATAATAGAATTGCTAATTATTTAAAGTTCAAAAATCTAAATGTCAAGAAAAGCTTACATTTTAGTCATCTAACTGCTTTACCAATTCAAGACATCAAGACAGATGACAAAATATGCAGGAAATATGTTTCCTTGAGAAATTTGAACTATACATCCGCTGGATGGGTTTTTAATGTTCCTGTTAGTCTAACTGATATCCTTACTATTTTTTAAAACAACACTATTTTGGGAACGTTAATAAGATCGAATTTCACTTCAGTGATTAAGAGTGTTCGCAACTGCTTTGCTCAACAAACGCAAAACGTTTTGACACATTTACAAACTCATTTTTTAACGGAGAGATATAAAATTGGAAGGCCTGACTATGGAGACGATTTCGAATCGCACTTCTCTTTTTCATTTTTTGATAATTAAATTACCTATCGAGTTATGAGCGATTTTGAACACGTGATCACGAGCTTTTCTACCCTTGGGAAGACTGGGTGTTTTGCTTTCGTGGGGAAATGCCGTTTAAAATGTCAATTTTGACAACTTGTTCTGAAATATCTATTGCTTTTGCGCCAAAAAAAAAAAAAAAAAAAAAAAAAAAAAAAAGTAAGAAAAACCATGCGTTAAGCATAGATTATGAAGCACTTTCCAACACTTAATGAAATCTTTAACAAAACTTTGTTATTTAGGGAAATAATAGTGTATAGTCAAATATACCCAAATATGTATTCCAGTACTTTTGAACAGCCCTGTATTTCATATGTCAGTTGATATAATGGGAAAATTTAGTTTAGCAAGAAAATACCCAGTAGCTTGAAATTTCTTTTTTCAGCAATTCATAAATTAGATGGAAACATACTTGAATACTTTTGTTCAGCCCTGTAGTTTACATTGTACCTTTATTACACGTCAGCATTAGGATAAAATTTACTGTAAACTAAAACACTTAAAACAACTGAAATCACATTCTCATAAATTATCATTCATAGGCGTCCATGTACCGAATTCTTTGCGTGGCCGTGTATATCCTTTTATTTATATTCTGCAAACATTTCTCAGTAAATTGAATGAAGCTCAGCGTAAAAATGCATAGCTTATTTAAGAACCACGTTTAAATAATTTACCCTCATATTCAGTAAATTTGGTGAGCTCTTTTGGGTAGCCCTGTATATCAACTATAACATTTATACACACCATATAATGTGCATATATTTAGCAAAACATAAACGCGCATATCATATTTAAAGTGCATTTCATCCCTCCATCAGCCATCATCGGACACAACGATACTTCGGAAAGAATATACTATTTGAAATCTTTTGTATGACCCTGTAAATGCTATATGTACTTCATATTATGCAAGACAGTAGCGTATAATTTATATTAAGCTTCAGTGACATATATAAATTTTATTATACATGAAACAGCTTAATATATTTAAAATATGCCACCCACAATTCCCCCTTTTACCATTATCTAATGGAATTCTTTTGTGTGGCCTTGTAAATGAATAATAGCTACATTTTCACCTTTATATTTTATAGAATGCATATTTTAATATGTTTGACAGGGTATAACATCTTTAAAATTCATTTGAAACGATTTTCCCCATGGGCCGTAATGTAATGGAAAACTTTTGATTCGCCCTGTAGATAAACTAATCATGGTAGAAACTTCATTTTCAATAGGACTTGTGCTAGAGTAAACGTCAATAACGTCCTAAAATTTCATAACAATCCGAGTATATTATCGATTTTTCCCCATTGGCTCTAATGTAATGGGAAACTCTCTGTAGATAAACTAATCATGGTAGATACTTCATTTTCAATAGGGTTCGTGCTAGGGTAAACATCAATATAAAAATTTCATAGCAATCCGAGTATATTTATGGGAGTTACAGCGCGGACAGACGGACAAACTGAATGCATAAGCACTTTTCAAGTTTGTTGGAAAGTGCTAAAAAAAAACCACCCACGGAAATATGAGTGCGATTAGGTAGTTTCTGAACAACATCTGCTAATTTCATGCGTTCCCGATCAAAAAGAAATAAAACTTATGTCACAAAGTAGCCCTTTTTGATTTAAGAACACCCTTAAATAATTTAAAAAATAAATAAATTACGTATTAAATCAATTGAAAGTGGGCAGACAGAGAGATCAAATTTATTAGGTGGATTCGAACTTCATGGACCCACCTAATTTGGCGCCACTGTTTATAATGACAATAATTTAATTTAGTTTATATAATTAATAAATCATTCAATCTTCAGTAAGATTCAACGAACTTGAATTTTCCGAGTAAATTTGAACTGCTGTATCATTAAACACAATTTGTTTCTAGTCGTCCTGGGATTTGGACCCGAGGACTCTTGGCAATGGAAGAACACCTTACTGCCTGAGCAACGATTGTTATAGAGTACAAAGTACATATTTTTTTCATTTATCCCTACTAAATCTGATAAAAAAAATCCCCACTAAACCCAGGGCCGTAGCTAGAAGTGAACAATAGGGGAGGGGGGGGCACAATTTTTTTTCTCCTTCTCTCTGATACAGAAAGATAAATTACGGCATATTCACATTGTAGATATTGTGTTTCTTATTAAACTGTTGTAATAACTTCATTTTATGCTAAGAAAAGTATATGATAATGAAAAGTTCAAATGTATAACTGGTGCAAAATTAAACATGTTAGCATTATATCTGCAAATAAGATGAGCGAGTGTTGAAACACTTATTTTAGTTACAATTTAGTAATTCTATAAAACTGTGAAATGGTCCCAAAACTAAATTAGATTTTTCAACAGAATTTCATTTGAATTTTTGGAACAGAAATTCAGTAAGTGACCTTGGAATATGTTTTAGGAAAAGCTGAGCCGCCCATAGCAGTCCTTTAGCTACGGCCTTGACTAAACCTCTTGATTGATTTTTCTTTTTCTAAATTTAAAAAAACAATAAATAAATAAATAAATAAATAATTTTTTTTAATATTTCTAATAAAATTCCATAAGAATTTTTAAAGTGTGTATTTTGAATTATAAAATTTAACAAAGATAAAAATATTTTTAAATAAAAATATGGAAATCCTTACAGGGAATTAGATATAATGTAAGGGTGTAAAGTGTGTGAAATGATGACTGAGAAACTCAATCGAATGCCTTTAACCGAGAACTAGTGTAAATTTACAGAGTTTTTCCTTTTTTTCTGGGTTTTTACAGAAAATTTTAACGGTGTCGGTTTTCAATCAAAGAACTTTGTGGATAAAATAGTTGGGGATAAGGAGCTTGTATACTTGAGCCACCCCCTATTATCTCTACAGTTGGTTATTTTTTCTTTCTAAAACAGGCAACATGGTAACATATTCATAGTTCTGAACATGTAAAAAAGAAATCACATACCTTGGTACCATTTTGAATGTATGGTGATTAATAGTTTTTTCCCTGTCTGAAATAAATATTTAGGAGCATGTTTTTTGTAATCAAAGTTTTGTTTAGAGCTGCAACAATATAGATAGATTTAATAAGTACAATTTCAATTGTATTTTGAATCTAAAATAGTTTAAATAGCTTTACTTACAAAGAAGGTCTCCATACGGGCATACTGCGAAAAATCTTAAAAAAATTACAGAATGTTCTTCTCATGGAGATATATACGTTTATTAAAAAATTTTCAGCGGAAACTCCGTACCCTGTCCGTAAAAATATAATGAAAATCTCGTTATTTGGCGATTTTTCATCGGTTGGCGAGAAAAGCAATTTTTTTTAAAAGTTTTTTTAAATGTCAAATGCATTTTAAAGGGAAAAAATTTCATGCTGAACGGTTTGGATAAACTAAATATCTTTGGTTTTGTCAGTTTTAGCTTTTTTTTTTAGTATATTTTTGTTATCGATATTTATATGTATTTATATTCAAATTTAACCATCAAAGTCTGAGATTTAAAACGAAATTCAGATTTAAATTAATTAAAATTGTTTCAAGTTCAAAGTCCAATTGAGCATTGTCAATTTTATTTTGTTGCTATGGAAATATCTGGCTTTTATTTTTGAATACGCTTAAATGTATGAAAATAATTTTACTGAATAAGAAATTTTTATAGATGAAAATATTTTTTCCAGAGGTAAATTAAACAACTACAGCAACAAATAATATATGTGTGATTTAATGATATATAATATGTATATAATATATTACACTCTCTCATTGTTTATGTTTAAATTCATTAAATACCATTTACAAGGATTCTGATGTGCTATGAAGTGCTATTACACGTGTGGTGCTGGAGTCGTCAATTTGCAGGCGTCTCCATGTTATCCTATGGACGAAGAGGAGTCCCTGGAGAAGCGCGCGCTTCTCTTGACGCTTGGAACGAAGCGATTTGCTAGTAAGGGCCAATCAAATACTTGGAAATCCAAATGATGGTAAAGCCTCTTCTCGAAGAGCCAATGAAATTCTTAGAAAACGAAAAAACGCAGGCGATTTTTGTCGCTTGCTGTTTTTACTGCATTAAAATCGTTTGCTTTTGGCGGGGGGAAAGTACTGATCGCCAAATCGTGGGACACTTTCGTCTTTTCACGCCAAACATTTGAAAGTATATATATACACACTTTTATAAATATATAATATGTGTTTTTTACTCCAATTCCGCCGCTAATTTTCACTGATCCTTTATTACATATATGAGTAATTTAATTAGTACTTTTTGTTTTGTTAAATCTGAGTATGCCCAGTATGGAGACCTTCCTTGTAAGTTAGCATCTGCTTTTATTTATTTATTTATTTATTTTTTATGTTATTACTAAATGGCATATTTTAACTTTCACGTCACTCTTTGCACTTTTTCAATATTCTGTTCGTTTAAAAAGTATAAATTTACATCTTTAACATTTTCGTTTCATTTACAGTTTTCCCATCAAATTTCTAGAATAATGCTTTGAACATTGAGCATTTATTTTAATATAAGGATGTGATTAGATCAACGGAACGGCTGTAATTAGATGGGTGAATATATTAAAATATCTATATCTAGAATATTTTTAATAGTAGTATAGTTATCCAGGGTGATTAAAAAAAAACGTGGACAAATTGATATGACAAATCAGGCATACGACAAAGATAAAAAATCACATAGGAACATAGAGTCGCAAACCACTTGTTGAGTCACAAATACAGGGTGTTTCCATCCTAACTCAATTTGAGTTGACGGTAATAAATTTCAGAAAACTGAAAAATATTATAATAAAACATTTAACAGACATTCCCACCTTTGTTTTAAATGTGATAACACCCAAAAAAAAAAAAATGTGGTAGAAGTTTGCATTATGCGCTCCTATGTGATTTTTTATCTTTGTTCTATGCTTGATTTGTCATATCATTTTTGTCCACGTTTTTTTTAATCACCCTGTGTAGCATGATATAAATATGTGTGTGTAAGTACATGTATAAATATTTATATACAAAGTTGCCGTTTGTGCCTACTCTACTTTTATATTTTATTGTCACCTCTAATCTCAAAAAGTAAATTTTGTAGTATGATCCTTCTGCTCATGTTACAAAATTATACGTAAATTTGTTGTGTTTTGAAAAATTGGTGCCAATAAAATATAAAAATTGGCGCAAAGTGGAACTCTTATATGCAAAACCAATATAAACTAATGTAAATTATCAACAACTAAAGTGAATGTCTATATATATAATAAAGGAATTTATACTATGCAAAGAAAATATGCAAAGAGTACACATATTCAAGGTAAAAAAAATGTATCAATAGAAAGTTAAACTTTTTTAATTAAAAATTATATTTATAAATTTCTTGTTTGTTACAATCCTTATCTTTTCTTTATCAAGAGAAAATAATATAAATTGTACTTTTATTTATTGATAATAGATGGCAGCACTATATATTGAGTAAGATCTCATTAGTGTTTTCTATAGTTCAACTTCCATTTTTTTTTGCCTTTCTGTACAATAGAAGGCAGTTTCCTGGTCTCCTTTTAACTTTTTTAACGTAGCTGTTCCCAACTGCTCAGCTTAAGGCCCCTGTCCTCGCTCAAGGAAACGCTCGTGAGCAAATGCTATCCCTATGGGGAAGCATTTTTCAAATAACTCTTTCGCATTTTGACATTTTTGAATTTTTTTTTTTTTTTTTTCTTTTTTTTTTTTTTTTTTTTTTGCGTTGGATAGCTGAGGTGCATGCCGACAGCGCACGTTTTTTACTTTTTCGATTTTGGTTGCAGATATTTTTTACAAAGTTAGTTTCACTTTTGAAACCGGTTTCGAAACTGAAAGTGCTTTTTAAAAAATATATCTGCAACCAAAATCGAAAAAGTAAAAAAGGTGCGCTGTCGGCATGCACCTCAGCTATCCAACGCAAAAAAAATCATTCAAAAATGTCAAAATGCGAAAGAGTTATTAGAAAAATGCTTCCCCATAGGAATAGCATTAGCTAGCGAGCGTTTCCTCGAGCAAGGACAGGGGCCTTAACAAGCGCAAAACATTTTGATACGTCCAGAGCCATCCTTATGGAGGACAGCTTAAAGCGAGGCTCGGTGCAAAGATTTTGCGAGGCCCTTTCCTTTCAAACACAATCTTATCTGCTATACTATCAATAAAAAATGTTTTTCACCTATATATTGTGCCCCGGAAACCAGGGTTCGATCCCCAATCTATTGTAAAGGAATAGCATTTGTTTGTCTATTTGTAAGGTTAATTTCTGGAACTACTGAACCAATTTCAAAAGTAATGGTGGCGAATTGATAATGAAAATCTCTCTTCCAACATAGGCTATATTTTATGTCAAGAACATTATTTTTTCTAAACTAAAATCATAAATGTATATAAAAGATTTTCTATTATACCTTCTTCTTTTTATTAAAGAAAAAATATTTTGTGTCCAAGTGCGAGGCCTTTCTAGGCGCGAGGCCCTGTGCGGCCGCACCTGTTGTACACCCCTAAGGACGACTCTGGATATATCTACAAATTCATTTTTAAAGGAAATTTATAAAATTGGAAGGCCTGACCGTGAAAGGGATTTCGGATCGCACTTAGTTTTCCATTTTCTGATAATTAAACTACATACAAAATACATAAAATATGTAAAATATCATATCGTAAGAAAGTTAAACTTTTAATTAAAAATTAAATTTATAAATCCTTTGTTTGTTACAACCATTATCTTATTATTAAGAGAAATGAATATAAATTTTACTATCGATAACAGATGGCAGCACTATAAAATATGCAGGATCTGGCTATAGATCAACTTTCATTTTTTGACCTTTCTCTATAAATAATAAAGACAGTCTCCTGGTCCACCCTTTTTTACTTTTTCTTATTTTTTCTTATTTTTCTTTTTAACTTTTTCAACGGAGTTAAGGCTGTTCTCAACTGCTGCGGTCAACAACCGCATATTAGCAAATTCATTTTTTAAGGGTGTTCTTAAATCATAAAGACCAACTTACTGACATAAATCTTAATTTATTTTTGTTCGAAAATGTATGAAACTAGCAGGTGTTGTTACTGAGAAACTGTCTAATTGCACCCAATTTTCTGTTTTTTTTTTTTTTTTTTTTTTTTTTTTTTTTTTTTTTTTCAAACACAATAGATCTTTTATAACTAGCCTTCAAAGTTGACGTTTTTGAACACATTTCCCGACGAAAGCAGAAAAAACAGTCGAAAAGCGGGTGATCACGTGATCGAAATAGCTTAGAACTGGATAGGTAATTTAATGATCATGAAATGGAAAACTAAGTTAGATTCGAAATCGCTTCCATTGTCAGGCCTTTCAATTTTATATCTTTTTGTTAAAAAAATTAATTTTTAATTGTGTCAAAACATTTTGCGCTTGTTGAGCGGTTTGAGAACAACCTTAATAGAAAGACACAAAATTGGAAGTCCTGACTATGAAAGTGATTTCGAAACGTACTTTATTTTCCATTTTATGGTGATTAAATTACTTATCGAGCTATAAGCGATTTCGATCGCGTGATCACGCATTTTTCTCCATTTGTAAGATTGTTTTTTTTTTTTTTCTTTTTTCGTCAGAAAATGTGGTTCAAATCATCAACTTCAACGGCTTGTTCTAAAAAATTTGTGTTCGAAAAATATATATATATATCCCCCCTCCCCTTTTATTCAAAAAAATTGTAATTTAACAAGTTACAATGACAATTTGGAAAATAATATTTTCAAAGACTATATTTTAGATTTATAAATGATTTCTATATTTAAAAAAAACACTAATATGTACATTTTTATGATTATCACAACGTAGCTTACGTAATAACACAGCCATATTAATATGCCTGGGCATTTAGAGTCACGCTAATATTCCTGGGCTTATCATAAACATATATTAAATGAAATTTCAGTTTAATAATTTTCGGTACTGCGAATTTTTAAATTTCTAAACATGGCACATTTTCAATTTTTACACCGTCATATCCATAAAAAAATTTACTTTTAAATGCAACTTGTTTGAAACATGTAACATTTCAGAGCCATTGCATGAAAAACACATAAAATGTACTACATATGACATGAAATCTTATAAGTTGTTAAAAAATAATCTGTACATTAAATTTATAAAAACGTTAGTTTATTTTAATTTGAAGAGATAATACCATTGTTGAAACAGCAGTTATATGTAGAAAAACTGACCTAACGTGACAATGAATAGCCGAATTAGTCCTTTCAAACAAGAGCATGATTTGTACTCTTTATGGCGCAAACAAAAAAAGATTTGGCGCTTAAGGCTGTTCTCAACAAGCACAAAACGTTTTGACACATTAAAAAATCCATTTTTTAACGGAAAGATATAAAATTGAAAGGTCTGGCTATGGAAGCAGTTTCGAATCGAATTCAGTTTTCCATTTTATGATAATTAAATTACTTACCGAGGTTTAAGCTATCTTGATCACGCGATTTCCTACCTTTCGATGACTGGTTTTTCAGCTTTCGTCGGAAAATGCAGATCAAAATATCATTTTTCAGGGCTGGTTCTGAAATATCTATTGCGTTTTCACAAAAACAGAAAAATGAGTGCGATTAGATAGTTTCTGAATAACAACACCTGCTAGTTTCATGCATTTCCGAACAAAAAGGCAAAACTTATGTCTCACAGTGTCCCCGCTTGATTTAAGAACACCCTTAATCTCTCCTGAGCTCATGGTTTATTTATGTACTCTTTGTAGGTGCGTAATTATCTAAATACGTAATTATCTAAATTCGTAATTATCTAAATACATCGAACCCATAGTCGTCGTTCAATCCGTCCGTCTGTCCACGTATATAACAGAGCAAAAACTACCCAACCTAATCTTTTAAAATTCATATATATATATTACATAATTTTGTCGAATCATTTCAAATTTTAAGAAAATCGGCTGTATAGCTCAATTACATCAGGGACAATCAAAAGTATTCCATTAAATTATGTTGAATGGGATAAAATGGTTTCAAGTGCATTTTAATGATGTTATACTCTTTTGAACATAATACAATTCATATGCATCTGTGAAATATATATTAAAATATACATTCTGTGCAATCTGTGGTTCAATAAATGTTTTTTATTAATATAACAGAGCCCCAAAATAGTATTCTATTACATAATGGTATAGGGAGAAACATCGTTTGGGGTGCATTTTAATTATATTAAACTATTTCACATTTTATGAAATTGGTATACTTAGCTGTGGTTTGCTACAAGTTAATTTCTGTATAATAGAAAACATTTAATATTTATAGGGATACACAAAACATTTTGGATAATGTATTGTATCCGAAATACTGTATATTTTAAAATAAGTATTACATATATATAAAATATACATTACTTACTCCGTATATACAATACGAAGTAAGTATTGTATATTTTAAAAACTTCGGTATAGTAAGAACGCACCTCATTTGCTGCATCTGACGTGCAATTTCCAACTTGTTATAAAACACGTAGTTCGCCAAAAAAAAAAAAAAAGCACTATAAGAAACAAATTGCTACTTTGTTTACTTCTGCTATCTGTTAGTCTCCATCCACAGTAACTTCTGTACACACTACTGGCTGAAAAAGACCCGGATGATAATGTAAAGTCTAAGGGGGCGTTCTTTTCAAATATCTCGCTCAAATTTTAATATTTTAACGTGATTTTTTTTTCTTTTTTTTCTTTTTAGCCTCCGATGCTATTTCTTTCAGACAAGCTAAAAAGTGCGGTGTCAAAAATTGTGGCCCACTTTTACTTACCTATCATACGTAGTATAGGGTAAGTCTTGCAATCGTTTTGAAAATCGAAAAAAAAAATTTGATGGATTTACACGTTTCAGATACTGGAGATTCCGAAAAACGTATTTTTAGGGAAAAAAAAATTACCGTCGATCTGTCTGTCTGTCTGTTTGTAAACGCTCTATCTCACGAACAAATAGAGATAGAGACTTAAAATTTTGTATGTACTTGGTAAGTAAGAATAGGATGAAACCTATTTAATATCAGTAACTTCGATTATCCGGAACTATTTTTTTCGGACTCTCGAAAAACTTTTTTGACGGATTTACACGTTTCAGATACTGAAGATTCCGAAAAACATATTTTTACATTAAAAAAAAAATTGTCGTCCGTCTGTCTGTCTGTAAACGCTCTATCTCACGAACAAATGGAGAGACTTAAAATTTTATACGTACTTAGTAAGAATAGGACAAAGCCTATTTAATATCAGTAACCTCGATTATCCGGAACTATTTTTTTCGGACTTTCGAAAAATTCGTTCTGATGAAATGTATATGTTACAGGCCAAACCCGATTTTAGGCCAAACTAGATTGGCCTAGGCCAAACCGGTCTATCCTAACACCCATCGGATAAACTAGTTTTTCCTAGGCCAAACCGGTTTATCCTAACGCTCATCGGACAAACTAGTTTTTCCTAGGCCAAACCGGTTTATCCTAACGCTCATCGGACAAACTAGATTTTCCTAAGCCGAACTAGTCTATCCTAAGGCCCATAGGACAAACTAGTTTTTCCTAGGCCAAACTAGTTTGGCCTAACTTTTATAGGATAAACTAGTTTAGCCTGCTGTTTATTGGTCTGAACTAGTTTATCCTAGGCCGATCTAGATTATCCTAGGTTAATTCAATTTGGCGTGATTTTATTGAATTCAATGACCGCCTCAGCGCCAACGTTCTAGTTTGTCCTAGGCTGATCTAGTTTATCCTAGGCCAATGTATTTTACGTGCTTTTAGCTCAAAGGCGTCAAAGCCTGAGAAATAATGGGCTCGCAAGTTCTGTATGTACGCATGTATGTACGTACGTATGTACGTAACACGATAACTCTTCATAGAAATAATGTAATTTGAAGTTGACGTGTTATTATCTCATTAGACTACCAAAGCCTGAGAAATAATATGCCCGTGGATTCTGTATCTATGTATGTACGTAAGTACGTAACGCAAAAATTCTTGATAGAAATACCCGATTTGCATCAAACTTTCAATATAAGTTTATTGTTTATTCTTATGAGGAGTTTTCTGTTTAATTTTGGGAGGTCATTGGAGAATAATAAGGGGGAGGAAGATCGAGAGGCTGATTCGCCACTTCCCTTAAGGTATCCGCCTACGTTTGAAACAGCAATTTCGATGAAAATTCGGAATTTTTTTTTATTTGATTTTATTATAGAATGGGCATTTCTTTTTCTAAATCTGTTTTTATTTTTCCTGTACGCCTATCAGAAATGAAATTAGACACCTTTAAAAAAAGCAGACGACGTTGGAACGAACGTTATATGAAAACTTTAAATGCATTTTCTGAAAAATTAAATTTTCATCGGAAAAGGTGAACGACTATTGCTCTAACTCAAAATTTTATTATCTTATAACCATGAAATTTTTTGTGTAGCTTTTTGAGAATGTCTAGAGTGTAATGAACTAAAGAATTAGCTCTAAGCGATTTATTTGTCGATATATAGCTATTTTAATGAAAAATTACACGTAAAATTATCGAAATTTTCTATGTAGTTGTATATAATCAGCTGTATCTCTTTTAGATTTCAGTATATTGACTAGTTTTTAGTTCATTACACTCAATAGTGTCTAATATGCTTATGATGAAAAAAAAATTGGGTTATATGCATTATTTTTTTTTTTTTTTTTTTTAGAGCCGGAGCCGTTTTTATAAAAAAAAATGCTAAAAAATGACCAAAAGTCTTCAAAATTTCAAAAAGTTGCATTGATATAATATATTTTTTTATAATTTTCTTTATTCTGTGTTACATTACACTGAAAAATACCAAAAAATGTGTCTAAATTAGAGTTTTTTAAAAAAAAATGTCCGAACGTAGTCGGATACCTTAAATCAAATAAACGGGTTTCCATGCATTATTAGCATATTTTATATAACAAAAATTAAATATAGAAGCATTCTGATGAGGCGCCTCCATGATTAGTTGTGGATGTTCATTGTTTAAGTATAAAGAGAGAGGGAACTATAAGTAACGCCCCATAATTTATGTAAATGCTTTTTTCAAGTTGAATTTGCTGATTTGCTTAAATTTTTGAAATAGATTCATTCTGGTAAGGTGCTTCCCTGATTAGTTTTGGAAGTTAATTGGTTAAGAAAAAATGGAAGAAAGGGGGACTCCCGCCTATTTTTGCCAAATGGGTTTTTCATGCAGAATTAACCGATTTGCTGCAAATCTTTGATTTGTTCATTCTGATGAAGCGCTTCACTGATTAATTTCGGTGGTTCTTTGGTTAAGTATAAAGGGGAAGCGTACAATTTATTTCCTTAAATTAGATAAATTAGATAAATTAGTTATAATACAGAATTATCCAATTTCCTTAAAATTTTGGACATGAATTCATTTTGATCAGACGCTTCTTTAATTAATTTTTCTTTTGGTTAAATATAATGGGGTAGTGGACGATTTATTGCCTTCCTTAAATTAAAAAAATGGGTTTTTAAGCAGATTTATCTGATTTGCCGATTAAATTTTGAATATAGTTTTTTTCATAAGGCAAATCCCTGAATAGTTTTGAGGGTTTAATGATTAAGTATAAAAGGAGGAATGTAGGATTACCCTCCTTAAATCAGATGAATGGTTTTTGAGCAGAATTATCTAATTTGCTTCAAATTTTGGATAATTGTTCAATTTTATAAAGCGTATCTGCATTTAGTTTTGGGGTTCAATGGTTAAGTATAATTAGGGGAAATGGGAAAAAGTACCCTCACTTGTTTTTTCGAGGGTGATATTTAAAAAAAAGTCTGTAATACACAATTAGTGTAAACAGCCTTTGAATGCAAAGCCATTACTTTAACAGGGCAATATTCTTTTTAATATTAATCCTGACTAGAGCTCTCTAATCTTGTGCAAAGTGGTTTTGCTATCACCCCTAGTAGTAAGCCCAGCACTTGGTGCGGCGGAAGTGACGTCACAGGGGGGCGTGGTCAGTTGTCAATCAAAAGGGGGAGGGAACCGGAAGTGACGTCATCAGGATGACGTCTTGTTAGACGAGGGTCGGTTGAGTTGTTTTTGGCTGAGAGCGTCCTGTTAGACGAGGTGCCTCCCCCCATTTTTTCCCCTACTTGATTTGGACTTTGAATAATTTTTTTCAAGTTTGATTTTTCAGTGTCGCCATCTATCGGACTTCTGTGAACTAATGCCGAAGCATTTTGAGAATATTGAAAAAGAATATTTTTTTTTCCCTGACTGGGGATCGAACCCGAGTCGTCCGCATAGGAAGCGGATGCGTTAACCGTTAGGCTATCAGTTACTTGTGATAGAGTAGGAATGAATTGAAGTTATGGGGGGTTCTGAAGATATGACTTTGCGTCTTGATGTGGTTGAATCTAAGAAGTTTGATTGTTTAATGAAGGCTTTGTAGGCTTGTAATTTATTATTTGAATTAGCGAAATGAATGTATTAATGTTTTAGATTTTAATTAATAACGTTACAATTATTTTTGAATTGATTGTTTAATGAACTTTACAATTAATTTTGAATTGATTGTTTTATGAAAGTTTTGTGTAATTATAATTTATTATTTGAATTTGCGTAATGAATGTCTTATTATTTTTAAGTAATAACTTTTGCAATTAATTATGAGAAATGAATTTAGTTTTCGAATGGGTATTGTTGAATTTTATTTTATTTTTAAATATTTAGTAATAAATAATTATAAATAATTTATTATTATCAATGTATGTTTTCATAGACTTTTTTATTAATGAGTTTTTTCATAGACCTTTTTTTCATTATTTATACATTTCATGTGTTAGAATTATTATTGCTATTATTATTATTTTTTAATACCTGAAAATGGTGCGAAGTGTTTAAATTATTTAATCTAGCTTATTTGTAATTAAAAAATTGAATGAAACAGTCTTATTGATTATTATTAATCACTTATTATTATTAATCACTTATTATTATTATTATTACATATTACTCTTTTACTGAACGTATTTTTTAATGAAAAATAAAACTTTTTTTCTTTAACTTATCTTTTTTTTTTTTTTTTTTCACCGAATACATTTTTTAATGAAACTTTTTTTCTTTAACTTATCTTTTTTTTTCACCGAATACATTTTTTTTTACTAAACATAGAACTTTTTTTTTCCTTAACATAACTTTTTTTTTTTTTTTACTGAATTTTTTTTTTTTTTTTTTAATAAAACATAAAACTTTTTTCTTTTCAATACATATTTTTTTTTTCTCTTTTACTGAACGTATTTTTTAATGAAAAATAAAACTTTTTTTCTTTAACTTATCTTTTTTTTTTCACCGAATACATTTTTTTACTAAACATAGAACTTTTTTTTTTCCTTAACATAACTTTTTTTTTTCCTTAACATAACTTTTTTTTTTTTACTGAATACATTTTTTTTTTTTTTTAATAAAACATAAAACTTTTTTTTCTTTTCAATACATAATTTTTTTTTTTCTCTTTTACTGAATACATTTTTTTTTTTATTCAACATGAACTTTTTCTAAACACAAAACTTTTTTAAAACTAAACTTAAAACTTTTTCCTAAACACAAAAATAATTTACTCACTATAAAACTTTTTTTTTCCAATTCATATATATTTTTTTTTTACTGAACATAAAACTTTTTCCTAAACACAAAACTTTTTTTTAAAACTAAACTTAATTCCTAAACACAAAAATAATTTACTCAATATAAAACTTTTTTTTTCCAATTCATATATTTTTTTTTTACTGAATACATTTTTATACTAAACATAAAACTTTTTTTTTTTTCTAAACACAAAACTTTTTTTTAAAACTAAACTTAATTCCTAAACACAAAAATAATTTACTCAATATAAAACTTTTTTTTCCAATTCATATATTTTTTTTTTTTTTACTGAATACATTTTTATACTAAAACATAAAACTTTTTTTCTAAACACAAAACTTTTTTAAACTAAACTTAAAACTTTTTCCTAAGCATAAAAATATTTTTTTTCCAGAATAGAAAACTTTTTTTTTTTTTTTTTTTTACATAATAAAAAAAACTTTTCTTAAACATAAAAAACATTTTCCCCCTAATCTTAAAAAAAAAATTTATTTTCTTAAATAAATTTTTCTTTTTCTAAAACATACAAATATTTTTTTTTCCGAAGCATTTTTCTTTTTCTAAAACATACAAATATTTTTTCCGAAGCATTTTTCTTTTTCTAAAACACAAAAAATACTTTTTTCATAAAATATTTTTTTTTTCCCAAAACATTATTTCTTTTTACAAAACGTATTATTTTCTAAGCATAAAAATTATTATCTTTTTAACCTAAATCGCTTTTTCCAAAACATATTTTTTTTAATCTCCAAACATAATTTAATAATCTGGGAACAACACATAAGCTCTTTTTTGTTTTTATGGGCATTCTTTTCAAAAAATTTCTTTTCTCAAGAAAAAATTCGACTCTCGATAGTATATAGGTATTTTATCATTACACACTTACAACTCTTTTCAAATGTTTATCAGAAAATAAGTCAATCAAAGTCTAGTAGTTATCACACCTGTTCCTCAGAAATATTACTATCATATGAAACAGTAAAGAAAATTGATAGATATTTAATATTTAATAACCTCTGACACGAAATTACTGTCGAATGAGAATACTAATAATCAATAAAATCAACTGTTGAACAAAAAATAGTACAAATTACCAAAAATTTAAATGTTTTTTCTACAAAAGTTACAAAAAATTAATATACTAATGACAAGTTACAGAAAGAACTAAAAAAAATTATGAATATATTTACAAATTTATTAAAATCACACCTTTTTCTGGATTACAAACCACAATTTCTTGAAAAATTTAACACCGAATTTATAAGATTTTAATCCTTGTATTACATACACTCAATAAATATTAAAAATTAAACAAAAAAAAAAAATGTTTAGTCTCATCAATAAGCAGAAATTCTATATTAAAAGAATATTTTTCATAGTAGTACTTATAAAAATGAGAGTTTACAAACTGATTTTCATAATTTTATCACATTCAAACTTAATTTTCATACAGAAAACATTAAAGAAAATTAATAGATATTTAATATTTAATAACCTCATACATGAAATTACTGTCGAATGAGACAACTAATAATCAATAAAATCAACTGTTGAACAAAAAAAAAAAAAAATAGTACAAATTACCAAAAATTCAAATGTTTTTTCTACAAAAGTTACAAAAATTAACATATGAATGACAAGTTAGAAAAATAACTAAAAAAAATTAATGAACATATTTACAAATTTATTAAAATCACACCTTTTTCTAGATTACAAACGACAATTTCTTGAAAAATTGAACACCTAATTTGTAAGATTTTAATCCTTGTATTACATACACTCAGTAAATATTCAGAATTAAACAAAAAAAAATAATTTTTTAGTCTCATCAATAAGCAGAAATTCTATATTAAAAGAAAATTTTCATAGTAGTACCTATAAAAATGAGAGTTTACAAACTGATTTTCATAATTTTATCATATTCAAACTTAATTTTTATACATAAAACATTATTTAATCAAATTTTATACTTTCTAATTCAGTAAAATTCAATACTTTTTTAGTTTTTAACCCATTACCACAATATTTATTTACATCAAACTTGATTCTTTACCTTTTATATTTCAGCATTACACAAGTGAGATAAATACTAACTTGGAACGATTATAGAGTTGAAGTCAATTGATTCTATTCGATTTTCACCTTATACACATTGCTCCTACACGAAATTTCTTACTGCTATAATCATCTAATGTATTGAAACTAATATACTCATAGTATTAATCAAATTATATGTTTCCTCTTGCACTTCTGAATTATTGTCCATCAAGTTGCTTAAAATATAAATACTATCTATACAGTTTTAATGAATCATAGTATACATGATTAATCTTGAGTTAGCACTTCCATAGTATTAATCAAATTATATATTTCATCTTGCACTTCTGAATTATCGTCTATCAAGGTACTTAAAATACAAATACTATCGTCACAGTTTTAATGATGCATAGTATACTGACTAATCTTTAGTCAGCCCTTCCATAGTATTTTAACATTTCATAACATTTCATTGAATTTTAACAGTCCATATTTCAAATAACCTATTTTCGAAACCAAACTATGTGAATTTTACCACATAGAATGATTTGGGTTTCACACTTTTCTCAAAATTATCAGATATGTACTCCTCAGAGGAATTACTGTCATATGAATAAATGAAAAAAATTTAATTTTTATTAAATGTACACGAAATTGATTGCAATATACATGTATTTAATAAAAATAAATAAATAAGCGATTATTTATACATTAAACCTTTATTAAATATATATTTCTTTCATTATACAGATGTTTCAACAAGATGAACCAAAACAGCAGCAAACTTCAGAAATTTATGATCTGAATGATTCATCCCTAGCACATGTAGCGTTAACGAATAATATATATGTGAGAACTTATATGAGAAATAGTAGAATTCGTATATGAAACGTAATAAGAGTAAATATAAAATGATTTGTCTTACTGCCTACACTTTAACAAGTGCCTTTTTACCTATATTGTTGAAGAGAATCCTAATTGTTTCCATTTATTTCTATTACAGATATACTCTATATGCTACAAACACTTCTTAAGTAAATGGAATTTAACAGACCATACAAAAATCCATACAGGTGAAAAACCTTACACATGGGAAGATTACCAAATTCTGTTTTCAAGGAGACGTGAATCAAAAATGTACAAATCATCATATAAAAACATCGTCAATTATATGTAAACTTAGTGAAGATATACAAAAATTAGTCAGACTTTTGAAGAATTCAGAAATAAAGGAAGATATTTAGACTATTTATCCATCATATTTTCATAACACTTACCACAATATCTCAAACTTAAAATTTGGAAGACATACACACTTCTGAAAAGTAATTTTGTTACCCGTGATTCTTCTAACCAGCATGAATGTATAGATATTATTTTGCAATGTATTCTTTAAATGCTTACATTAAATATTCTTTTATATGCATATACCGTTGTGTTTATTTTTCTAATACCTATTACATTAATGAAATAAATAACAGTTTAAGTGAAACGACACTCTCACAACTTAAAAAAGGCATAAGAACATACAAAAAATAAGCAGATGTATGAAAAAATATGCAATTTTACAAAATAATTTCACTGTTTTCTAGAAATATTAACAAAAAAATATTTACAATATAAAAAATTGCATGTTTTCTAGAAATATTAACAAAAAAAATATTTACAATATAAAAAATTGCAAAAGTAAAAAGAAAAAAACACAAATGTAAAACAAAAAATCACAAAGTGAAAAACTCACAAGAAAGTTTTTGAAAAAAAATTTACAACAAAAATTTTTTACAAAAACCAAAACTTCAAAAAATATTTTTACAAAAAATATTTTTACAAAAAATTTTTTTTTTTCAAAAAAATATTTTTACAAATTTTTTTTTTTTTTTTTTTTTTTTTTTTTTTACAAAAAAAAAAAATTTTTTTCAAAAAAATTTTTTTTCAAAAAAATTTTTTTACAAAAAAATTTTTTTTTTTCAAAATAACTTTTTACAAAAAATTTTTTTTTTTCAAAATAACTTTTTACAAAAAATTTTTTTTTCAAAAACATTTTTTTTACAAAAAATTTTTTTTTTTTTTTTTTACTTTTGTAAAAAGTTATTTTGAAAAAAAATTTTTTTGTAAAAAATGTTTTTGAAAAAAAAAAATTTTTTGTAAAAAGTTATTTTGAAAAAAAAAAATTTTTTGTAAAAAGTTATTTTGAAAAAAAAATTTTTTTTTTTGTAAAAAAAAAAAAATGTTTTTGAAAAAAAAAAATTGTAAAAATACTTTGAAAAAAAAATTTTTTTTTGTAAAAAAAAATGTTTTTGAAAAAAAAAAAATTTTGTAAAAATATTTTTTTGAAAAAAAAAAAAATTTTTGTAAAAATATTTTTTGTAAAAATATTTTTTGAAGTTTTGGTTTTTGTAAAAAATTTTTGTTGTAAATTTTTTTTCAAAAACTTTCTTGTGAGTTTTTCACTTTGTGATTTTTTGTTTTACATTTGTGTTTTTTTCTTTTTACTTTTGCAATTTTTTATATTGTAAATATTTTTTTTGTTAATATTTCTAGAAAACATGCAATTTTTTATATTGTAAATATTTTTTTGTTAATATTTCTAGAAAACAGTGAAATTATTTTGTAAAATTGCATATTTTTTCATACATCTGCTTATTTTTTGTATGTTCTTATGCCTTTTTTAAGTTGTGAGAGTGTCGTTTCACTTAAACTGTTATTTATTTCATTAATGTAATAGGTATTAGAAAAATAAACACAACGGTATATGCATATAAAAGAATATTTAATGTAAGCATTTAAAGAATACATTGCAAAATAATATCTATACATTCATGCTGGTTAGAAGAATCACGGGTAACAAAATTACTTTTCAGAAGTGTGTATGTCTTCCAAATTTTAAGTTTGAGATATTGTGGTAAGTGTTATGAAAATATGATGGATAAATAGTCTAAATATCTTCCTTTATTTCTGAATTCTTCAAAAGTCTGACTAATTTTTGTATATCTTCACTAAGTTTACATATAATTGACGATGTTTTTATATGATGATTTGTACATTTTTGATTCACGTCTCCTTGAAAACAGAATTTGGTAATCTTCCCATGTGTAAGGTTTTTCACCTGTATGGATTTTTGTATGGTCTGTTAAATTCC
Source organism: Maratus speculifer (assembly GCA_964019185.1). Classification (NCBI taxonomy): domain Eukaryota; kingdom Metazoa; phylum Arthropoda; class Arachnida; order Araneae; family Salticidae; genus Maratus; species Maratus speculifer. The sequence continues at coordinate 259,672,799 of OZ025294.1, forward strand.
ATTTACTTAAGAAGTGTTTGTAGCATATAGAGTATATCTGTAATAGAAATAAATGGAAACAATTAGGATTCTCTTCAACAATATAGGTAAAAAGGCACTTGTTAAAGTGTAGGCAGTAAGACAAATCATTTTATATTTACTCTTATTACGTTTCATATACGAATTCTACTATTTCTCATATAAGTTCTCACATATATATTATTCGTTAACGCTACATGTGCTAGGGATGAATCATTCAGATCATAAATTTCTGAAGTTTGCTGCTGTTTTGGTTCATCTTGTTGAAACATCTGTATAATGAAAGAAATATATATTTAATAAAGGTTTAATGTATAAATAATCGCTTATTTATTTATTTTTATTAAATACATGTATATTGCAATCAATTTCGTGTACATTTAATAAAAATTAAATTTTTTTCATTTATTCATATGACAGTAATTCCTCTGAGGAGTACATATCTGATAATTTTGAGAAAAGTGTGAAACCCAAATCATTCTATGTGGTAAAATTCACATAGTTTGGTTTCGAAAATAGGTTATTTGAAATATGGACTGTTAAAATTCAATGAAATGTTATGAAATGTTAAAATACTATGGAAGGGCTGACTAAAGATTAGTCAGTATACTATGCATCATTAAAACTGTGACGATAGTATTTGTATTTTAAGTACCTTGATAGACGATAATTCAGAAGTGCAAGATGAAATATATAATTTGATTAATACTATGGAAGTGCTAACTCAAGATTAATCATGTATACTATGATTCATTAAAACTGTATAGATAGTATTTATATTTTAAGCAACTTGATGGACAATAATTCAGAAGTGCAAGAGGAAACATATAATTTGATTAATACTATGAGTAGATTAGTTTCAATACATTAGATGATTATAGCAGTAAGAAATTTCGTGTAGGAGCAATGTGTATAAGGTGAAAATCGAATAGAATCAATTGACTTCAACTCTATAATCGTTCCAAGTTAGTATTTATCTCACTTGTGTAATGCTGAAATATAAAAGGTAAAGAATCAAGTTTGATGTAAATAAATATTGTGGTAATGGGTTAAAAACTAAAAAAGTATTGAATTTTACTGAATTAGAAAGTATAAAATTTGATTAAATAATGTTTTATGTATAAAAATTAAGTTTGAATATGATAAAATTATGAAAATCAGTTTGTAAACTCTCATTTTTATAGGTACTACTATGAAAATTTTCTTTTAATATAGAATTTCTGCTTATTGATGAGACTAAAAAATTATTTTTTTTTGTTTAATTCTGAATATTTACTGAGTGTATGTAATACAAGGATTAAAATCTTACAAATTAGGTGTTCAATTTTTCAAGAAATTGTCGTTTGTAATCTAGAAAAAGGTGTGATTTTAATAAATTTGTAAATATGTTCATTAATTTTTTTTAGTTATTTTTCTAACTTGTCATTCATATGTTAATTTTTGTAACTTTTGTAGAAAAAACATTTGAATTTTTGGTAATTTGTACTATTTTTTTTTTTTTTTTGTTCAACAGTTGATTTTATTGATTATTAGTTGTCTCATTCGACAGTAATTTCATGTATGAGGTTATTAAATATTAAATATCTATTAATTTTCTTTAATGTTTTCTGTATGAAAATTAAGTTTGAATGTGATAAAATTATGAAAATCAGTTTGTAAACTCTCATTTTTATAAGTACTACTATGAAAAATATTCTTTTAATATAGAATTTCTGCTTATTGATGAGACTAAACATTTTTTTTTTTTTTTGTTTAATTTTTAATATTTATTGAGTGTATGTAATACAAGGATTAAAATCTTATAAATTCGGTGTTAAATTTTTCAAGAAATTGTGGTTTGTAATCCAGAAAAAGGTGTGATTTTAATAAATTTGTAAATATATTCATAATTTTTTTTAGTTCTTTCTGTAACTTGTCATTAGTATATTAATTTTTTGTAACTTTTGTAGAAAAAACATTTAAATTTTTGGTAATTTGTACTATTTTTTGTTCAACAGTTGATTTTATTGATTATTAGTATTCTCATTCGACAGTAATTTCGTGTCAGAGGTTATTAAATATTAAATATCTATCAATTTTCTTTACTGTTTCATATGATAGTAATATTTCTGAGGAACAGGTGTGATAACTACTAGACTTTGATTGACTTATTTTCTGATAAACATTTGAAAAGAGTTGTAAGTGTGTAATGATAAAATACCTATATACTATCGAGAGTCGAATTTTTTCTTGAGAAAAGAAATTTTTTGAAAAGAATGCCCATAAAAACAAAAAAGAGCTTATGTGTTGTTCCCAGATTATTAAATTATGTTTGGAGATTAAAAAAAATATGTTTTGGAAAAAGCGATTTAGGTTAAAAAGATAATAATTTTTATGCTTAGAAAATAATACGTTTTGTAAAAAGAGATAATGTTTTGGGAAAAAAAAATATTTTATGAAAAAAGTATTTTTTGTGTTTTAGAAAAAGAAAAATGCTTCGGAAAAAATATTTGTATGTTTTAGAAAAAGAAAAATGCTTCGGAAAAAAAAATATTTGTATGTTTTAGAAAAAGAAAAATTTATTTAAGAAAATAAATTTTTTTTTTAAGATTAGGGGGAAAATGTTTTTTATGTTTAAGAAAAGTTTTTTTTATTATGTAAAAAAAAAAAAAAAAAAAGTTTTCTATTCTGGAAAAAAAATATTTTTATGCTTAGGAAAAAGTTTTAAGTTTAGTTTAAAAAAGTTTTGTGTTTAGAAAAAAAGTTTTATGTTTTAGTATAAAAATGTATTCAGTAAAAAAAAAAAAATATATGAATTGGAAAAAAAAGTTTTATATTGAGTAAATTATTTTTGTGTTTAGGAATTAAGTTTAGTTTTAAAAAAAAGTTTTGTGTTTAGAAAAAAAAAAAGTTTTATGTTTAGTATAAAAATGTATTCAGTAAAAAAAAAAATATATGAATTGGAAAAAAAAAGTTTTATATTGAGTAAATTATTTTTGTGTTTAGGAATTAAGTTTAGTTTTAAAAAAAAGTTTTGTGTTTAGGAAAAAGTTTTATGTTCAGTAAAAAAAAAAAATATATGAATTGGAAAAAAAAAGTTTTATAGTGAGTAAATTATTTTTGTGTTTAGGAAAAAGTTTTAAGTTTAGTTTTAAAAAAGTTTTGTGTTTAGAAAAAGTTCATGTTGAATAAAAAAAAAAATGTATTCAGTAAAAGAGAAAAAAAAAAAATTATGTATTGAAAAGAAAAAAAAGTTTTATGTTTTATTAAAAAAAAAAAAAATGTATTCAGTAAAAAAAAAAAAGTTATGTTAAGGAAAAAAAAAAGTTATGTTAAGGAAAAAAAAAAGTTCTATGTTTAGTAAAAAAATGTATTCGGTGAAAAAAAAAAGATAAGTTAAAGAAAAAAAGTTTTATTTTTCATTAAAAAATACGTTCAGTAAAAGAGAAAAAAAAAATATGTATTGAAAAGAAAAAAGTTTTATGTTTTATTAAAAAAAAAAAAAAAATTCAGTAAAAAAAAAAAAAAAAAGTTATGTTAAGGAAAAAAAAAGTTCTATGTTTAGTAAAAAAAAATGTATTCGGTGAAAAAAAAAGATAAGTTAAAGAAAAAAAGTTTCATTAAAAAATGTATTCGGTGAAAAAAAAAAAAAAAAAAGATAAGTTAAAGAAAAAAAGTTTTATTTTTCATTAAAAAATACGTTCAGTAAAAGAGTAATATGTAATAATAATAATAATAAGTGATTAATAATAATAAGTGATTAATAATAATCAATAAGACTGTTTCAATCAATTTTTTAATTACAAATAAGCTAGATTAAATAATTTAAACACTTCGCACCATTTTCAGGTATTAAAAAATAATAATAATAGCAATAATAATTCTAACACATGAAATGTATAAATAATGAAAAAAAGGTCTATGAAAAAACTCATTAATAAAAAAGTCTATGAAAACATACATTGATAATAATAAATTATTTATAATTATTTATTACTAAATATTTAAAAATAAAATAAAATTCAACAATACCCATTCGAAAACTAAATTCATTTCTCATAATTAATTGCAAAAGTTATTACTTAAAAATAATAAGACATTCATTACGCAAATTCAAATAATAAATTATAATTACACAAAACTTTCATAAAACAATCAATTCAAAATTAATTGTAAAGTTCATTAAACAATCAATTCAAAAATAATTGTAACGTTATTAATTAAAATCTAAAACATTAATACATTCATTTCGCTAATTCAAATAATAAATTACAAGCCTACAAAGCCTTCATTAAACAATCAAACTTCTTAGATTCAACCACATCAAGACGCAAAGTCATATCTTCAGAACCCCCCATAACTTCAATTCATTCCTACTCTATCACAAGTAACTGATAGCCTAACGGTTAACGCATCCGCTTCCTATGCGGACGACTCGGGTTCGATCCCCAGTCAGGGAAAAAAAAAATATTCTTTTTCAATATTCTCAAAATGCTTCGGCATTAGTTCACAGAAGTCCGATAGATGGCGACACTGAAAAATCAAACTTGAAAAAATTATTCAAAGTCCAAATCAAGTAGGGGAAAAAATGGGGGGAGGCACCTCGTCTAACAAGACGCTCTCAGCCAAAAACAACTCAACCGACCCTCGTCTAACAAGACGTCATCCTGATGACGTCACTTCCGGTTCCCTCCCCCCTTTTGATTGACAGCTGACCACGCCCCCCTGTGACGTCACTTCCGCCGCACCAAGTGCTGGGCTTACTACTACCCCTGTATAATGTATTTTATTTGAAGGGTAGTAGAATACTGTTACAGGTTTGCACGGGCCGGAATTTCGAAGCCCGGTATAAAAATTAAAAGTTCAGCCCGAGCCCTGCCGGTAAAAAAATCATTGAAAAGGGACTCAGTCCGGCTCGACCTGGCCCTACTCAATTTCTGCAAAAAATTCAGATTTTAATTCACATACATTTAAGATTCCTTTAAAGAATACTGCATACATAATATTTATGGATAAATTTACAATGTATTTTTAAATTACGATGTGTTCGCTAAATGGAAAATACACAATGTATTATTGATTATTTAGATTCTTAGTCCTTCAATATTCAAATAGGAATTCATTAAATAGTTAGAATAAAAGAAAAAAAGGAGTGTTATAAACATCATAACTTTTGAATATGTTTAGTAAAAAGTAGATTTGTAAATATATTTTTCTATCATTCCTTAAGGGTTTTCTCAAATCCAAAAGAGCTACATCCTAACACATTTATTAATTCCTTTTCGGAAATGCATAAGATTAACAGGCATTCTCACTCAGAAAATATGTAATCGAATAGCGTTAACCATTTTTTCTTAAAAGCGATGTATCTTTGAGAAAATATTATTAAAGCTACGTTTTGAATCGAATTTCCAGTTGCGACTTTACGGAAAAGAAAAACTTGACGCCATGACAAAAATAGCTATATGTCGACAGGTAATTAATTTCTCAAAAGTGGAAAACGCTGTTCGATTCCAAATTATGTTCAGCTGCGATCTGCCTCGAATAATAATAATAATAATAATAATAATAATAATAATAATAATAATAATAATAATAAAAGCAAGCTTATCACAGCATGGCCTGGGTCTGCAGAAAGAAAAATAAAAATAAGCAAATACCATGTCCAATGTATCATGTCTCTACGGTGGACATGTTAAATTTCTGTATTGATGTTACAAGCAATGACTCTTAACACACATTTATGCTTATTCTAGTGAAAGATATGTTTTTACCGGCCAAACCCAATTTTGAGCCAAATTACATTAGCCTAGACCAAAATATTTTATCCTAACGCAAATTGGATAAACTAGTTTTCCAATGCCAAACTTATTTCTCTAAATGTCCATAGGATAAACTAAATTTTCCTATGAAAATTGGTAATCCTTCACTTTTTCTTTCATACTTAACCATTAAACTCCCCAAAACTATTCAGGGAATCGCTTATCAGAAAGAACATACATCCAAATTTGACGCAAATCCGTAAATTCTGCATCAAAACCATTTATCTAAATTATTGGGGGGGTTACCTACATTGCCCCTTTTTTTACACTTAAACGATAAACATCCACAACTAATCACGGAGGCATCTTGTCAGAATAATCCTATACCTAAAACTTTAAATGAAAACTGATAATTCTGCATGAAAAATTCATTTCCCTGAATTAACAATGGGGTATTAGCCTCCCTTTCACCCCCTCTTAATCTTATCGAATGAATTCCCAAAACTAATCAGAAAAGTACCTTATCAAAATGAAACTACTTCCAAAATTTTAAGCAAATCGAGTATTTCTACCAAGAGTTATCGCATTACGTACATATGTACGTACATAAGTACAATCATGCGAACATACATCCGTACATACATAAATACAGAACCTGCGAGCTCTTTATTTCTCGGGCTTTGACGCCTGTGAGCTAAAAACACGTAAAATTATATTGGCCTAGGATAAACTAGGTCAGCCTAGGACAAACTAGATCAGCCTAGGACAAACTAGAATGTTGGCGCTGAGGCGGTCATTGAATTCAATAAAATCACGCCAAATTGAATTGGCCTAGGATAATCTAGATCGGCCTAGGATAAACTAGTTCAGACCAATAAACAGCAGGCTAAACTAGTTTATCCTATAAGAGTTGGGCCAAACTAGTTTGTCCTATGGGCCTTAGGATAGATAGTTTGGCCTAGGAAAAACTAGTTTGTCCGATGGGCGTTAGGATAAACCGGTTTGGCCTAGGAAAAACTAGTTTATCCGATGGGCGTTAGGATAGACCGGTTTGGCCTAGGAAAAACTAGTTTATCCGATGGGCGTTAGGATAGACCGGTTTGGCCTAGACCATTCTAGTTTGGCCTAAAATCGGGTTTGGCCTGTAACATATATAAAAAACCTCTATCGATTTTTTTTTCTAATCGGAGGCGAAACAGAATTCTGCAATGGCAGAATCTACATAAAACTTGTTTTTTTTTTTTTTTTTTTTTTTTTTTTTTTCCATAGGATAGCTGAGGACGATTCACAACCGTCCTCGTTTTTACTTTTTTTTTTTATTTTGGTTGTGTTATTTTTATAATAGGTTAGTTTCAGTTTCATAATCGGTTCAAACCGATTCTGAAAGTTAAAGTATTTTTTTTAATCTGATACCAAAATCGAAAAAATAAAAACTAAGCCGGTTGTGGATCGTCCTCAGCTATCCTATTGAAAAAAAAAAAAAAAAAAAAAAAAAAAATCACGTCAAAATATTAATATTTGAGCGAGATATTTGAAAAGAACGCCCCCCATAGACTTTACATTATCATCCGGGTCTTTTTCAGTCAATAGTGGGGCGTCTTAACATTAACTATAAACGCGAAAAAAATATTGCAAACATGCTTAATAGGATACATCAGCTCTGAAGAGGCTAAAGATTCGTAACTTTAGTTAACTCTTAAATAGTTACTTTTAACCATTTCAGGGACAAAGTTACAGTAAAACCCCGATAATTCGGATTAATTGGGACCAGACCCAATCCGGATTATCGAAATCTGGATTATCCGGAAAATCAGAAACAAATGAAATAAAATAAAACATACTTACAGAAAATCACCTTAATGTTAAACTGAAAAGTGCCTGAATTCATTGCTGCATCTTTATAAATATAAATAATTTACTGCAATGATATTGGAGAAGCGTTTTGTCCCAATAACAAGGAAACAGACCTATGGGCTGACAAAGATTGGAAAGCTATCCTTATCAGATAATGGGTCTTATAGGGACTATTTTACAGTGGTTTCTTGCAATGCTCTAAGTAAAAATTTATCGTGCAGTGATTTTTTATGACATTTCTATGTGGTTTAAATTGAAAATTGGAAAAATTGGAATTGCTAAACTTAGTGATACATCGTTGTTTCTTTGAAAGATAACATCAAAGAAATTAAATAAAAAAGCTTAAGGTATTCTTTCGAAAAGATTTCAGGGAAAGTTTTTTTATTCAGAATACGACGTTGAAACAAGTTAATATTATGGAAATTAACCAATCGCTTCTCAAATTTGAAAAAAAAAAAAAAAAAAAAGTTATCAAATCGATCCGGAGATCCGGATTAACGGGGTCCGAATTAGCGGGGTTCTACTGTACTTGTATTCGTAAAATGTTGAAAGAATTGATTGATTCTAGTATTTACAAAAAAAAATTATTTGTAAGCAAGTAAAACGGATAAATTTTCACATACTTAATAAAAATGAAATTTTCTTGCAAAAATTCTGGTGCCAATGTGGAATTCAAGAATTAAAATTAGGCAATGCCATATCGGCATCACCGCCCTTCAAGGTGTTATAAAGCTTATATAAACTCGAATTCTTAAAGAATGTGTTAAATGTTTTTCTTCACAAATCAAAAGCTTTTTACGTAAGTATAGTTATTAGCTCACAGGCTATCATAGCCTGAGAGCTTATGTGCCCGCCCGTTCTGTATGTTCGTTCGTGCGTAACGCGATAACTCATGATAAAACTATCCGATCCACTTGAAATTTTGTATATAGGTATATCCTGACAAGGCGCTTCCCTGATTAGTTTTTGGAGTTCATTCGCTATGTATAAGAAAAGGAACGGGGGGCTCATGCCCCTCCCCTTAATTGATATAAATGGGTTTTTCATGCAGAATTAAGTTTTCGTTAAAAATTTAGATATAGGATCATTGTGATGAGGCGATTCCGTGAGTGTTATTAGGTGTTCATTGAATAAGTATAAACAGGGGGAACGGGGGTTCTAATGCCCCTCCCCTTAATTTATATGAATGGGTTTTTGCAAGCAGAATTGTTAGATTTCGTTCAAATCTCCGAATAGTTTTGGAGGTTTAATGGTTAAGTATGAAAGAGGGGGACAACTCCTCTTAAATTATATAAATGATAAATGGGTTTTATCAAGAATTATCCGATTTGCTTTGAATTTTGGATATAGATTTTTTTATATGATAAAACATGCCCTTCATAGTTTAGGAGGTTCAATCATTAAGTATAAAAAAAGGGAAAGGGGAGAGCTGTTTCCCCTTCTTATTTTTTTTTTTTCGAACGGAATTAACCTTTGAAAATATAAGACTGTAATGTACAATTAGTATGCGTAGCCTGTGAGCTCAATGCCATCAGTTTAACTGGGCAATATTCTTTTTATTTTTTTAAGATACCAAATTAAAATTATATATTTTTTCTTTGCCCTGTATAAGTTATATTTAGAAAAGCTCAACATACTGTAACAAGTAAGACAATAATAATAATAATAATAATAATAATAAATGCAGTATTGTGAGACCAAAACATTTTGATTTACGACAATTTGAGTTTTATGCATTTTTGATACTTTCTGACACTGCTGGAAAAATGGATATTTGGAATCAGAAAAGACTGAAACTAATGTAATTCAAAGTGTCATAACTCGATAAATTGTGGTAAAATAAAAAGAAATTTTTGTATAGTTTTGCTTGTTAGACGATAACATTCTCTAAATATAACTTATAACGCAGAGATCGTATAGCAATTTTGTAAATTAAAGTTGTCGTAAAATGCAAAAGAGTTATTTTTTGACACATTTTTTTAATTCACTTTTGTTCAGTAATACAGAAAAAGGACAAATGTTCTTATTCAAAAAATATGTAATCGAATGGCGTTTTTTTTTTCAAGGTCAGAAATTACTTTTAAACTGGGAGTTTTGAAACAAATTTCCAATGCTTCAGTGCGAGAAAGGAAAAAACCTATGTCGTCACGTGAAGAAGAATTGCTTATAATTGGATAAGTAATTTATTTATTAAAAAAGGGAAAACGTTTTTCGATTCCAAATAGTTTCAATAATCAAGCCAGTCAATTTTATGCTTTCATGTCATTACTCGTAGCTTAAATGGTGGAGCACTGGGAGAGCTATTCGAAGGGTTCTGAGTTCGATCCCCGGCTTGGACATTTTCACTATGTGTTGGTTTTACGCTTAGCTAGCAATGTGATGTTCATTTATTAAACATTCGATAATTTTAAGCGTAATTTCACTGCTGATAATAAATTGAAAAAGTAATTGTAATTATATAGTTTCTAGAATGTTATGTGTTCACAGCTCTTAACCTTTTCAGAATAATTAATGCATGTGAAATTTGTATTTGACAACATTAGTAAATTAATGTAATATTTGTCTTTTTTAATTAGAACAAATTTGTTATTTCAGCAATAAAATAAACTATTCTAAAAAAAACCTTGTCATTTAAATAAAATTTGTGTAAGGGATACCATTTCAAAAGAGTTAATCTTGATAGCAAAAAGTTAGAGATAGGAGTCGCAGATTTTCTTTTTCATCGAACCTTTCTTTTGGCTTCATATTTTCTTTAGCATATGAAGCATCTGCTTTAATTATACATTACAGTATTTAATGCAAAAAAAAATTGCTATTAAAAATTTAAATATTGTTTAAAATTGCTGCAGGCAAGTGATTGTTTGATTAATTAATGCTTCAATTATAAAAACATTTTACCTGGAATTTTTTTTATCCCTGAAGTTTGTGTTGTAGACACTTAGAGAATTTTTTGGCTACTCGGGAGATACTATATAAAGGTGTAAAGTAATGTATTTGCTTGTTTCCTATTATAGTGAGTTTTTCATCTTATGTCATTATTTTTGGTTTTCATTTCAGATAGCAGATGGGCATTTAGAGAATATAATGAAGTATCCTACAAATCGTACTTAGAATAAAAATTTGTTTGTATTGCTAATATTTTAATTATTTTGTTATATCATTAAAATCGCTGTAGAATTTTTGACTTAATAAAAATGCTTCATTCAAGTAATTTAACATATGGATCTCTATTTAATTTTTTGGAAAACAAAGTTTGCTTTTACACTCATTAATTTAATTTCATTCATTTTATATAAATTATTTAATAATTGCATATTGGGTGTATTATTTTAATTGGTTAGCATTTTATCATATATTGCATATCAACTTTCTTGTATTTCTCTAATTGTTACTAACTAACTAAGACTTGTTTTTACACTTAAATCATGCTTTTGTATTTAGTTAATCTCGTTTGATATTTATTGAATTTACGCATAAGTTAAAAACTGACTGCTGAAAAAATTTATTATAATAAGAAATAATATCGACTATTCAAAAATTATTTTGCACTTTAAATGAAAATGTGTACATATATATATATATATATATATATATATATATGTGTGTATTGGAATGGCAAATATCACCTGTAAATTCTCTAATAAACTATTGCAAAATAAATAAAAGGTGCAATAAAAGTTGCATTTTGTTTCTCCTTTTCATTCTAAATCTTATTTATGCAGTATTTTAAAATATAATTCGACAACTAATATGTAATTGAACTTATTTAGTAACATATTAATGGTAGTAACTAAAATGAAAAATAAAGACTTAAGCTAGTAAAGACTAGTAAGAGCTTTGAAAAATGCCTTTTGGCAAATTAATAAAATATTTAAATAGTTTTAAAATGTTTTCAAAGTTCTCATTGGTTTATAATAAATTTAGATATACATTTTGAGTTTAAAAATATGCAAAATTTCTGTTCACCTTTTTGTAAGAAAAAGATAAAATCAATTTTTATTTAAAACTTCTTCATTTTCACTGTCTTGTTTTATGTGACCTAAAAATCTTGTATCATTGTTCAATGCTTTTGTAATTTCACCAAAATTTTATCTATTTTATTAGTTGTAATTTTTCCACTGCTTCAAAGTGTTCAGACCAGGATTTGAACCAAGAATTTTTGCATAATTCCTCTAATTGGAAATATTGAAAGTTAGGTTCAAAATAGTCAGACTATGTACAAATATTTTCTAAAAAAAATTTTGAAACAAGAAAGTAAAAAAGATATAGATGCTTAAAATTTTAAATTATTTATTTTTCAGAAAAGTGTTATTTTTTCATACAGGCATGGGCCATTACACCATGTACAATTTAAATAATAAAATTTATGACATTTTATCTAGTTATTTAAATTTTTTCCCTTTCCTTTCCCTTTCCCCCCCCCCCCCTAACTTTGTGATTGCAATGGATTTGTTTTTATTTGTATGTTTTTATAGAAAGAAAAAAATTAGTTACTTATTTCTGTGTTCTAAGAAAAAAGTTTTGGCAAGTTATTTAATGCAGTAATATTTTTTCAACCTTTTTATAACAATTCGCTAGTATTACAATACAAATTTCTGAAACTTCTTCCTTTTTTATGCTGCTTGTTATTAAGTTATTTTATGTTAATGTTATAAAAATAATTCTAAAGCTTTTCAAATGTGTTATTCTTTAATTAATACTAGGAATTAGTATCTATTTTTAAAATTTAATTACTGTGTCAAAGAAGATTTTGTGTATATCTTTTTCATCCTAAAATCTTTTGAAATTTGATCAGGAAACTAGCCAGTCATGTTTTGTTGGTCGAACCCTGCTTTGGCTTAAATTATCAATGCTCTGCCAATTAAACTTTCTTGGACAAATCAGGCAGATACAATTCACCCAGGCAAATATTTTGATGATGGCATCTAGTCTGTTATCTAAAACAGTTCAATCGAATAATTTGTGGATAATTATTCTAATTGGTTATATATCAGTTTGAATAAATGTGTTAAATTAATGAAAAAAATACCTTTGAGTTCCAGTACCTACAATTTATTCTTTTTAGCAATTTCAGATAACATTACGTTAATAATTTTCAAGAAGTTTGTCTTACTGAAACGCGATAAATTTGTTGGGCACAATGACAGTTTAAGCCCAAAGTCCCTAGCTCAAATCCTTGCCAGGACAATTTTACATGAAGTTGGAAAATAATCCATGTGGGTTATTTACCAGTTAGAATCAGTGTTGTAGTCGTTTTATACAGCTGAGAAAATGTGACACATAATAGATAGTATACAGTAAAGCAGAGGATTATTAATTATTAATATATTTAAATCTTTTGTGAAAAAAAGCATGGAGACGTTCTGCGAGATCATAGAAAGTTTTAATAAAAATATAACCCTTTCAAAAGTATTTTTATTAATATTTATGCACAATTATGATTAGAATTTCTTTATTTATTATTAACAAGCTTAAAAAAAAATATTTGTAGAAAGATTTGAAAAAAAAAAAAAAAAAAAAAAAAACTATTGGATAGTTAGTGTGTGGTTTATAAAATATTTAATGCAAAGTACAAGTGAATACTGGTGCAGCATTTTTTATATACATATATAACTATTAATTAATGGAATATATATAATATTGATAAAACATTAACAAATGAATTAAAAAGAAATATATTCAAAATTATATATATATAGTATCATTATTTATGAAAGAAATTTTCCTCTTTAATAAAGCACAACAGAATGTAATAATTGATTATTAGTCCATTACAGTGGACATTAATCACATTTGTAATGAATTTTAAATTTAATTTGAATGATATTCATGTTTACATTAAAATGTTACATATACTGTGTATATATATATAGTATAAATTTAACTTACGCAAGTGGGGAACAAATATATATATATTCATTGCAATAAAATAGATTCATTGATAAAAATTGCTTCAAATATGTTATCCTTTTTTTTTTTTTTTTTTAATTTAGTGTGAGAGAATTAATAGAAATATATTAAAATTATTTAATTTTCTTTTGTAGCATCAAAATGCACTTTTTAATCCTCCTAGTACCAGCCTTTAATAATTTCTGTGGATTCTTAATTTTACATGACTTGAAACCAGAAATTTAATTTTATTAGATATAACATTTTCTGAAGAGTCGTCTGTGTAATGTTATGTATTATAGTATGCATAGATTATTAATTTTTTCTGGTGTGAAACAATAAAATTTTCTAATTAGAAAAAAATTAGGGTCAAGTACAGTCCCAGTTGTACTAGGAGGGTTATTTTGTTAGGTTATAAAAACTTTGATTGTTCTTGAAATACAATTGCAAAAAATATTTTGGTCCAAAATTATGATTATTTTTACACACCACCACATTTCAAAGCATGTTGTAGCAATATAATACAATATTTTTCAAAAAATAATCAGGAAATGAACTCATTAAAATATGTGTATGTATGTGATTGAGCATACTTAAATCTATTTTTTAGTTTCATAATATTTTTAAAAACATGCATTTTTGAGAGAGAAGTGAGTTTTTCCATAATATAGCAAATAATAAATAAAATTACCATATGCCAACCTTGTGCCTTAAATAATCTGCCAACATTGCCTCCTGTTATGTTTTACTACACGTGTTTTAGATATTGAGTGCGGATGGGCTTAACTCAGTTACATGGGGGAGGGGGGGGGGATAAAATAAGCTAAGTTTTATACCACTCTCTCTCAATATATATAAAGTTTAAAAGGAAAATAAAATTTTCCAATACTCATTTTGTGTTATTTAATTTTGTAATATAACTAATATGTGTGATTAATAAACTAAAATGATAATTTATTTTACTATATGCAGTTACATTGTTTTTAACAGTGAATATAGAAATTATTAATTTTTCCCATTAGAGGATTTTTTTCCCCTTACAACTAGAACCATTTTCTTTAAAGCAGGAATGTAGAAAGCTTATAAAGTAAGTACAAGAATAGTAAACTAAGACTCTTAGAAATTAGTGTGTTCAACATAATGCAGTTTGATATTGATGATGATGGCATGTGTTTTTATCAGTCCTCTTTCTTGTACAGATACCTTGGTTATGTTAATTGTTTCACAGTGACTTCAATCTATCAATTTCTTCCTATTCAATCTATAGTTTCACTAAGAATATCAACGTTGGATGTATCCAGACAATCTATGAAGCTGTCAAAGTCTAACACAAATTGTCATATTTTCCCCAAAAGACTTTTGTTAGCTTCCGTTCCTACCTGGGAGGCAGATCATATAAAGTTACATTGAGCATGTAGCTTTGGCATTATGTTTTGGCAATGGGGATTTCATATTTAGTGGATATTTGATTTAACATATAATTTCTTGATGAAATGCATTGTTTCTCCCCCCTCCCTTTTTTTGAACACATTCACATCACAATTTTATGTACACATTAAAACGCAATGTTTTACATTTTTGGCTGATTTGGGAGCTCATAAGGATATAATGTCAGAAAGCATGTTTTGACAGGGATTTCAATTTTACCTCTTTTGATTTAAATCGTAATTTTCTGATAAAATGTATTGGCTTTTCCAGTCTTTCTTGCTTATAACTGATTTTAGATAAAAGACATAAGTGGTTTATGCTATTTAATTCTTTGGATTTTTTTTTTTCATTATTATTATTAAAGTGTCGTTCTAGTTTTGGGGTCTTATTATTATTATCTCTAGCTGCTTCTGGATTTTAGAACAAGGGCCACTGTTCAAAATGAATTTATCATACAGTTGTATATTTATACTTTTTTTTAAAGGAGGCTTTATTTTTTTGGCAGTTTTTTTGGCCCTTTCTTCAAATTGTTTTTCAGATATCCCTCTTCTTCTAAGCCTATAGATTTTTTCTTTGATTTCTCCTACCTCTTTTCTCCCTTATCACTATCTAGACAACATGTCCTTACTGAAGACTTATGTCTCTGCATAAAGAGACACTTGCTAGCTAATGCTAATCTTATGGGGAAGTTATTTTCTAATATCTTGTTTGTATTTTGTATTTTGTCATTTGTATTTATTTTTAATTCGATAGTCCAGGTCCTCACGTCTTTATATCTCTTCTTTTTTACTTCTTCGATTTTGGTTGCAGATATTTTTTATAAGGTTTCTTTTTTCGAAACCAGTTCCAAAAATGAAAGTGTCATTCTAAAAAATATCTGCAAACAAATTTGAAAAGTAAATAAGAAGCACAATAAAGATCACAATTTTAACCCCCCCCCCCAATATATATATATATATATATATATATATATATATATATATATATATATATATATATAATTGTAAACAAGATATCAAAAAATAACCACCCCATAGATTTAGCATTAGCCCTAAAATGTCTTCACCTGCAGGGATGGGAGCCTTAAGTAAGGACATTATCTGGGTCATGATAATGAAAAAGATGGGACGGGAGAAAAAAGGAAGTAGTAATCAAAGTGAAAATCTATAGGGGTAGAAGGGGAGGGATAACTGAAAAACAGTTTGAAGAAATGGATTAACTACCGAAAAAAATAAAGAGCCTTTTAAAAAATGCATAAATATACAACTGTATGATAAAATGATTGTGGACAGTGACCTTCGTTCTAAATCCAGAAGTAGCTAGAGATTAAAAGAATAATAAAAATAATAATAAAACCTCAAAACGGGAAATACACCAAAAATAAATAAATAAATAACATAAACCACAAAATATTTTAACCAAAATCAGTTGCTAGTAAAAAAAGACTGGTAAAGCTAGTACATTTTATCGAGAAATTATGATTTAAATCAAAAGAGGTAAACCTGAAACTCCGTCAAAAATGTGTTTTCCGACGCATATACGCCATGTTATGTGCTCCCAATGCAACCAAAAATGTTAATCATCGCGTTTTAATATGTACATAAAACTGTGATGATAATGCGTTTAAAAAAGCGATGCGTGTAAAATGTGTTTCGAAAAACAGAACATGAACGCTTTATACAACACCTGCGGCAAACGCGTATTACTATGCCTAGACACACCATGAAACACATTATCAACGCATTTTTCGCGTTCAAAAGTCGGACCTTTTTGGTGTTGGTTTTGCGTTTTGTATTGTGTTGCGGGGATTTGCAGTGTAGGCAAAAATGGGTCCGAAAGTTTTCCGAATTGTTGACCAAAGAATCTGAGAACTACATTAAAAAATTATTTTGATGTAATTATACTTTTAAAGTGATCACGAACAGCAATGGAAATATTTTTATGATTGCAATTAATTCTCTAAAGCTAATGGTATAAGATAGTGATGGGCGATTCTGGAAATTTTGAGAATCGATTAAAATCGATATCGTATAAAGCAACATCGATCATAATAAGAATCGATTTCTCAGTTCTAGAATCGATACTAGAATCGATATTTCGATATTTAGGTTCACACAGAGAAGATCCAAATTACTAATTCCAAAACTTAGACAATCAGCAGGACCGTAATTACCGCCTCCCCCCCCCCATCCCCATTTAGGGAGGCATAGAATTAAGCTATTGCAGATTTTAGAGTCGGATAATAAGAATTTTAAAATTTAAAATGATTGTCACTTATGGTTTTCAGTTACGCAAAAACTTTGACAAATTTAAGAGACATAACTCAACTAATAACAACACTGAGTAACTTGGCATTAAACCGAGTATAAAGAGTGCCAAGAGCGTGTAGCTAGGATGGGGAACAAGGAGTATAGACAAAAACTTTTTTTTTTTTTCTAATGCCAACCAAATGTTACACGAGATAGTTTGGAAGAACATAAAATATGCCCCATTCCAAGGGGTCAGGTAACCCCCATTCTTGACGGAAAGACGACCATAGCCCAAATGTATCTTTTGTCGAAGTTTCAAAATGAGGATTTACAATAAAACAGAACGAGAATTGGACATTTTAATTGCATGCATACTTTGAACGGCCCATTTAGTAAAGATTAGCGAGGAAGGGGAGGGGGGCGAGGGATTAGAACGGACGAACTTGAAAAAAAAATAATTAACTAATAACCCAAATAACTGAGCTTCTAAACAAAAATATAGTGTTTAACTTAGTGTTGAATTCATGGGGTGGACCGCGGGGAACATGCACTCTTTGAAACTATAAAAAGTGCCAAGAGCATGTAACTAGGTGGAGAGAGGGGTAGTAACAGAAAAAAACGAGGAGATAAAAGCTTTATAACGATATGTTACATGAGATGATGTGGAAGAAACAAAAAATATGCCCCCCACCCAGGGGGGTAAGGTGAATCCCAAACGGACAGAAGGGCGACCCCGGCCCAAATGTATCTTTTGTTGAGGTTTCAAAATATGGATTTATAACAAAATAGAACGAGGATTAGACTTTTTTTTAAATCGCAGTCATAATTTGAACGAACCTGTAAGTTAACATTGGTGAGGAAGGGGGGGGGGAGTAGAACGGGCGAACACGAAAAAAAAAAAAAAATAGTGGCACTCTGACAGTGCCGATAGAAGTGAAACCTTGAACAATTACGTGTGTATTTTTGAATCGTTAGGATGTATAATTTTGAATCGCCAGGAAATACCTTTAAATGAATAAAAAAAGGTTCTATAATATTAAAAAAAATATTAATGTCTATAAAAAAAAAAAAAAAAAAAAAAAAAAAAAAAAAAAAAAAAAGCGCGATACCATATGTCCAGCTATTGTAGTTAACTCACTATAACTACTTTCCTACATTTTAAAACGCGATAAATACACCAACCAAATTTAGACCATACTATCGATACCTTAATCCTTATCCAAATAAATCATTTTGTATTAATGCCTGTTACAATATCTGTAGATTACTTTTTGAATTATTCAAATCGGACATTCCATTCAAAAGATATTACGAATTTAAAGATGACAATCTAAAGAAATAACAGCGCTGCTGAGTACTCGGTGGCCAAAAAGCTTAGGGATTATGTGTACAATCAAACGATTGCGGGTTCGTACCCCAGTTTCGCTGATATGTATCAATGTTTTGTTTTTTTTTTGAAGAAGAAGAAGAAGTTTGAAAAATAAAAATTTTAATACATTATGGGTCCGTAATGTGACCTGAAATGATGGGAGAAAATTTCTTTTGCTAGATTTGTAATGTATGAAGCATAAGCTTTCAATAGACATATTGTATCAACAAAAACCCCCTCTGCCCCCCCCCCTCCCAAAAAAGGTCCTATAGGGAAAACCGGAAAACTGGAAAAGCAAAAAGAACAGCGAGAAATGGTTAGCTATACTAGAATTTTTCTCATCACTGTAATTCCTATATAAGCAAAGTTATAGCCTTTTAAAGATTGAAATGAAGTGAAGAAATAAGCAAAATTAGGTGAGTGATCGACAGGGGGGGGGGGAGAATCCACAGCTCTAGGGGTGCCATGTAGCTTAAACTTTTAAGTTAAAAATGGTAGAAAATTAAATGAGCGAATTTTTAAGGTGTATATTGAGGGAGGGTGCAAGCCCATCCCCCTCAAATTTTTTTTTTGTTTCTTTTGAAGAAACAAAAAAATATGCCCCCCGGTGGGGCGCAGATAAACCCCAAACGGGCGGAAGGGCGACTTTTTATTTATCTTTTGTCAAGGATTTAAAATGTGGATCTAAAATAAAATAGACCGAGAATTGGACATTTTTAAAACTATGCATATTTCGAACGGCCCTGTAAGTTAAAACTGACGTGAAAGGGGGGATTAGAAGAGACGAACGTAAAAAAAAAAAACATAATAAACTAATACTTCAAATAACTGGACTTCTAAACAAAAATATAACGATTTAACCTAGTGTCGAATTAATGGGGTGACCCGCAGGGGATTATCCCCCCCCCAGAAGTTATGAGATTTTATGCTTTTTAAATGCACAAATTGCGATTCCCCAGTGGTGACCATCCCCCTCCAAACCTAATGACGCAAATCCCCCCCCCGCAAAAAAACCCTTCATACTTTAACATCCCCCCCCCCAAACATAATACAAATTGTAAATTATATTCTACCTATAATCTACTGCACATTCAAGAGATAGCGAAATGAGAATAGCAGAATGAGCTAATATTGCCCTTATCTAGAATTTAAAGAAAGAAAACATAGGAACATTACTGGAATTAAGTTTTGAAATATTAAAAAATTAAAAATCTCCCCCCCCCAAAAAAATGTACTTTTTCTCAAATTCCCAACCCCCCCCCCCCCAAAAAAAAAAACTAAATTGTATGACGCATCTTGCGCCACCAAACCCCTCTCTGGGCACCCATGCACAAATTGCGATTCCCCCTCTCTTACAGAGCTCTAAAACATGATGCCTTTCTCCGGAGTCGCAGAAAAATACTTGCATTCAACATTGATTTAGCCTAGAAAGAAAAAAAAAAATCGAAATCTAATCTAAAGATCGAAATCGAATCTAAAGATCGACATCGAATCTAAAGATCGAAATCGAATCTAAAGATCGACATCGAATCTAAGATCGACATCGAATCTAAAGATCGACATCGAATCTAAAGACCGATCTTACGGGCAGAATCGATTTTACAGTTTTACTTTCTTTTGTAACTTTACAAGAAGAGAGTATTAGATTCGTGAAAAATTTTGACTTCCCGTTTTTGATGGATTTATATATTTTAGAAGGTTTTTAACACGATTTCATGTATTTTAAGAAATATCTGTCTGTGTGTGTGTCTGTCACTCTGTGCGTCTGTATACGACAAAAATTTCTGACCGTTCTATCTGAAGAACAAATGCACGGAATTCCACAAAACTTTAGATTTAGTTTGACCTTGATATAAACTGTATCTAATTAATTTTTGGTGCATATAGCCTAACAGGTGGCGCTGCTATACTGCATTTTTTGCGATTTGCGCAACAGCTATATCTGATAAACGAATGAACGGATTTTCATCACATTTTAGATCCTGTTAGTCCTTGACATGAATTGATGTTTTCTGCATTTTGATGTGTATAGCTTCTCAGATGGCGCTGCTATACTGAATTTTTCACAATTTCCACTCAGCGCCATGTGAAAGGGGGGGGGGAGGCGAAAGGAAGCGGTCGTTCCGAGCACGGAAATTTAGGGGGCGCTAAATTTTTACTACTAACATCACTTCTAGCCTATCACAAGAAAAAGTTAATGGGGGGGGGGGCTAAATTGGAACTTTGAACCGGGCGCAGTTCTCTTTTCGCACGCCCCTGTTTCCATTTTAGCTTTATCTCAAGAACTAATGCACGGACTTTCATAAAAATTTAGATTCAATTAGTCCTTGATATTATTTGATGCTAATTACATTTTGGTGGAAATCGCTTAAGAGATGGCGCTGCTATACTGCATTATTCATGATTAACGCAATAGCGCTATCTCAAGAACGAATTTTCATCAAAATTCAGATTCAGTAAATCTCTGAGATAGATTAGTGTTATTTAGTTCTTGGTGTAAATTGCCCAGCAGGTGACGCTGATATGCTGCATTTTTTAGCTCACAGGCTATCATAGCCTGAGAGCTTATGTGCCCGTCCGTTCTGTATGTTCGTGCGTAACGCGATAACTCATGATAAAAATACGGATCCACTTGAAATGTTGTATATAGGTATATCCTGATAAGGCGCTTCCCTGATTAGTTTTTGGAGCTCATTCGATATGTATAAGGGGGAACGGGGGCTCATGCCCCTCCCTTTAATGGATATAAATGGGTTTTTCATGCAGAATTAACAGTTTTTGTCCAAAATTTAAATATAGGATCATTCTGATGAGGTGATTCCGTGACTATTATTATGTGTTCATTGAATAAGTATAAACAGGGGGAACGGGGGGCTCATGCCCCCCCCCCCTTTAATTGATATAAACGGGATTTTCATGCAGAATTAACAGTTTTCGTTCAAAATTTAGATATAAGATCATTCGGATGAGGCGATACCGTGGCTGTTATTAGGTGTTCATTGAATAAGTATAAACAGGGGGAACGGGGGGCTCATGCCCCTCCCCTTAATTGATATAAACGGGTTTTTCATGCAGAATTAACAGTTTTTGTCCAAAATTTAGATATATTATCATTCTGATGAGGCGATTCCGTGACTGTTATTATGTGTTCATTGAATAAGTATAAATAGGGGGAACGGGGGGCTCATGCCCCCCCCCTTAATTGATATAAACGGGATTTTCATGCAGAATTAACAGTTTTCGTTCAAAATTTAGATATAGGATCATTCGGATGAGGCGATACCGTGGCTGTTATTAGGTGTTCATTGAATAAGTATAAACAGGGGGAACGGGGGGGCTCATGCCCCTCCCCTTAATTGATATAAAC
Organism: Maratus speculifer; assembly: GCA_964019185.1. Taxonomy (NCBI): domain Eukaryota; kingdom Metazoa; phylum Arthropoda; class Arachnida; order Araneae; family Salticidae; genus Maratus; species Maratus speculifer. Next base: position 259,694,714 of record OZ025294.1, read on the forward strand.
GGGATTTTCATGCAGAATTAACAGTTTTCGTTCAAAATTTAGATATAGGATCATTCTGATGAGGCGAGTCCGTGGCTGTTATTAGGTGTTCATTGAATAAGTATAAACAGGGGGAACGGGGGTTCTAATGCCCCTCCCCTTAACTTGCATAAATGGATTTTTCGATCAGAATTGTCAGATTTCGTTCAAATCTCTGAATAGTTTTGGAAGTTTAATGGTTAAGTATAAAAGAGAGGAATAACTCCTCTTAAATTATATAAATGCTAAATGGGTTTTTATTAAGAATTATCCGATTTGCTCTGAATTTTGGATATAGATTTTTTAATATGATAAAGCATGTACTTGATAGTTTAGGAAGTTCAATGATTAAGTATAAAAAAGGAGAAAGGGGAGAGCTGTTTCCCCTTCTTAATTTTTTTTTTCGAACGGAATTAACGAAAATACAAGGCTGTAATGTACAATTAGTATGCGTAGCCTGTGAGCTCAATGCCATCAGTTTAACTGGGCAATATTCTTTTTATTATGATTTCGCAATAGCTGTATCTCGCGCTTTCATGGATTTTAATCAAAATTCAGATTCAGCTGGTACTTAATAAAAATTGATCCTGATCAATTTTTGGTGTACATCACTCAAAAAAAAAAAAAAAAAAAAAAAAAAAAACGCTATTTTGCAAGGGGGGGGGGGGGAGGGCGGGTTCTGAGGTTTCTTTAATTCTTCTATCTTAGAAACTAATACACTGAAATTTTGGAATTGGCACATTCGTCTATTTTATCTTCGACTTTTGAAGGAAAATGAAAATTATATTACCTTCAGAGAAATCGATTAAAAATTTTAAAGTATCGATTAAATCGAGTTGGCCGTAGTATCGATTAAATCGATTTAAAAAATCGAAATCGCCCATCACTAGTATAAGATTTAACGTGGGTAACTGATTTAGTGGGCTCACTTACGTAATGGCATCCGAAGTTTCCAGTTCAAATTTCAAGTATGCATTTATTTATTTATTTATTTATTTATTTTAAGATATATTACCTTTGAAACCATCTCTACAATTATGAATAATGCAGTAATAATATACGGTAAAACAAAACTTAATACTAAAAATTAAATATTAAAAAAAAAAAAATCTTGTAAAACAGCCTTTTTTACTAAAATTTAATTTTTTTAAATGAATATATTTGCTTTATTTTTTTTTACATGCGAATATATTAGAATAGAATAGAAATACATTAGACTATATTAGAAATACATTTGAATATATTATGAATTTCATTCATTATTCATTTCAGTATTCATGAAAATATAAAACTGTGCATGTATTTTAAATGTATGGTATTTTACATTTAATATATTTTTTTTCTTGTGTATTAAAAAAATGAAGGAAATCCGACAAATTCATACACAAAAGTATTAAATACACCATGGAGAATAATTAAAAATATATATTCAAATCTCTCTCTAAATTAGCAAAAAAGCTTTAGTATTTTTCGATCAAGCAAATTTTAAAAATATGAACAAAGAGAAAAATCAGTTTAAAGTTTTCATTCATATGGGTGATTGCGTTGGATCTATTAACAAAATTTACAATATCTCTCGATATAATTATCATATAGTTAAAAGCTTTCAGTTACCGTAATTTCGGGTGTATAAGTCGCAGATCAATCAATTCTTTTTCGACCCAGAATTTTTTAAGAAACAAATATAACTAGTTTGATCGCCATAAATATTTGTCTTCAATCATTAAATAAGATTTCTGGGTCTAAAAAGAATTGTTTGAGCCGCGGCTTATACACCCGAAATTACGGTAATATTTAAAAAAGAAGAAAATCTATATTTGACAAATTTCAAGGTGGTGTGTTGCCTTAATGGAGCAATCAAACTCGGTTCTCGGTTTCATGTTCTTAAAATAATCATCATTACTTAAGGGTGTTCTTAAATCAAAAAGAGCAACTTTGTGACCCATGCTTTAATTTATTTTTGTTCGGAAATACATGAAAATAGCAGGTGTTGTTAAACTAATTGCACTCTTTTTTTTTTTTTTAAACACAATTGATCTTTCATAACAAGCTTTCAAAATTGACTTTTTTGAACACATTTCCCGACGAAAGCAGAAAAACCGGTCGAAAAGCAAGAGAAAAATGGATGATCACGTGATCGAAATAGCTTAGAACTGGATATGTAATTTAATTATCATAAAATGGAAAATTAAGTTCGATTTAAAATCGCTTCCATGGTCAGACTTTGTAATTTTATGTCTTTTCGTTAAAAAATGAATTTGTAAATGTGTCAATGTTTTGCGCTTGTTGAGCGGAGCAGTTGAGAACACCCTTACTTTATAATTTGTGTTTATTTTTTTCCTTTAATATGATGTTCTACCAAACAATCTTCAAATACTTATTGCTTGGAATTTTTTTTTTAAACTGACCAAAGATGGAAGCAAACACCAACTTGACGTCAACTAGAATCTTCATCCATAAAGAGGCTACATGCTCAGCGACAAAAGTGTCCAGTTTGTCCAAACAAAATTGCCCCACAACTACAAATTAAAGCTCTCAATTGCCGGTACAAAAACCGGACGTCCTAATCCCCTTCGTTGATCCGCCGGATCATGTGCGGACCGAGAGTCGTTAGCTGGCCGTAAACAACCAGAAATCGGGATTTCTTGCTCGCAGAAATGACCGGGCTCAATTCCTCTTTAGGTCGTTTTCGCCAAATCCGTGACACTACACATCCCAAAGGATGAGCTTTCCGCAATAATGGATTTAGCTGAAGTGTCCAGTCTCATTGGTCTAGAAGCAGTTTTGAAAACAAAAAGTGCAGTCGAAAGAATTAGATGGGTAGAACTCATGGGGTTGTTATAGGACACCATTTTTTCGATGGACGTTATTAATGTTATTGTTCTGTTTTTATGGTAGATATGCCTTAAAGAATATTAAAAAGGGGTGGGGAAAAAAAGATAATTAGATATTTTTGAGAAAATGTGTTAAACAGAGAAAGAAATAAGTTGTATCATTACTTAACAAATGAATTGTTGTAACTTAGTTTAGTTAGCTAATATTAAGTCAATCAACAACCAATTATTGCATCTTCATGCTACCAAAACAAAGATCATATATTGGCTTTAGCCAAATATTATTCATATTTTACTTTTTTAGTCTCGGATAAGCAGAAAGAAACATGAAAACTTCTATTCATTTCTAATCTGTTTTGCTGTTTTATTTCATCATATTTTTTATATTTATTTATTTTTTTTTTTTTCATTTAATATTTTTGTCAGGTTTTGACATAAGAATCATGTAAAATGCTGAAATTTATTTGTTAGACTGTTTAGAATAAAAAGTGCAGTGAAAAAAATTAGATGTGTATAACTCACGGGGTTGTTTGGGACGCATTTTTTCGATGGACGTTATTAATGTTATTGCTCTGTTTTTATGGTGGATGCCTTAAAGAATAATCAAAAGAAGGGGGGGGGGTGATAGTTAGATTTTCGTCAGTAAATGTGTTAAACAGAAGAAGAAATAAGTTCTATCATTGCTTAACAATTAAATTGTTGTAATTAGTTCAGTTACCTAATAGGATCAGGAGGGGTAATTATAACCACTTTATGCATTTTCAATATATATATATTTTTTTTACTTTTTTTTCTATTATTAAAAGTGGTGTTTTTAGTACAAAGGAAGTGACTTTGACCCTTTAAGAACATCTCTTAAGAATTTTAATTCTCATAATCCCTCTTTTTATTAAGTTAATTAGTTGACCCTTTAAGAACATCTCTTAAAAGTTTTAATTCTCATAATCCCTCTTTTTATTAAGTTAAAATTATGGTTATAATTATTCCACCAAAAACTCACAATCACAAAAGTTTGGGAAAATTAATGAGAAGACCAGTAGTGGGGAAATTATGGCAGTGTAAAATTTGCCTTATTTAAACGAAGCATATTCTCGATTTAACGAGGCACAAATTTCTGTTATTAAAAAACGGGTGACAAAACATTAAAATTTTCGTAAAAGTCTCCCGTCGCGAAGGGATTAATAAACTAATACAATCAGTTACTGTATCTTCATGCTTTTAAAACAATGAGATATCACATTTTGGCTTTAGAATAATCCTTTGGCCCAGTGGCGGATCCAACGGGAGATTAATGGGAGTCACGACCCCCCCCCCCCAAATCCCTGAAAGAAGACAATTTCCAAAGGACATTTTAAAAATGAAATATATATTGAATTCTTTTAAATTTATCGCTTACTCAATACTGAGAATATTTTTAACTCTTTAAAACTCTACTTAAATCCAAAATAGGTCATTTCTAACACACCCATGAAATCATTTTTAATCTCAGATGCAAAACATTTGCAAGTGCGCTTATTCCGAACAAATGTGATTGATTAGCTTCTTCTATTTTTCTATAAAGACAAAAAAAAATTTCGGGAAATCTGATCAACGAGAGAAAATTTTAATTGAATTTCAGGCAGCGACAGCCAGTTCCTCCCTCATTGCATTTCTGAAACTGTCAAGCTCTAAAAATTGTCCTAAAGTGCTATATTTCTGAAGGAATTTTTGCCTTTATAAGAAAATGAAAAATTCTTTAATTTCCTTGTAATCTACTTGAACCATGTAAAATTTATATTTTTACAAATATTAATGGTTTTATTTTTTATTTTATTTTTATTATTAATTTTATTTATTTATTTATTTATTTATTTGAAAAATGCGTGACATTATTTATGGACGGCCACTTAAGGCTGTTCTCAACTGCTCTGCTCAACAAGCTCAAAAAGTTTTGACACATTTACAAATTCCTTTTTTAACGGAAAGATATAATACTGAAAGGCCTGACTATGGAAGCGATTTCGAATCGAACTTAATTTTCCATTTTATGATAATTAAGTTACTTATCGAGTTATAATCGATTTCAATCACGCGATCACGTATTTTTCTCCTTTTGTAAGACTACTTTTTCTGCTTTCGTCTGAAAATGCGGCTTAAAACACCAAATGTGACGGCTTGTTCTGAAAAATCTTTTGCGTTTGAATAAATAAGTAAATAAATAAATAAAAACAGGAAAAGGAGTGCGATTAGATAGTTTCTGAACAACAGTATCTGCTAGTTTCATGCATTTCCGAATATAAGTAAATTAAAACTTATGTCACAAAGTTGCTTTCTTTTAATTTAAAAACACCCTTAAGGGTGTATTCCGATCCAAACTGCCTTTTTTCAGATTTATTTTTAGAATCATTTTTGCTCTCAAATGCACCAAACTTTCGAATTCTCTTATTTAGAAACTATACAAGGTGCCGTGATTATCAATTCCTTGATAAATGCAGAAAATGTTGCAAAAAATGCTGTCAAAAACGGCGTTTTGGAGCAAATTTTCCGAAGCGGGAGGTCTGCGAACGAAAAAAAGGGTCACACTGAAAAAATAATTGCTTATAAATCAAATTCTAATTAAATCAGCGAAAAATTACATCACACGGCATCTTGTACGTCACTTCAAAAATCCCCTCAGCAAGTTTCATGCTTCTACTTTTAAAAATGTGTCCAAAATTGTATCTGAAAATTTCGAGCTGTTGAAGGTGGAAAATCATTTTTTCGAGTACACCCTTTAGTGAATGCTTGCAAAACGCACCGACTCAATTTTTGTCTTACTCTATCTCTACCTCTATCTTTTTCTTTACATTAATCTGCGTGGCTCAGAATGGCTGAGAGGTTGAACAGTTTATTAGTTTGGGTTTTTCGTCGAGAGACCTTCGAGTGGCCACACGGATCTAACGACCATTCCCAGTTGTCTACTTGAAGGGTACTCGAATTTTGATGGTCATCGAGAGGCGTTTAAACCATATAATCACCAGTGCTCCAGAATACATCAATTTGAACAGGTCCTCGAAGAAATGCACGTAAAGTTTTCTAAAGAAAAGAAAAGTTTTATTCAAATACTTAGAGGTGTGAAAATTATTAGAATAATTGTGAAATTTACAATAAAATGTCGTTATATTATAGAAATAATACATTATTTAAAAAATAATCATACGTTTAATATTTAGTATGTATTCCCCTGATTTTTATTAAATATTCGATACATTTTGGTTAATTTTGTAAGAATTTTCGGCATTTAATTAGTATTTCGCTGTCATGAGGCCAAATTCCGATGAGTGTTTCTAATAGATAATTCTTGTTTATGATGATGCATTTCTTTACCTTTTTCTTTACAATCGCCCAAATATTGTTTATCAGATTCATATCTAGACTGTTTTTAGGCAATGGAAGGATTTTTGTATTTTTTTAATCCAAAAATTTAGTCATAGATAAAACTTTATGGGACGGAGCTCCATCGTGCATGAATATGAATTCTTCATTTGGAAGACAGTATTCTATTTGTTGATTTAGTCTTTGTTCAAGCACTTTTCTATACTGATACTGAACCATTATGCCTTTTATAATGTATAAACGTCCAGTACCTTGAGAAGACATCACGTTCCAAATCATTACTCTTGTAAGATGTATAACAATTTGTGCTATTCTATTTGCGAAAATTCTTCACTCGTACTTCTCCTGAAATATTGGCAGCTTTTTTCTGATATCGTAAACATTGATTCATGAGAAAAACATGCCTAAAAGTTAAACAAAATCCTTAAGGTATGTAATTTGTAGAAAAATATTCTTATAAAGAAATTTTAATAAAAATTTTAAACATTTCTGTATCTTTAGTCAATGTACAAAAGACATGATTTCAAGAAAAGACGGAAACAATTTAAGTTCAACTGATTAATTAAATGAAATTTAATATTTTCACCTTGCTTTAGCCATTTCCGAATTGTTCTTGCAAAATGTTTTCCCAAACAAGTCCCTTATTTGCCATAGCAGATGGAATTTTAGCCGTTTTTTGAAAAGATAAGTACTGAGTACAGCTGAGATAAGTTTCCTACGGATAGAAGAATCACATACATTTTCACCACACGCTTTAAAAGAGATTTTTTATTCATGATTAGTTGCTCTTTTGTTAGTTTTAGCAATTTTAATTGATGTCCTTTCTGTTTTTGGAGTATTTTTTTTTTATTTCCCCATTTTCCTAACTCGAGAATTTTCATATTCACATTTGATGTCCAAAGATAATTTTATTCTAATCACACATGCTTGCAAAAATTTTGCTTTTTTAGTGATTTCTTGCTGTGTATAGATTTTTTCTTGGATGAAACACTTTATCACAGCTAGTTTTCTGGGTAAAATATCATTTACTATAATCATAATCACACAATAAACCTTTGACATTCGAAAAAAAGCTACTGATTAGAATATTCATGCGAAGCAGCAAAAATATCAGTTTTAAGAATAAAATAATTTTGATGCCAACTCAAGAAAATAAAGAAAATATCAGCCCAATAAGCAGACTATTTGAAAATTTCATTTTAAGTTTGTTTGCTAATCGAACAAATTCTTTATGCAATGCAAAAAATTCGATTACTTTAGATTAAATATTTTTCTTTTCAAGAAATGGCAGCATTTAAAAAACTATATGCCTGGAACTATTCTACAGGAGTTAAAAATTGACTAGATTAACAAAAAAAATTACCTTTCATGAAACATAGCAAGTATATGCAACATTAAGCAAGAAAAACTGAAAAAATCATAATTATTCTAATAATTTTCACACCTCTGTAGAAAAATTAGTCGTTGGGGACCACAATAATAACTTATCCATCATGGATATGCAAGATATAAAATATGAAAATAAACCGTGTGTATAAACTATTTATAAAATGCATTGTAATTTCAAAATAAAATCTAAACATATTTTTAAAAGATTTAGTCATATAAATAATTATACAAATCTGTTACATTTAAAAATCACTGAACATTAGATTTGTAAACAAATATCCTCTATCTCAATTTGTTCGGTAGCTAGTGTTTAAAATCGTGGTTTGATGACGTCATAAACTTTAAATGTTTTATTACGGAATTGCGTAAAGAAACATCCTTATAATCATATAGTATGATAATCATATTAATTAACAATTTACTGTGTCGAATTAAGCGTGTCCCTGCCAATTAAAATACATTTTTGAATTGAAATTTGAATGAAGTACAGTGTCATGAAAAATCGAAAAGTGTGGAAAGTATTACAAATAATTTGGCAACTATTTATCAGAGATGCTTCCTTCTTTAGGCAAAATTTTCATATTTTTGTATTGTCTTTTATATTCACTCCTTAAAATATAAACAATTTACGATTACGAAATTTTAAGTTTCCTCCTACCAGAATATACCATCTTAATCTAACTCAATTATACCTATCTCCGTGTTTAATTAAATCTGGGACATGGCTTCAACTATAAGTTAAATTATGTTGTATCTCATGATTTTGTGTTATTTATATTACTGATGGGGAACTTTAAATAAGTTCGAAACATTTGATTCTTTATTTTTAACCTAATTTTTATGTTTTCTAACTATGAACTTAATTTATCTGTGTTTTTGTAATTGTTTTTAATGTATTATGAACAGACTTAATATATTTTTTCCTTTATACATCCCTCTTATACCGGTAAAATCATACAGTCGGAGGAAAGTGAATTCTAGCTTCAGTTTTGGCTCAATTTGTACAATTCTCTACCAGGTAATTGCTCAAAAACTTAATTCTAGTAAAGAAAAGAAAGCGACCATTGCAGTATCTACGCGCATTCTCATTTCAATAGTTCCTGTGTTGGAAAGTAGATATTCTTTGAGAGACATATACTGAAAAAAGAAATTAGAAATATTAATTTTTGAGGGATATTTTAGAAATAGCAATGCATGGTACGATCATATGTTTAACATTAGCGATTGGAATTTGAGATCTCGCTGCGCGATCATAGGATAAAATTACTGTTATTATCGTTTGGTAAACACGAGCTATCAGTAACTTATTCGCGGACGGTTATTTTTCCGAATCGACTGGTAAAAATCTGAAAATAACGGCATCTAATATACAGTGATGGTCAAAAGTTTCCGGCCAGCAAATTTTTTTTAGTTAATTTGTAAGTATACCCATATGAAGAGGAATACCAAAGTGATACTTATACATTTTATTGACATAATAGTCAGAAACTTATTTATGGAATAACATATAAATATCAATAAATTTAATTGAGAAAATTAAATACAAAGGAAAACCCATGTTCTCAAAAGTTTCCGGCCATCTTCACAAGTTTAGAAAAAAAAAGTGTTATTGTAATAGAAAATAACAGTGATCGACAACATTTACAATTAGTATTTTATACCATACATTTAGTACTATAAGTACTGCGGCGCAGCAACATGACATTGATACAATCAACGGTTGAGCACCGTCTATGGTACGTTTTTTCCACACTTCTTGTATTTTTTTTTTTTAATTTCAGCTGGGCTGGATTATTTATATGTTCCGCACCCGTTTGCCAACTTATTTGCAAAGATTTCTTTTGGATTCATGTCGGGCGTTTGGGCTGGCCATTTCAAAAGCGAATTTGTTTTTGAGAAAACCATTGTTTGTCAAACTTGCACACATTCATTAAGTTGTTATCATATTAAAATTAATAGTTGCGACCACAATATTTTCTTTAATAAGGCAGCAAATAATCTTACAAGATATACACTGCATCATTCATCTTGGCGCGGATTTCAAATAACGGACCAGCACTTTTTGAAGAAAGTACTCCCAACATTATGACGTGTTCTTCACCATGCTTCATTTTAGGAAAACATATATCGAATCACATCGTTTGTTTTTAGGTCATCGGACGTGGTGTCTGCCATCCATCTCAAAAAATTTTGAAATTCGATTGATGGAAAAATAGAACTTTTGTCCAGTTTTCACTTGACCAGACTTTGTGTTCCTTGGAAAATGCTAGTCGGGTACGTTGATTTTTTTTTTTTTTACCTATGATTTTTTTAACACCGACACTTCCATAAAATTATGAATCATGGCACGGTATACTGACTTATTTCAGCAACATTTTCATTTCGTAAATCGCGGGATATTGCAAGGGCATTTTTATGCTGGTCATCAGCTGTTTTTCTCCTAATAATTCTGTCCACAAAAATAGTCATTTTCCGGGGTCTCCCGGACCTCAGAAAGTCCTATCTTTATATAATTTTTAAATATCGTTCACAGTTGGTTTACCGATCGATAACTTTGCCGCAATATCGCGAGAAGATTGGTCCTTTAACCACAAACTAATCACTCATTTACGAACAATAATTGTTGAACGTTTCATTTTTGAATTTAAACAATGTTATCCACTTTGACTCATTCGCAAACACGACCAAAAAATACTTTATTGATAGAAAAAAACTAAGGAATGATGAGTGGTCGAAAACTTTTGCACACGCGAATTTCGAATTCTGCTCCTTTGCATGAAATGTCTTCAGTATTCAATCAAAATGATCACGTTGTCATAGCTCATTCCCATATTTCTAACTTTTGAAGCAATTGTGCTTCTTTTTCGCTGAAACCTTTTGATAAATAAATAAAAGAAACTAATTGGACGGAAACTTTTGACCGCCACTATACCTGATTATAATGACGCCACCCCATAATGTGAGAATTATTACTCCGAATTTAATGCACCACACGTGCAAGATGTGAATATGTATTCATTAATTGATATGCTGTCATCATCGGTAATGCGTGATATCAGACACCGTGTAAGAAAATTAGGAATTAGTCACGAGGATACTTTAAATAATATTAAAGGGAAAATTTATTTAAAATGAATTTAAATATTTATATTTAAACAGCAATTTTCCTTTGTAGGCCCTGATATAGCAGATCCTGTTCGGCATTAAATTGCGCTTTCCAATATTATTTATGCACTAAGGTTCTCTCACTATAAATGCACTATCCGTGCTTCTATTGATCATACTCAGCCAAGCTTACCCAAAGCTGTGACCACATAGGTCTCTCGAACTCTCGGCACATACACGTACGCCTCTCAAAAAACTCTGTGCTTTTAGCACAAGCAACTCCTTTCAACCTACACTCCACGTGTTCTTCTGCCTGCTTCTTCACTGCCTGGTCATCAAAGAAAGTTATCTTTTATTCATAACTCTGCCTTTCACTGTCTGGCTATTGTACTATTTTTTTCTACTGGAAAATACTACCTCCTCATTTAAAATCTTTTTTTACACTTCACCCGTTTTTATCCATAGGTTAAAAAAATAAAAATAAATAATGCGCCCATAACTCAAGTGCGTAGGTAATGGTATACAAATAAACACAATGCATAAAGAAAATAAAATTAATGTAACAGTATTTTACCTTAAGCTTACTTCTCATTAACGTCAGATATCAGACACTGGTGTTGACAGGCGTCCTGTATAAACCGGAGCTCCAAATGCTCTGAATATCAGTAATTGAAAGTAATTTTCTTCACCTTATCAAGTGGCAGAATTATTTGCGATTAAAATTAACGAAAGAAACTGTTAGAAATTAGCGGTGTTCAGAACATTAGGATATATGGGGGACATCTGGCAACACTGCCTGATATGACTTAATTATGTGAAAAGATCATAGAACCATAAATAAATAAATAAAAACTGAGGATTTTTGTACTAATAAGCTTGTATGCAGATTATTTTCTTTGTGGATTTGTAATAAAAGGTAAGACTGTGGAATTACGGGTCTATTGTCTAGGAATTGGAGAAAGATGTTACAAAAAAGGGTAAAGAAAAGCAGCAGTAAAGGATCGGGAATAATTTTCCGATAGAAATCATATTACTTGTGAACACGCTTCTCCATTATTATTACTTTGCATCGATAAAGGGACTTCTTTTATAAAGCCTTAGAATAGTTTTATGCTGTATCTATTTTGTTAATCTTTTAATTTTTTAATATAGTTTACGTGTTTAGTATTTAACGTAGCATACTATTTTTTTATTTGTCATTTTAAGCTTTTATCGCAAGGAATTTTCTTTTCCTAAATGCTTCCACCTCCTCAGTGTACTTAGTGTAAACATACCAAAACCTCTGAGAAAAAAATATCTAAAACAGAATTCCATCTTTAACAAGAATTTTTTTTAATGTTTACAAAATAAATCAATAAAAACTGCAGGGTTTTAGATCAAATAAAACTTAATATACATTCTCTGCTATGCCCTTTTCAATCATGAGTCCTAATAAACGTCAAGACTGTGGAATCACCAGTCTGTTGGTTAGGAGTAGAATAGGAAAAAAAAAAAATCCGAGGAAAATACTACAAAAAAAAAGATAAAGGAAAGAAAAGGATAACGGATCGGGAGTAATTGCCCGGGAGAAATCTTGACACTTGTGCAGTGTTTATGCAGCTAATGCAATTAGAAGAGGGAGTTAGGAGAGAGATACCGGGGTTAAAGGGGGTGAAAAGGGTTTAATCTCGTCACTTTCGATTCCGAAAGACTATTCGTCATTTCTCTCTAGTGTAGAGGGGATGTTGTTGAAAGGGGTTGAAAAAATAGAAGGGGGACTGCGAAAATGAAGATGTTTTTGTTGTGGTAGCTTTTGACTGAGTCAAATGGAACTTGTATATTGATGAATGTGCTGCCAGATTCGTAGAGTTTGAAATAAAAATAAAAATAAACAAATTTCGGTAAACATCAAAAAGAAAAATGGGAAAATATTAAGTAGCAGTTTGAGAGAGATAAATATTGTTCGCTTTTCAGATTTTTTTTCTACGCTGAATTTATTAGTAACAATTATAATACGAATAGTATATTAATAATAAAAGAATATATAAAAAATGTAACAGGAAATTAAGTAACTAAAAAATGACTGGTAAGATAATTATTGAACATTACTAGTGTTTTTCTGTGGTTACGTTACCAATAATAATTATAACACGAGTAATAAATTATTAACAAGACATAAATAAAAAATATAACAGAAAATTAAGTAAATTGAAAACTTACTACATTAATAAAAGATAATAAAAAAAAATTAAATAATGAAATAAAATTAAGTAAATGATGTTAAATAGCAAAAAGAAAAATTGAAAAATATTAAGTAGTAATTTCAGAGAGATAAATATTAAACATTGTATAGTGTTTTTCTACGCTCAATTTACCAATATAATGCATTGCTCAAAATGATTGGGTGAGCATATGGTTAAAAAAAAAAATACGCAAATATTTACATGCATAATTAACGTAAAATAAAAAATCCATAATTTGAAGCGTAGTACAAAACAGATAAAGAAAACTTCACATGCAAATCAAAGTTTGTGACGTCGAAATGTAGAAAAAGTAGATAAGTGCAGAAATTGGGATTTTGCAGAAACGTCTCTTTTCTGTCTGAGTTGTATAAAATTCAATTGCTCAACTTATATTTTGAGAAAAAATGACTTGGAAATGTCATAATAATGTGATTTACCAAAATGCATGGCTTGGCGTGTTATCGGGGCAGCTGAATCTGGGGGAAAACACAACGAAATATAGCGGACTCTGTTGGAGTCGCATTAGAATTCAATGGAAGTCTGTAGAATCAATTCCATACCATAACACATGAAATGATAGACATAGACAAATGCAAGGTCGGCCGTGTGCTATCACAGAATCTGATGACTGATTTATCCTATTAACAGCTTGTCAAAACGGAACGGGCAATGACAATGATAGTAAGTTGCAAACATAGTTGTTCTTGGCCACAAGACGACGAGTGTCCTCACAAACAGTCCGAAAAGTCTTTATCGGGGGGATTTCTATGAACGTAAGCCAATAGTTTGCATCCATTGACTTCAAGCAATCTACGGCTCAAACAAGTTTGATCGTCGAGTTTGGAGGTAATGTTTTTCGAGTGAAATTATGTTTGCAGACGAATCCCGATTTAATCTGGATGTGGTATCCGATGTGTTTTGGCATATAGAGAAAGGGGCACTCAAAATAATCCCACATTCATTCCTGAAAAATCAAATTACAGGCCAGATGATTTGATGCTATGGGCCGCGATTAGTATAGGTGGACGTAGGTCCTGCACATCAGCCAGGATGGCTCTTTGAGGATTCAAAGTTATGCAGACGAAATACTGGGGCCTCATGTCGCACTTTGTGTTGCAGCAATTGGTAATTCCTTTTCTTTTTTTACCATGCATGATAATGTCAGACCACATGCAGCTCGTCTTGTGGAGAAAATTCTTAAAGTTGAAACAATACAGCATATGGAATAGCCAACATAGTCTCATGACCTGAATCCGATCGATCATGTGTAGAACACTTTCGCATTGCAGCGAGAATGAGGCTTCCTTTTTTTGTCCGGGATTGCAATTCTTGAGGAGTGAAACAGTATCCCCGAAATCATATCGATAATGTTATCGAATCCATGGAAAACAGGTGTTCAACATTAATATAGCTCTTAAAAGCAATTATTGGCATGCAATATTGACTAAGTTTTCATTTACATAGTCAGTATTCCTAATATATCAAATATTGGAGCTAAAATATGCAAAATAATTTAAATATTAAGCTAGAATTAGTTTTGTATATAAGGGAAAAGTAAACGACGATATCTGTGTTTTTCGGCTGAAGTAACTTCTTAAAATAAAGACATGTATAATTGTTATCGTGTAACAGCACTTTTTTCTGATAACGTAGTTAATATAAAACATAGCAGAAATATTAGTAGAAACATATGCTATCATAACATATATCTAACGCGAGTTTTTATTTAAAAAGCATAGTAATTACAAATTTGTATATATACTAACTTTTGTGGTATTTTCAACTCAGAAAACACATATGAAATTAGTAAAAAGTAAATTAATTTATTTAATAACATGCTTTGTCTCTATTTTATTTATTAAGTAAAATTTCTAGTTCAAAATTTATTTATCTGACCTTAAAAAAAAGAAGGTTGGCAGTTATATAATTAAAAATGGTTGTAAGAAAGGTAATAGTTAAACTCCACAACAAAGCTTTTGCATATACATTGATGCTAGATAATATTTTAATGCTTAGTTTAAAAAAATAAAAACTTTCATATTCCAGGTTTATTGCTTTTTTCCTGCGTAATTTTATGTAACAATTGTTGTTCGGATCAACTTATACTAATTTCTCGAATCTGTTTCTATTAAACGGAAACTCGACAAGCAGATGAAATATTTACAAATCTTCTCCTAACTTAATTAAGATCTGTTAAACATACAACCATTAATTCACTGCTTTTCAAGCCAGGATTCTAGTCGCAACATAATTCAATTTTGAAACTAACTCTCGTAACCCTTTCTACTTTTCAGAAGACGAGTTGTGTTGTCGTCTGGCTTCTTCCAGTTAGTGATGCTCGACTCTCGTAATCCGATTTAGAGATAGAAATGCCATTCCCAATTAGAATTCCTTCCCAGAATTCCACTTTAACAGCCGACACTCTATTGAACAGTGAGACTTCCGACCACTTGCAAGGAACTTTTTAAAAGTCTTTTCCATTAGTGAAATGAGCTTTTCTAAAACAGATGAATAAAGAAAATGAAAATGATGATTGAAATTGGGTGAACAGAGAATTTTAAGCTAATTTCTCATCGTTTATTTCAGCTCTCTGCTCTCTCATGATAAAATGATTGTTTTCAGGATTTTCAACTTATAGTTCTTGCGTTGCTCACATACGTGTTGTACGTTCACGAAATATCACCGAAGCCCTCACTAAGACTTTTTATTGGTGGGGGAGAGAGCCTTAAATTGCCAAGTCAAAATCCAGTATTTGCCAACTCAGTGAAAAGCAAACATAAATACTTCTCGGCGTTTGCCAACTAGTTTTATAATATTACCAAGTTATCACAATTAAAAAATGTAATATAGATTTATTTGTAAAATAATATTTCTAATCATATTGGTAACTTTCATGAAATCTATCAAAAATAGAAAGTGTATTATATTTTTTTTATTAAAGTTTTGACATAATTTGCCAATTCAGTTTGTAAATTTGCCAATTGTAACATCATTTGCAAACGTTTGGGGGGGAGGGAGGCTTCTTCCTGTCCCCCCCCCCTTAGCGAGGCCCCTGAATATCACCCGTGTGTGTGAAACATTTCCAGGACAAATTTTGAAATGATTATTATTATTCTGTTGATTGACAATCTTTAATTCATACATAGAATTTCTAGCATATTTTTGAATTATATTACAGCAGTTTTACTATCATAAATTAATGACACACACACTGTAAAAAAAAAAAAAAAAAAAAAAAAATGTAACTTTACTCCATAAAATTGGCGGCAGCTGATGCCTCCAATATTATGTAGTTTTTTCCCTTATATAATGGTGTAATTTAAACGCATTTTACTACACATTATTACACATTTACATTACATATTAATGTAATGTTACACCGGTTAAATCCGTTAAAGTACTCCATAAAATTAAAGACAGCAAGGCTGCTACCAATTTTATGGTATAACGTTACAAAAATTTTTTACAGTGCAATATCTTCAGTATGAATTGGAGAATAGATGAGTTTGGTGATATAGTTCACTGCAAATGCGTGAAATACTTTTGAAACTCTAACTTAATATAAAAATCAACAATTCTAAACAAAATTAATTTCGATTGTGTTGTGAATGTGTTGCGAATATGTTTTACGAAATAAAAAGATTGTGCAAAAAGTGTTGTTAAAAATTACATGAGGAGAAAATGTGTTTTTAAAACATATTTCAAAACATTGATTTTTAAAACTGTAATTTTAAAGGCTCCGTGTAGAAAATATTTCAAAAATGTTTTACATGTGTTGTTTTATAGGCCTGACAATGGAAGCGATTTGGAATTGAACTATATTTTCTATTTCATGATCAAAAAATTACGAAATGAGCGATAAACAAGTTACAAAGACGTTTTTTACACTTTCTTGAGGGGTCATTCTTTGTTCGTGCGGAAATTCGATGTAAAATGCCCACTTTAACACTATTTTCTGAAAGATCTATTCTGATCGCAAAAAAATCTGGCAAGAACAGTTTGATGACATAGTTTTTGAGCAACAATGTCTGCTAGTTATGCATTTCTGAACAAAAATAAATTAGCCTTAACTGATAACAATCCTTGGGGACAAATGACTGGTATACATATAAATGCCACATAATGTGTTCAGAATCCTTAATATTTCTAACCAGTAAAATTATGTTGTAAATTTTGCTTTATTTAATAAGAGCATTTTCGAAATTCAAATAGTCAAAAATCTCTGTTTTTAAAAATAGGTGATAAAAGATTAAAAATTCTGTAAAAGACCCTCGTCCCAAATGGTTTTAAGTAAAATCTTTCGTTGTTTTTTATTGGAAAATCTTATTTATTTGCTTTTAAAAGTCTTGTTAGTCTTCAGTTTGCAATTGTAATAAAAAATTTTTGAAAACAATAGTAAATGTCTAGTTAATGAGATTAATCTTTATTAAAATACATACTTTATGTAACATCTTATGATAATTTTTCATCTCATTTTTTTTTCTTTATCGTCATCTTGACATATTTTGGACAGCATGAAATTTCTTTGCAGCTCTTTTTGCAGTTCATGCAGAAAAAAATACTTCTTTTCTCTTTTCTCTTTTTTTTTTTTTTTTTTTTTTTTTCTTTAAGTGAAAAGAGTGACTTGGCTTCCACTCTTTAAACTCAATTAACTGTCGATCATCGATGTACAGAGTGACACCCTCGGTGACAAAGCAAATGTATTTGGAAAAGAGAGTAAAAAAAAACACTCTCCATTGAAAAGCATTTTAAAAATCTAGTTTCGCTTGGTTGCAAATTGGTTGGTTCGTTGCATGTTAAAGTTCAGGGGGTGTGGTGAGTCATGTGTTGAAAAAAGGAAGGGTCGTCAGTACTTCATAATGTAAACTGACTTCCGCACCATTTGATTCCCTATTGTCGACTCTGGAAGAGCAAAAGGCAACTGGACCAGACACCATTAGAGCCTTTATTTCTCTCATTAAATGTGCATAAAATGCCCTAAGATGATGTTCCTGGATAACCGAAGTAAAGTGCCAAGACAAAACAGACGCCATCTTTTATCAAATAGCTATACATGCTGCACCTTTCTAACATTACAAAAATTTGAATTTCGTTTTATCTTTTATTATTCTTTCGTTAAGGTTGTTCTCAAATGCTCCGCTCAACAAGCGCAAAACATTTTGTTACGTTAACAAATTCTATTTTTGACAGAAAAATGTAAAATCGGAAGATCAAATTACCTCCGAGTTATAAGTTATTTTAATCACGTGATCACGCGATTTTTCTACCTTTCGTGGACTGGTTTTTCAGTTTTATTCTGAAAATGCAGTTCAAAACTTCATTTTTGACGGCTTGTTTTGAAAAATTTATTGCGTTTTCACAAAAACAGAAAAATGAGTGCGATTAGATAGTTTCTGAATAACAGCACCTGCTAGTTCCATGCATTTCCGAACAAAAATGAATTAAAACATCTGTCACAAAACTGCCCTTTTTGATTTAAGAATACCCTTAAGGAAATTCTGAAAAACACAGAAAAATATTTTTCAATATTAAAAAAAAAAAAAAAAAAAAAAAAAAAAAAAAAAAAAAAAAACTTGGAACCTCAATTCAAAGCAATAAATGCAATTTAAAACCATAAGAGTTCACACAGAAGTGGGGAATTCCCTCCTGAGAATAATGTCTGAAATTAATACCGGCATCGCAGTATAAAAAAACAGTATCATTCTCAGTAATTAAAAGATAATAACCACATTCTTTATGCATCGTTTCTTTTTTGTGACGGGTTTGTAAAGAACAATTGGTAAATACGTATTTCATTTTTCTAATCTTATATTGTCTGAGTAAGTGACGAGTTTGAAAAGCACAATTGGTAAGTATATATTTTTTTATTCTAATCATATAACGTCTATGCATACGACGAGTTTGCAAAGAATGATTAGTAAATAAATACAGTCGAGTCTCTCTATAACGAAACTCTATCCAACGAATTTCTCTTCGTAAGGAATTTTTCGTAGGAAAGTTCAATTTTTAATATTATTACATTAAAAATAGTCTTCATACAGCGAAATATATATCTCCATACAACAAATATTTTCAGAAATTTTCCTTCATTTATTTAGAAAACGCTTCAAAACGTTTGCGGAATGCATTTATATTTGTTGATTCCTGTTTGTATTTCATAGATGCATATTTCTATGTTGTTGTTTATGCTAAAAAAAGAAAGTATTTACGCCCCCCCCCACCACCACACAAACACACATGTCCCCCCCCCCCCCCCAAAAAAAAAAAACTTTACGTTAATTTTTGAAAGGAGAATAAGAAATTTTTGTCTATTCAATTTCTTTGAATTCTGAAGCTGACGATAGTAGACTAAAAAGAGAAATGGAGAAAAATTAAGATGATTGGAAGTATTCGTAGAAAATTTAGTTGTCTTTGACATTTTGGAGATGCATACCAATTTTATTGTTACGTAGCGCTCCGCTGATGATAAAATTTTAAGCAACATTGTGAACAATTCTGAGGAAAGAGGCAATGAATATGAAAATGAAAACTTAATGTAAAACCAGCAAGAGAAATGATTATTGTCTTTGACGTTACATGAAAAGGACGTCCAATGGGAAAAAAAAAAAGTTTTCCACTCACATTTGCATTCCTTGATAAAATTTGAAAGTTATTTAAAATTACAGATTTTTTCAACAGTTTTTTGAATCGTTTCACTATCTTTTCAAATAACCTTTTATTTTCTCGTTTTCAAATTGTTTAAATAAATAAAAAATAAAATATCAAATTAATCTTTAGTGTTAAACATTTTAATCTTAATTAAATAATCCCAAAAAAATTTTTAATCGAAAATTTCAGATTAAATAAAAAAATTTGTGGTTTTCTCTATACAACGAAATTTTCTATATAACGAATTTTTTAATGGAAGGATGAATTTCGTTACATAGAGACTCGACTATATTTTCTTTTCGAATCAGATAATGTCTCTATTTGAAAATATTGTATAATGTATTTGGATCAAAAGAGCAAAAATAAACCAATAACATTTATTATTTGTTTGTTCCTTGAAAAAATTTTCATTAAAAAAAGAAACACGTTTTATTCGTGAAAGATTTTTTCTCTTCCTAAATTTGCATGCATTATAAAAAACATTATCAAAGTGGATAACAGATCATTTGTCGGGCAGAGCACTGACAAATCTTTTTTAAATTTTCGGCGTGGTATAATAATCCCATTACATTTGGACTAAAAAAGTTAAAAAAAAAAATACTATTTTTTTTTTTTTTTTTTTAATCTCAAAGCTTTCTGCATATTATCGCGAACAATAGATAGTATATAGATATGCAGAATTATTAAATTCGTAATTTAGCACATTTACCATTTTTCTCAAGAGTTCCCCCAGTAACACCCCATTGACCCCTTAATGGTCCTATTAAATTATGGTTTAAGAATTAAAATTCATTATTGCCACCACTTTTTTGAAAAAGAAAATCATCGTATTTGATGACAAGTAAAATGATACCAGAATAAAACCAATTACACTATTTTATAAAACTGGTGGGAATCAAACAATTATGAATAAAAGCCGTAAAGTTTACAGCTCGTGAATATCTCGGGCGCAACCCCCCGATTAAGTGGTTAATTATCCAAAAATCAAAACTGAAGAAAATTGGGACAAGAATTATTGTAACTATCATTAAAAGAACGTAAATACATGGTGTCAATACAAAAATTTATTTAATATATATATATATATATATATATATATATATATATATGTATATATATAATGAGAGGGCATATATGATTAATGTACTATATAAACTTTTATTAAAATAATTATAAAATCAAAATACCATTATGGAGGATTGAAATAGGGAATGCTAAAAAAAAAAGTTTCTCTTCACAGTATACATAATTATTATATTAAAAAATGGGGGTGGAGGTTTTATGCATAATTATTTTTCATAACTATTTTACATATTGGTATCTACTATAAGGCTTTCATCTACTATCAGAAAATAATCTTTATTAGTTCAAAATATAATTAATTTACTCCTTTTTCATTAGGTTCTTTATATATAAGTATTTTAAAATAATAAATATTTTCTTCATCTCATACTCAGTTATTTATTTTGAGTCTTTTCCTATATATTTTTAAATTTATTTCTTAAAATAAATTAATTTTTTAAAATAAATTTTAAATTTTTTCATATTTTAAATTCTATTGCCAATGATTACCACTTGGAGATTAATTAATTTAATATAAAATATATAAATACACTTTTATAAATATTCAACTCTTGGGTCATTTTTATCGGATTAATGGAATTAAATAATGCTACGAATCATTTCATTCCGAACTGCAATGCATGTTTCAATTCTCTTTTTCAACTCATAAACTGTGGCCGCTTTCTACCAATAAATTTATCTTTGAGATATACATATATTAAAAAAAAGTACGTGACGTGAAGTTATTGATGCACGTACAAGAAATTTAACATTGCCTGTAGAAATAATCCATCTGATTTTTAAAATATTTTCATAGTAGTGGGGCAATGCTTTATTTTAGTGATTGTTACTTTTATTTGACAGCAAACTGTTCCATAAAAAATAAATACACTGTAAAAAAGCTGCAGCAGAGATTCCAGACTATGTCCGCAAAAAAAAAAAAACGGCCTTTATTCCTATATCAACGGACTTTGCCATTACATTAACGGTTTTCATCCGTAAAACATAAAAAAATACGGGAGTTGACCGTTTATGTGAAAAAGTCACATATTGCGTAAATTTACTAAATAATTTACGGTAAAGTACCGTAATTTTTTTTTTTTTTTACAGTGTAAATAAATAAGTTTTATACAAAGTTGAAATTTGAGTAAATATTTGGGACAGTTTGTACATCCCTCAAGGAAATATGTAGATGAATGGAGAAGAGATGAGTATTCGGGGTCAATTTTTCAGAGCTCGGGCCCGCCCGAACCTGACGGAGCCCGAAAAATTTTTGTGCCATCAGAGCCCGGGCCCGACACTCAAAGTATACACGGAAAAAAAAATTACAAAAAGAATTGCGTAAAATTTAAAAGTTGCTTTAAATGTTATAAATCTTTTTTTTTCTTTTTCCAATAGCTGTTAATTTTTAGAACTTAACTAATTTTATCAAATTTTCACTCAATCTTATCAAAAGAGACGTTTACTATCAAATAAAAGTATACTTATCTAAAAAGATTTTTAAATTTTATTTCCATAACATAAAGTTAATTCTAATGGACACATTAACGAAGAACAGGAAAAAATCAATAAAATTTGCAGAAATTGCGATTTATAAGATGAAGAATCGAACAACACTGTAAAAAATTTCCCCGTTAAATAACGGAAATAGTTCTGGTAATCTAGACGCCAGTACTATTTCCGTTATTTAACGGAAAATTTTTTCCGTTTTTTCCAGCAATATTTCCGTTTTTTTACAAAATGTTTCCGTTTTCATATTTTTTTTATATAAAAATGTTCGCTTGAAAGCCAAAAAAGAATTTTCAAGGACAAACTGGCTTTTTTATTCTTTAGACAAGGACACATCAGATTAGAACACATACATTTAATTTAAACAACTTTGAATAAATGTCACTTACCCTCGATGGGGATCGAACCAAGCACCTGTTCCATGGCAGCTTGTAGTAGTGTAATACCATTACGCCATAGTTACGCATACAGTGCTTGCAAATATCTTTACTTATTTCGAATGATTTTATAAAGCAAAGGCCTTATGTTGAACGCGGCATTAATTTTTATTGAGAATTATTTTCTATACGAGTGTATAGTTCTAAATGTTTAACAGATTTTATTTCCATAATTTCGAATATTTAGTTTTTAATTTCAGTTCTATACAAAACAAATTTTAGACTTTAAAATATTACATGTATTAAGAGTTGAATGCATTAAAAAGTTTTATTATTATTTTTTTTTTTTTAAGGAGATTTTAAAAAGTTTATTGTAATATTATTCATATTTATTTACTTATTTATTTTTGAAAGGATATTCTGAAAGTAATATTAAAATCTGTTAAAATTAAAGTTATTTTATTAATATTTTATTATTACTTTTATTAAAATATATTAAAATTAAAAGTCGAACGTTTTTCCATTATCCAGATTCCAGATTTTATTTCCATAATTTCAAATATTTAGTTTTTAATTTCAGTTCTATACAAAATAAATTTTAGACTTTAAAATATTACATGTATTAAGAGTTGAATGCATTAAAAAGTTTTTTTTTTTTTTTTTTTCATTTTAAGGAGATTTTAAGTTTATTGTAATATTATTCATATTTATTTACTTATTTATTTTTGAAAGGATATTCTTAAAGTAATATTAAAATATGTTAAAGTTATTTTATTAATATTTTATTATTACTTTTATTAAAATATATTCAAATTAAAAGTCGAACGTTTTTCCATTATCCAGATTCCAGATTTTATTTCCACAATTTCGAATATTTATTTTTTAATTTCAGTTCTATAAAAAATAAATTTTAGACTTTAAAATATTACATGTATTAAGAGTTAAATGCATTAAAAAGTTTTTTTTTTTTTTTTTTTTTTTTTTTTTTTTTTTTTTTCATTTTAAGGAGATTTTTAAAAGTTTATTGTAATATTATTCATATTTATTTACTTACTTATCTTTGAAAGGATATTCTTAAAGTAATATTAAAATATATTAAAATTAAAATAATTTTATTATTATTTTATTATTACTTTTATTAAAATATATTAAATTTAAAAGTCGAACGTTTTTCCACTATCCTACGCATATTTTAAAAAATAGGCTATAAATGTGGTAAACATTATTTAAAAATGATAATGGAAATAAACTAACTGAAAATAAACTAACTAACTAATCTCAAAGTTAAAAGAGATTAATAAAATTTTATAATTTTTATTATTTTTTTAATATTGTAAAAATATGTTAGCTTTATATTATTAAAACAGAAAGAAATAAAGAACATTATTCTACAAAGTTGTTCATGAAACAACTTTATAATATTTTTGTATCCCAGATATAGATGGCGACACTGGTGTTATTTATGGAATTTATGCTGTTTTAATACGGAACTCCTCCGTTTTCAGAAAATTTTACGGAAAAATTACTGTTTTTATAATCTCAAAATATCAATAACGGAATTTCTGCTGTTTTTTCGGAAAAACGGAACTATTCCGTAGAATTTTAGGGAACAATTTCTGTATATTAACGGATATTTTTTACAGTGAACGTTTTTCTATTTCCTAAAAAAGGTGTACATCTTTCGTAATTCTTATGGATTTATAAATCAGATTAAATAAAAATTATGACACGGTTACCTGAAAGTTCCGATGTTTATATAGAAAAAGAAGCGCTGCTTGATAACTTTCAGTCGGGAATAACACCTACCAAATTTATATACATGCGTATGAAAGTGACTGTGTGAATATGAACCATGGAATGAGAGGACTTCAAGAAGAAGAAATGGGTAAAATCACTAACGTTATTTTCACATAAAGAACGATTAGACAAGCAGGCAATAGAAGATTAAAAATTTGCAAACCTTATGGTAATGCTGATTCAGGTAAAAGAAATATTTATTTCGAGTTAGATATCTAAAAAAAAGTAATAATAAATAAATATTCGAATTAAACAATATCCTAATGGTGCCAACATCAACAGGTCATTACTCGCGTTTAACCTCAGACATAAATAATTAAATATCACAAGTTTTTCAAAATAATGTTTTACTATACTACACCCCCCCCCCCCCCAAAAAAAAAAAAAAATCCTTTTTCCTTTTCTTTCGACTAATTGCGTTAAAAAAGACTTGCAATGAAATAATTAATTTTTAAGCGAAAAAAGTTATTTTTTGTTTCTATACGGATGCGAGAATAAATAAATTTTCCAATTTGAGAAAGAATGATCCCGATCCCGTCTCATCTCTAGAATAGAATATGTAAGCATAATTGCCTTTGAAATGTGCAAATCGAAGTTTAATATTATTCTATAAAAATTAATAATGATAATTATTATTTACGATAAAAAATAATACGTTCCAATATTCATGTATATGCAAACTGTCTGCAAAGATAATGTGAACCATCTAAGTGTGTTGCTAAAAGAAGTATATGAAAATGTACGAAGTAATTGAGCATATTTACCTTTGGAATAAGAAAATTAAAACACAATATTAATCAAGCTTTCATAAATATGTTCCAGCATCTACACGACATCAATAAATATTATGCAAAAAGTATTATGCAATAAATATTATGCCTGAAAAATAAGTCTCAAAATCAGAATAAGTAATATCTCGGTTACAGAGGACTCAAACAAATAAATTAATGAAATATCATGCAGAAAAGAAGATTGCAGATGCTATCTATATGAATTCGAGCATAAGGAAAATTAAGAATGTAATTTTCTTTTTTTTTTTTTTTTTTTTTTTTTTCATGTTTTTTATATATTATCAGCGTCTCAAAAATTGTCTGAAGAAAGAATCTGGTCACCACGCCAAAAATTATTCTAAAACAGAAAACAATACACAAGCACAAACTCATAGTACCGGGTATGCCTAGATTTCGTCTACTCCGCAGAACAAATTGTTCATTAGAAAAATATAAAAATTGGAGTACATCTTAATGAAGGGCTGCAAAAGGTATTTAGCGCAATAATAATAATGATAATAATAATTTCCAACATTATCACTAGAGGGCGTTATCTGATAACATTTCGGCTTACATGAAAATTTTAGCAAGCTTTTATGATGTATCATTTAGCACACAATAAAAAGAAGAAAAGAATAAACTGTGAATATCTATTCTTATAGCTTTTCCTCGAGAAATGTTGTGCGTTTTACAAGATCGTGCTTTATTGGCACTGGCGTAGCTAGAGCATTTTGTTTGCGGGGGGGGGGGGGGGTCGAATCTACCGAATGTTAAACGAAAATCACCGAATGACGATTATTTAATTTTTTTAATTTTCTATTCTTGTATACTTATGTCTTATTATACATTTGAGAATGAGCCCTGTGAAAATAATCGTATATCTACGTTAGGGATGAAAAACTTTTTCAAGAGAAGGGCCATTTAATAAATATATCTGGGTGATCGAGGGCCATATCAATAACACTAAGAGAATTCTATTTTAAGGAGGTGATCTGTGACCTAAAATGAGATAAAAAAAAAAAAAAAAAATTGGTCTCAGAGGGGAGGAGGGGGGGGGGTGTACTCTAGGTTCACTTACCCTGTCAAAATATCCAATTTAGTTATTAAGGCTATATCAACAGTATTTGCGTTTGTATATATAACAGATGTCGCAAGGATTATTTTCAAGATGCATTAATAATCCTTGACTTTTCGGGAGACTAAATTTCTATTCGTTAAAGGATCTAAAAAACAAACATAAGTGGGTAGCGCCAAGTAAAAAATGTGCACTTCATGGACGAAGGCACGAAAGGAGCTGATGAAAAAAAATTTCCTGATCAGTGGAATTCCCGTTTTTTTTCCGCACCCGATGAATGAAATTTGTAATTTTTCAATGCCTAATCGTAAACATTTGCACTTTTTTAAGTCGATCGAGAAAATTCGCGATTTTTGCGAAGCCGATCCGCGAAATTCGCAATTTTTCCACGCCTTATGGACAAAATTCACGATTTTTTCGGATCTAATTGACGAAATTTGAAATTTTCCCCTGCCCAATTGTCAAAATTAGTAACTTTTTTTGTCCTCGATCGATGAAATACGCATTTTTCCGCTTACGAACAATGAAATTAGCGATTCGTAACTGACTGACGAAACATGCATTTTTTTCGACCACAAATTGATGAAAACTGCGATTTTTTCTCACAATAAACTCACAATTATTCAACAGCCGCTTAAAGAAATTTTCAATGTTCTCGCGCATCATCGATAAAATCTGCGGTTTTTCGATATCATCAAATTTAGCAATTTTTTTCGCTCCAAATCAATAAAAATTCGTAAATTTTTCATATCCGATCGCCAGAAATCATGCTTTTTACGAAGCCGATCGGCCATATTCGCTATATTTACGTTTCCGATATGCGAAATTAGCAATTTTTACGTGCCATATCAATAAAATTCGCGAATTTTTTGTTCTCGATCGACAAAATTTGCGATTTTTTCGTTTGCTATTGATTAAATTCTCCATTTTTTACGAAGGTGATCGACCATATTCACGATTTTTCCGTTCCCAATCGACGAAATTAACGCCTTTTATCGTCCTTGATTGATGAAATACGCGTTTTTCCGCGCGCGAACAATGAAAATCGGGATTCTTAACTGACTGACGAAATCTGCATTTTTTTCCGCGGAAATTTAAGAATTCCGCGATAACCTGGCGAAACTCACGATTGTTTTGCAGCCACTCAAAGAAATTTTTAATTTTTCTGCACATCATCGACAATAATCTGCGGTTTTTCCGTGCTCTATCAGTAGCGAATTTTCCATTGAGAATTGACAAAATTCGCGAGTTTTTCGTATCTTATTGTCCGAATTCGCACTTTTTCCGAAGCCGATCGACTACATTCGCGATTGTTTCATTTCCGATCGACGAAATTGGTAATTTTTGCGTGCCATATTGACGATATTTGCGATTTTTTTGTTTCCGATCTAGAAAATTTGCGATTTTTCCATTCCCGATCGACAAAATTTACGATTTTTCTGTGCCTGATCGACGAAATTTGTGATTGTTCTGTTGTTTTTTTTTGTTGTTGTTGTTGAAATTTCGTTGATGTGCCCCATCAACGAAATTTGCGATTTTTTTGTTCCAGATAGACAAAATTCGAGCGATTTTTTTGAGCTCGATTGACAAAAATCGCGATTTTTCGGAGACCTATAAAAATTTGAGTTTTCGAAGGCCGATAGACAAAACTCGCGATTTTCCCCTGTCCGATAGACGATAATTTCGATTTTTCCGACCCCCATCAACGAAATTCGCGTTTTCTTCGCTCGTTAAACAGACAAAACAGGCGACTTTTCCACAAATTATGAACAAAGTTTGCAATTTTTTC
This sequence comes from Maratus speculifer, assembly GCA_964019185.1. Classification (NCBI taxonomy): domain Eukaryota; kingdom Metazoa; phylum Arthropoda; class Arachnida; order Araneae; family Salticidae; genus Maratus; species Maratus speculifer. The sequence goes on from OZ025294.1 coordinate 259,722,663, forward strand.
ACGTATGATAAAAAAAATTAGATTTTTTTCAAGCCCGATCAATGAAATCAAAGATTTTTCACGCCCCATCAACAAATTTCGTGATTTTTCCGTGCCTAATTGACAAATTTTGCAAAATTTCGTGCCCGATTGACGAGATTTGCTATTTTTTCCGCGCCTCATCGGCGAAATTCGATACTTTTTCTCATTCCATCAATGAAATTAGCGATTTTCCCCTGCTCGATCGACAAAATTCATGATTTTTCAGTGCCCGATCAACAGAGTTTGCGTTTCTTAAGTGACTGATGAAATTTTTAATTTTCATATCACAAACTGGTGAAATTTACGATTTTTTCCTGCTAAATATGCACAAAAATTGAAGTTTTATTCAATTAAAAATTGATGAAATTCGCGGGCCGCACGTTAACCTATCGCATTCACTTTTGACCCACGGGCCACAGGTTGTGCATCCCTAATTTACAAATATGCTTTTTTTGTGTGTGTGTGTGTGTATGTGTGTGTAATTTTATAAACTGTAGTTAAAAGGTCGGAAAAGAAGATTACGGGGCATTAGAGGTGATCTTTATGGCTCTGAAAGCAAGTAAAGGTTTGTTTCCGTCTTGTTGCTGCATTTTTGCAACACTATTAAAATTTTGAAACTTTTGCTGCATCGTTACTCCATCGTTTTTATAAAAAACGATTACTTCACTGTATTATGGAGCATTCTCATTGGTAAAAACAGAGATATTCTATAAAAGCGGGGTGGTGGCGAAGGCGATGCAGCAAAAGTTTCAAATTTTAATAAGTGCAAAGAATAAAGGAAAAGGATAATCGACTCAGAATGAATAATAATAATAAGAAGACTAACTACATATTGTAAATAGTAAAGCGGTTAATAATTAAGAAAATATTTAGTCGTTTTAAATATGTTTTTACATTGTTTTATGCTTTGTAATAAATTTTTAAATATATTTTTAAAAATTCTAAGAAGGTAAAAAAATACAGCACGAAAATGTGCGATTTTTGAATGAAATAATTTACTGAATATAACGAGTATTCCGAATGTGGAGTAAGAAGATTTCAAAAATATTTAATAGTTTTAAATATGTTTTGACATTGTTTTAAGTTTTGTAATACATTTTTTAATATATTTTAAAAAATTCTTAGAAGCCAAAAAGGGCGAAATGATGCAATTTTCGAACGGAAATAAATTACCGAATGTAATGAGTATTCCGAATCTGGGATATGAGTTTTCCGAAAATATTTAATAGTTTTAAATATTGACGATCTCTGTCCATCTGTTTTGACAATGTTTTATGTTTCGTAATAAATTTTTAAGCATTTTTTAGATGGGAAAAATACAGCGCGAAATGAAGCAATTTTTGAACGAAAGGGAAATTACCAAATGCAATGAGTAGAATCTGGGGTATGAATATTCCGAAAAATATCCAATAGTTTTAAACGTGTTTTGATATAGTTTTATAATTTGTAATAATTTTTTTAATATATTTTCAAAAATTCATAGAAGGAAAAAATGCAGGCGAAATTATGCAATTTTTGAACGAAAATGAAATTACCGAATTTAAAGAGCATTCCTTAATGTAGGGCATGAGTATTCCGAAGATATTGAATAGTTATAAATATTGACAATTTTTGTGCATCAGTTTTCACATTGTTTTAAGTTTCGTAATATATATATATATATATATATATATATATATATATTCTTAGAAATTTTTAGAAAAGAAAAATCCAGCACAGAATGATGCATTTTTTTTTAATTACCGAATGTAATAAGTATTCTAAATGTGGGATATGAGTAATCCGAAAATGCTTAATAGTTTTAAATATCTTTTGACACTGTTTTATGTTTTGCAATATTTTTTTAATAAATTAAAAAAAATTCTTAGAAGAAAAAAATTCAGGCGAAATGATGCAATTTTTGAACGAAATTGTAAAAATTCTATTGGAGTTTTCAATTTTATAAAATGGTTTCCACCTATATTTGATAAACCGTGAAGCCCAAGTTAGATCACCTCGTACACCGAGAAAAAAATTTTGTTGAATAAAAAAAAAATTTGTTTTCTCCAACAAATCTGTCCGTTTAAATATGGGTCAATGGAAATTTTGTTTGAATAAACAAAAAAATATTGTTGATATATTTTTTTCAATTTTCTGTCTACAATTTTCATCCGAAATGCATAATAACGCAATAATAACATCGTTAATCCGTCTCAGTATAAAAAGTTTTTTTTTTATTATCCAAAAATTATGTTAATCCTTTATAGCTAGATAACTCAATTAAACAAAATTACGTGAGAGAATTATGGCTACTGCATACTAATTTAAATTTTGTTAGAATTACAAATTGAAAATACAAGGCTATGGTGAGATTCAAATAAAATTGATGCAATTTTGATAAAATTTTATAAGAGTATTAACAAGATTTTTTGTCTGAGCAACAAAACTAATTTTTTACTTTAACTAAAAATTTTGCTTAAAGTAACCAAAATGTAATTCAGCAAAACATGTTTTGTAGTTTTAACCATTTCCTTTCTCTGGGTGTTTGTCAATAGAAACAATGCAAAATTTTATCTCCCCGCCAAGTTAAGAATGAATGTGGCCAGTTATGGCTGATCTCTTTGGACTTTGAATTCAAATTTCGTCAAGCATAACAAATCTTTTAAAAGTATAGTGGGACTTTTTTTCAACATTCGGCGCCTTCTGACAGCAATAAAACAAATAAAAGAGGGAAAATATAAAGAGCCTTTAGAAAAAAAAAATATCCCTCTTATTCTCTTTTGCTTGGAGCAAAAAGCAATTAAAAGCGGGAAAAATGATTTTTTAATCCATTCGGGCGCCCAATTAAAAGTTCGTAAATTCTGCATTCCAAAAATGGCAGCCTCATTGTTTTTGGGCAATGTCCGTGAAATGAGATTGGAATGAGATTCTAGTATTTCTTATTAAAACATTTTTTGTGTCTTGTTATATTTGAAATAACAGAAATAATTTCATATCAAACGGCCGTAAAAACTATGCTTTAAGTTCAAAAACAAATTTTTGGCATTTTTAAAAAGGAAAACATTTGTAAAAATGTCACGAGAATGTTCTATTTAGTATTTGAGGCTTCATTTGTTTTAGCCATTTTTTTTAAAGCGCGGAAAGCCACTTGCGCGTGGTCTGTTTATTTATTTATAATGTAACATTTGAATAATTTGCTTCAGACAAATTTTCACAATGAATAGTTTCATTAAAAAAATTTTTTGATGTAAGAAAAAATTATATGTATAGATAGATAGATAGATAGTGTCGTGTAATGGGAAAGAAAAAGTAAAGGTTAAGATAGGATATATATATATATATATATATATATATATATATATATATATATATATATATATATATAATCACCCTGTAGATTACATTAAAAATATGATCTGTGATCATATTGCTTTAAAATTGTAAAAGACTCTGTTTAGAATGGGAATACTCAACTTGCAGCCCGTGGAGGGTGGCCGCACAAGAGGGGTTGTATCCATATATTCATTGATTAGCGTCAGTATAGAATATACACAATATGGGACATACTACATTTGGATAAAAACCCTCATTTTTTTGCTTCATTTTGTGAAAAACTGATTTTGTTCTTATCTATAGACGATCACTTTCAGAATTTTCAAGCTATGATTTTGAGACTTTCACAAAAGTTGCTCTATACATTTGGCTAACAAACATGCAAATGAAATTTTGATATCGTTGACGTATGCGCAGTGAAAAATTATTTAGTAAACTTACTCATTTTTCATACAATTTTTATTATTTTTTAATTCTGATAACAGGGTATTATGTGCAATATTATTTGTCATATTTTCAGAAAATAATATTATTTTATAGTAAGAACTCTGCAAATTATTTAAAAAAAAAAATCTTGGAAAAATTTGGGTCTGTTTTTATAAAAACCTTATTTTTTCTACAAGTACACACGCCATCGACATAAAAATGAACACGGTTTATACATACAATAAGTCACTTAATCATAATCTACAGTTCGAACTCTTTCGCTACATTATAATTATAATTTTGACAGTGTTATCCGAAAGATGTTCATTCTTTTTAAATTTGTTCACGGTCCCTTTTTGATGTTCGTTTATGACTTTTACTATTATATTTATGTATTTAGAGTTTCAAGATAATTTCTCATGTATTTTTCTAGATATTTAACAAAATGTCTAAAATCGCAAGTGGACGGTCATCTTTGGTCATATAGTGTATAAATCACAATTATCTACCCCCTGAATTTACAAATGAAAGTGAAAATATGCTGGTATTTATTTCTTGCTCAAAATTATGAGCAATAAATATTTAATTATTTATTAAGAGAAATAGAAAAATTACAAGTAAAATAGAGCATTATTTCCAAGTATACTTTAAAATTATTTTAAAATACTGTGAATATTTTAATATTTACATTAATAAGCATCTTTTATGCCGCCATGAATGTGATAAACCAATACTGCGTACAAAATTATCGTTTGTTTGGATTTGATAACATATGCTGTTTCAAAATTAAGAAAGCATTGTGTTCATTTTAGATCCAAACATATTCAATTCGATATGAGTACACCGATTTACTCATTTTTGAGTACTTCATTTTTACAGTGTATGCGTACCAACCACCTCTTAAAGTTTTGCCATTTTTTTATAAAACAACCTAATCATTAACTTATTTTCTGCCTTTGCATCAATACTTCTTTGCGATGTGCATAAACAGTATTCTGCCTTCAATATCGCAGTTGAAAAAAAGAAGAAAAAAAAGTCTTTCAAATTCAAAATCTTTTCTGTAGTCCAAATATTACCTTGGAAGTAATCATATTCTTCTTTCAAAATTCGCTTGCCAGCGAAATTTCTCCCTCAAAATTTTCTGAACGGTTCATGTCAGGGAAAATATATATTCCCGTAGGGGAAAAAAAAAAAAAAAAAAAAAAAAAAAAAAAAGAGAAAAATCAAAATACTAAACCTGGCACTGTTGCAAATAGAAAAAGAAGAAGAAAAAAACTTAGCTCATCCAGTTCACCAAAAGAAACTCCTCAAAAAAACAAAACCAATATTCCAACCGCCGAAAAATATTTAGTAATATCTTCTCAAAACTTGCTGCCGGAAGCAACTTTATACTTTCGACTTAAACCACAGCATAAAACAATGCGTCAAAATATCTGGTGTATTCTGGAAGAGAGGAAAAAAAAACTTTATTATTTGCTCCCTGCCTGTCAGTCAGTCAGTCCTCTAGATATTTTTATTCATTTATTTTTTCATTTGGTACTTTTTAAGCGACCCTTCCCTATACTAACTGTGATTGGCTTTGCTCTTCGACATCGATCAGAGGAATTTCATCAGGGGGTTGTTTAGTAGGGGGAAGGCATTTTTCATCGGGTTTGCTTCTATTTTTTTCTTTATTTCATCTTTTAGCTTCAAATATATATTTCACTTTATATATATTTATATTATTTTCTGGCCGGCAGCTGGCAAGTGACCCGAAGATTATGAAAGTTTTTCGATGCCCTCCTTTCCACACTCCCCCTTAGAATACTTTTTTTTTTTTGTATCAACCGCAAATATTAGAAGACAGCTTTGTAAGTTCACATTTTTTTTTTTTCTCATAGGCTTTTTATGTTTATATATATTTTTCTTTTTTTCAATTTTATGTCGGTTTTCTTTCCTGCTTTAATAATGTACAAAAAATAAAATTGTTTTTTCCAGTTTATGTATTCATTGCAGTTATCAATATAGGGATTTGTTAAGGAAAAATTAATTCTTTAATACTGTTCTCGGTTGATCTGCTTGACAAGCGCAAAATATTTTGTCACATTTATAAATTAATTTTTTAACTGAAAGACATAAAATTGATTTGGAATGTAACTATTTTGTGATCAATAAATTACCTATCGTGTTATAAGCCAAACTGACATTACTAACACGTTTTTCATTCCAGTTTGAGTGGTTATCCTGCTTTTGCAGATAAATTCAGTTCAAAACATCCACTTTGACTCTTGAAAGATCTATTGTGTTTGCAAAAACACGGTAAAAACAGCTCAATTATCCATATTTTCTGAACAACAAGATCTGCTATAGTTTTGCTATAGTAGTTAGTACTATACCTGATATAATTTCCGAACAAAAATAAATTAAAATGTATGCTATAACGTTACCTTTAAGGATTTAAGACTCAAAGAATATATTTATATTCATTTTACAATAAGCCTTTCAAAGGAAATTTATTTTCAAACAGGATGCTTCATATAAGATTTTATTAAGAAACAAAATCCCTTATAAAATTCTGTGTTTTAAAAATAAATTTCTCGCAAAACTTTTACATCACCACCTTTACAAATTGAATGATTTAAAAGGAAATCGGATCTTTCCCAAAACATCTCGCTGAAATCATGAACGAACCTATTCCTTAGCTATAAATTAGATATATATATAAGGGATCTCTTTAAAAAAAGTCTAAATAGGATAAGCTGTTTATGCCTCAAGGAGCCTGAACATAGTGATAATTATACATTCACAAAATTACGATTAGTGCGTTTTTTACAAATATAAAATAACTTTTCGCAATTGAAAAAAGAGGAAGAAAACTTTTGACAAACACTTGCAGTATACATTGAGGTGTAATTTTGCGCATGCCTCCTTGTATGCAAAATGTACACAAACCTCAACGCTTGACTAATTCAAGGGCTTGCGCAGCAGCTGCCCCAGGACCCCCATACAGTAATCTGGATTTAAATTATGAAGGTGCCAAATGGTTAAATTTATTCAAAAGGGACCCAAACTCATTTTGACCAAAAATACTATCAAAGATTTCGGAGGGGTGTTATTCCCCACTTCCTTCTCTGCCTTCCAATATACCCCCCCCCCCTCTTAAAAAAAGTGCATTATTAGAAAAAATGATTATTTTATCATAACTTATTATTCCATTGTTTTTAAGAGAAACTCATTATTGAAGTTTTCCTCTTAACGAGTCAATTTAAATCCATTTATGAAGAATAATTAAGAGCATTTTTATTTTAGACATATTATCATATAAATAACGTAGCAAAGCCAAGGCTTGCAAACAATTGCTTCCTCAACCACATAATCGTTTTTCAACTACAGTTTCCTACATTCTTTTCATTACTAGTATTTTTATTTACTATCAAAATACTCTGTGTAGGTATACTTAAAAATACACTGTTTGCTAATTAAAGATAATTTTACATTTAAAATTAATGAAGTATTATTTTTAGAAAATTATCGTATCAGAAAAGAAAGAAAAGTTTAAACTGTCCAGAAATATTTTGTGAAATAAGGAAAAATGTTAATAGATTAAATCACAAGGAAATGTTCCTCAAATAGAGAATGCACTACGTTATTTGGAAATTATCTTATAAAGCAATTCGTAAAATTATATCTTTCTTTCAGACAAAAAAAGTTTGCAAATTAGAGACTCCTTGAATAGAAATCCGCTTGTATGTATAGTAATTCCGACAAAACTTTTTGAAGTAAATCAAATACTTGGTGGTCTTCCCCATTGGCTTACGGCTTTTACGCTTGCAACAAGTGTACCAAATATTATAGCCAAATGTGGCATTTTTTTTTATTTTATTTTTTTTTTTTTTATATTATTTCCAACCAATTATTTTACATTAATTTTCTTCTAAAAATATATTTTAAAGAACTAGGGGGGCTCCGCCCCCCTGCTCGCTACGCTCGCTAACCCCCTGCGTAATCGCCTCGCGATTCCAAGTTGTAGGCTGCCCCTGCTTGCTGCGCTCGCCAATACCCCATGGAATCGCTTCGCGATTCTGTTCGTTATTGCTTTGCAATCCCGGTTGGAATCGCTTCGCGATACCCATAACACTCAATTTTGGGATTCATCCCTCTGCTCATTGGTCGAAGCATAGACGGAGCCCTTTCCTGATTGGTATATTCGACTCATGGAAGGTGTGGTCCACCCGGACGCGTTATTTCCAGAAACCTTACACATCAACATCATTACAGGAGTCATTCCTATAGATTTATTTAAGATTTTTTTTTTTTTTTTTTTTTTTTTTTTTTTTTTTTTTTTTTTTACTATAGAAGAATATTATATGGAAATAGTATGGTGGGCGAAATTGTAAAGAACAAAACAGGTACGTCTGGGAAAATCCTCTACCAATCGACATTATAAGGGTTAAGATAAGTACTGCGTTTGAATACCACTTTTCTATCTTACTACTGATTTTAAAATTTTCGGAAGAATAGCATTTTAAAAAGAGAAAAATAAAGAAGAAAAAGACGAATAAAATAAAATAAAAATATCCGATGAACACGAATGGGTTACTTTTAGCGATTCATATACCAACAACCATATGTACCATCCTCTTGCGCCTTCGTATTCGGTAATGCACGAAGACAAGTACAAAATAATAGCTATATAATTCCTCCTCTTGAATAAAGTACCAGCAAAATAAATGGATATTAAACTATTTCTAAAAAAATGTATAAAGATTTTATAGACACTCAGTATAAAGAGTCACTCCCACTATGTTATAAATAAACTATTGGTTTAAACTCTATCGAAGACACATACCCGCATACCTAGACACATTCACTCATCAACAATACTTCTTGTTTAAGTCACCTATGTAAAAAAAAAAAAAAAAAAAAAAAAAAAAGCGTGGAAAGAAAATCCAAACAAAAGAAAGTTAAATGTTGTTATTTATCAGGAATTTTATCTTTTCTGTAATTTTGCAAATAAAAATATATCGTCAAACTTTTACAAACAAGGATTTTTTTTTTAAATCATCGATGTTTAATAAGTTTAAATCATTTTAAAATAATACATATTCTTATTTTTTTAATTATGAGAGATAAAAAAAAATTCTGTTATTTAGATTCAGGGCAGACAATTGACTCCTCTATGACAGCCCTTGATAGAGGTAGAAAACAATTCATATGCTCTTCAAGGCCCTGCCCTCCCTCACCTTACGAAAACCCGTTTCAGTAGGTGAATCTATAAATTACTTCGATGATTTGGAAAAAACTTGAGAAAAACGTTCTCGTACGCTCTCTCTTAATTAAAACTGTTCAAACAATCTTCACAATTTGCTTCTTACCCTCAGGTCTCAAATAAATCGAGTAAACCTCTCTTCCAGAAGCACTTAACCGCGCCATTTCTGATATATGCCAACTCCCCGTCAGAGACACTTTATAAAACTATTGTATTCCTGTAGCCTTATTCCAGTGTTTGCTCCGCGGACAGCCATAAAGACATTCCGGTGCTTGATTTAGCGTTAATGCGACCCGCGGGATGTTTTTGATGGCCCTCATGGTCGCTATTGCTCGGAAAGTGTACATCGGAGGAACACGCCAGTTCTGTGTTAGCTTTTATGGCATTCGCGCTATGATGGAGTGCTTGATAGAGGCAGAGAGGCTATTCATATGCGATTTTCCAAACGCGCCGTTTTCTTGGAATTTAAGTACAGATTGGGGACTTGGAGTGAAAATGCGAGATTTCTTTTTTTTTCTGGCACAGAGGCAAGAGAGTGAAATTGTGTAGAAATCTCCGAAGAAAAATACTTAAAAAAAAAAAATTCTTTGCGTTTTAAAACATGGGAAATTTTTAGTGAAATTTCGGAAAACATAATTTACGTTGCATGAGAACATGGAGGTTGTTTAGTAATTGGGAAGTTTATTCATTGTCCCATTTTTTAAATTATTTATATATCTGATTTTAAAATTCATCAATAAATTAATAAAAATTGGTTTTCTAACTTAAAACAAAGGAATAATTTTACATATTTTGTTATATCTTACAAATATGAAAGATAAACTGTATCGCTTTAAATAACAAAGTAAATTTGTAATAAATTGCATGTCAAGTGATTCTGCTTAACATCACACATGAGCAAGAAACAATACTGAAACTAGGGGGGAAGGGGGCAGAGGAGACATGTGCCCCGAGCGCCAGAACGAAGAGGCCCCGAATGAAGATTTTGCTTCTTGATTTTTCTCACGTCTATGTTTAGCACGGCATTGTTAAGAGTGTATTCGAAAAAATACTTTTCCATCTTCAACAGCTCGAAATTTTCTGATACAACTTCAGATTTATTTTTAAAACTAGAAACATGAAACTTTCTGTGGTCATTTTTGACGTGATGCATAAGGTTTCGTGTGATTTCATTTTCGCTCAATTCGCTAGAATTTGATTTATAAGCAATTATTTTTTCAGTATGACCCTTTTTTTCGTTTCCAGATCTCCCGCTTCGGAAAATTCGGTTCAAAAGACCAACTTTGGTTGCATTTTTTGTAATATTGTTTTCATTTATCAAAAAATCGATAAGCACAGCACCTTGTGCTGTGCTGTGTTTTCAACCGTTTGTTGAAAAATACGTTTTGGAGAAATCGCGTGAAGAAAAGCAACTTGCATAAGCATAATGCCTTCAAAAATTCAACTTCATAAATAATTTGAACAATCCAAAACTCTTTTAGACATATTCTTTTGTATTCCACACATTTCAGGAATGCAAAAATATAATATATATATATTTAGATTCAACAAAATGGAATCTTCCATTAACCTTTCAGTTAGGATCAAATCTAATAAATAAAATCATTCTTTAATAGGACTTCAAACAGAATTTCCATCTGTAATTTTCCTTTCTTCAATTGTTGGTAGTTATGTAATTACTGTACAGGATGTCTGTCGGACGTTCCCTCTCAGCCCGCACAACTTTGAAGAAAGTCCGTAGTAGTTATAGCTGCCACCACCGATATTATTAGGTGATATCGGTCACCCACTGTGAAGATTGTGTAAATGAACACCGACGCTGTCAATAAACTGAATTAACACTTTATTTATACTATATGTACACAAGAAATACACTATTTACAATTATATACAATTACAACTCGGATATAGATGATCCGATTCAACATTAAATTAAATACCGTAAAAAGTTGGCTGTGTACTGTTCAGATTACACCTTCTCCCTCACACTCAATGCACGTTAGATTAACTGTATCGGAGATCAATTTCGAATCTCCCAACACATGAATACTCGGCCTACGCTATCCGACCCAGAGTACACACCGGTATGTCTGTATCCCTTGCTCTCCAGATACGAACTCAGCCTACGCTCTCCGACACAGAGCACTCTCTACCAGGATCTCTGTCCTACACTGCTGTCTAGATACGAGCTCAGACACGAACTGCCAAAAACTCAGACAAGACTTGCCCTTCTCAAATCACTGCTTTTCCCCAATGTAAAACCCCCTGTGGAGCTTCTCCATTGGACACATTCCACATTGCTTTCTTGATTCGTGGCATGTTCCTTGTTTGCTCATCATTCACATACATAGTTGACGGATGAACACGCCTCTCGGCAATATTCTCTTTCTCACTTCACCACCTGCACATGATCACCTGTCAATTCTCATTTTAACAAAGAAAAAATGTCACCTTGAAAATTCCAGTACACAGCCAGTACAATACACAAAATATTAAGTAAGAGATATAACAGAAATTCCAATCTGTAGCAGATGTTGTCTCAGAACCTGACAGTGTCCCTAAACTCATGGTACGTACGCAAGGGGGTGATAGAATACATCAAGACAAGTAACAGTAAATGGGAAATCAAGGGTCCCAAACGTTTTCCAAAGGAGATACCCGCCTTTAAAGTTTAGGGTCCAAAATTTCAAATAAACATAAAAAACGGAAAAATTGGTCGATTGATCTGCGGGTTTCACTAAAACTATACTTTATGTCTGTATTTCCTTAAAAATAAATTATAAAGATAAATTTTGAAAAATGCCGATAGAGGGCGCTTTAGACTTTGGAGTAACGAACAACTATTTTGGGCCGTTATTTTTTGCATCTCATTAAATGGTTTTATAAGCTTAGACTTAAACTTAAATTTTGAGCTCAAAATGTGGATAGTTGGGAGTTGTTAAGTACCACAAACTGAACTGTGTTCAGAGGGTTCAAATTTCAAATAATTATAAAAAACGGAAAAATTGGTGGATTGATTTGCGGTTTTCACTAAAACTATTGTTTATGTTGGCATTTTTTGAAAATAAATTATAAAAATAAATTTAAAAAAATGACGATAGAGGGCGCTTTAGACTTTGGAGTGACGAACAACTATTTTTTGCTGTTATTTTTTGCAGCTGATAAAAATTTTTCGTAAGCTAAGACTTAAACTTAAATTTTGAGCTCAAAATCTGAATAGTTGGGAATGATTAAGTAGCACAAATTGAACTGTGTTCAGAGGATTCAAATTTCAAATCATTATAAAAAACAGAAAAATTGGTCGATTTGTTTGCGGTTTAAAATAAAACTATTCCAAGACAGTATCTTCTTGAAAATAAATTTTAAAGATAAATTTCAAAAAATTCCGTTAGAGGGTGCCTTAAACTTCAGAGTAAACAACAACAAATTTTAACCTTTATTTTTTGTATCTAATTAAATGCTTGCAAAAGCTTATTAAATGTTTCCGAAATCTTAGATTTAAACATAAATTTTGAACTCGCATTCTGAATCGTTGGGAGGGGTTAAGAAGCACAAACTGAAGTGTGTTTAGGAGTTGAAATTTAACCCTCCCCTCCCCCCCCCCCTCGAACACAGTTTAATTTTGCGCTACTTAAACACTCCCAACGATTCAGAATTTAAGCTCAAAATTTAAGCATTTGAAAGCATTTTATGAGATTAAAAATAATAACGGTTAAAAATAGTTGTACGTTACTCCAAAGTCTAATGCACCTTTATCGGCATTTTGTGAAATTTATCTTTAAAATTTATTTTCAAGAAAACACTGATTTAAAGAGTAGTTTAAGCGAAAACCACAAACGAATCGACCAATTTTTCCGTTTTTTATAATCATTGAAATTTGAACCCTCTGAACACAGTTCAGTTTGTGCTACTTAACTAATCCGAACTATTCAGATTTTGAGTTCAAAATTTCAGTCTAAGTGTAAGATTACGAAAACATTTAATCAAATCCAGAAAAAAAAAAAGGTTAAACATAGTTGTTTGTTGCTCCAAAGTCTAAAGCGCCCTCTATTGGCTTTTTTTGAAATTTATCTTTATGATTTATTTTCAAGAAAACACTGACATAAAGAATAGTTTTACTGAAAACCGCATATCAATCGACCAATTTTTCCGTTTTTTATGTTTATTTGAAATATTGGACCCTAAACTTTAATGGCGGCTATCTCCTTTGGAAAACGTTTGGGACCCTTGGTTTCTTATTTACTATTACTCGTCTTGATGTGTTCTATCACCCCCTAGCGTATGTACCATGAGTTTAGGAACACCCTGTATAAGACAAATCTATGCAATTTTAATTTTTCTCTTTCTTTCTTTTATTTTAGTTTTTTTGTTTTTACTTGGTTGTTATAATTCGCACACTGCAAGTGTGTACTGATGAAACAACTGCTTGAAAATTTTTATGCACAAGGCTTCTAAAATTACTCTTAGTAACAAAATGGGAATATGCACCTTTTACAAGTCATGTGGTAAACACAAAATTTTGCTATTATCAAAATGTTTCAAACAAACAGGGTCAGTGCAATACTGTGTGAGGCCCTGGCTAGTCACTTAGCAGGGCTCAGCATCTGTGTGATTATGCATACCGGACTAATCAAAATCATTTTTAAATGGTATATAGTTTAGAGTAATTTATAATATGGGTTATAAAATGTATTAAAAATACCATGCTAATTCTTTCCCATGTAATGTGCATAATTGTTATTAATTTCTAAAAATATTCTACTTTTTACATTATTTTAAGTGCTTATTTTTTGCATCCACGGTTACTTTACGAATTCCCATATCTATGTATTCCCTGGCAAATGTATTAACATTGGCCGAACGAAATAAATTTAATACTAATTTTTTTCAAGAAAAAAAAAACAATAAAAGACAAACTTAGCGGGCAAAAAAAAAACTAATATTTTATGCAGAGCTAACGATATTTCGCATTATACATGAGAGACTCGGAGTCCCTAACAAGATTCCTATTGGCGCGGGGCCCGGGGCAGCTCTTCGTTTGTTGCCTGATGATTGCGTTGCCCAAGCAAGTCAAAACGATCGAATTAAATTTTAAAGTTATAAAAATTAATTAGTTAAATTTCAATATCTTCATTAGTTTTCTAAGAATGATACTAAACTTGCCATGGTGTTATTTATTCATTTATTTTACCCCCCCCCCCCCGTCCTCTCTCTCACTGAAGAATTGTATTGAAAATAAAAAATAGCCTAGCACTGGGGTTTGAATATGGCACTGTAAGGTTAACTGAAATTCATTTGGGCAATTTTATTAAAGCCTTCGGGTAGATATATCGATAAACCGAAATCAGTTCTTTCAATTGGGTTGGGGAAAAATTTAAAAGCTCGCGAAAACATTTTTCATTCCAGTATGACAGTTCGAATAACATATATTTTTTACATGCTTTCAAATGGGAGAATTAGTTAGAGGTCATTCAAGTATTACGTAAGCAATAAAGGGGAGAAGGAGGGGGACCCAGTGTCTGCATTTTTTTGCTGACAAGGGAGAGAGGGGCGTCAAAAGAATTCTTACATAAGAATTAGACAACGAAGCAACTGTATTTTATAAACAAAAAGCAAACGAACATGATTTGGATAAGCGTTCTGCGGATGTTGGAGGACTTGAGAAAAAAAATACATGGAGTAAAGAAGGACTAGAAACGGAGAACATTCAAACCCACTACTACATTGAAAACGTAATAATAGACAATGCAGAAACATGGACTCAAAGATCTTGGACACCAGACTGGAAATGCGAACCCCAAATAATACTAATCCTATGATTATTGTTAATTTTTTTAGTTACAATGTTCCTAAATAAGTTAGGGCCTGCGGTATTTCTAAAGTTTTTTATTTTTTTGTTCAATGCGATAAATAATAATATATAAAAAATTATTTTGTATTACATACATTGTTTAATGTGATAAGTAACAATATATTAACCTCTTCAGTCCCTGAGTACCCAAATGGGTACATCAGTTTTGTCCCATTTTATTAATGATATTCAAATATAAATGAAATTTCGATATAAGAATAATATGTTTCGAATTCTAAGATTAGAGCTAATGAAAATAAAGCAAAAATCTCGCTCTGAAGTCAAACGAGAGAAGAAATAATTCAGTAATAATTAAAAATACTGTAATAATCGCCAGTAGCGAAGAGGTTAAATCGATTTTGTTTTCATTCGATACCATAACCCAAATACATGTCTATTTATGTAAATTTTCTCGATTAATAATGGAATTTATCACTAACTGTAATTTTTTTAATGGTAAACTGTCTTGATCTTAGAATAACATAAAATCTTATGCAAGCAAAGGGTGGGGAGTCGGTCTAGCAGTTGCTTATTTTTTCTTAGAGAAAAGAGGGGACTGGTACAAATTACAAAAAATATGCTTACTTGAATAATTAATATGATTACTTGAATATAATACTTGAACGGCCCTCTATTAGAAAATTTCCAAGTCTGAAATTAAAAAAAAATAATAATAAATTCAGTTGAGTGAGGGATAATCAGTAGGGGCGTGCAAAGAGAAAATTGAGACCGGAGCAAAGTTAGAATTTGGTTACTCCTACCCCCAACTTTTTCTTGCAACAGGCCAAAAATGGCGTTTGTAATATATATTTGGCGCCCCCTAAGTTTCCGCGCCCGGGGCGACCGTCCCCTTTCGCACGGCACTGACAATCAGTGACAACTGTCAAAAAAAAATTTTTTTTTAAAGACAATTTTAGTTTGTTGTTTGATTCTTTATTTTGTTACCAATTATTTAAAAAAGTATTCTTTCAAAGAGAGAGAGAAAAAGAAGAAAAAAGCTTCAGTGTTGAAAAAAGTTGCATTTCTGCAGTTCTCGCAAACTTTTAGGGAGGAAAGAAAAAATAAATAAATAACTAAAGTTTTTAGGCATGTTTTGCTTTACCATGAAAAACTCACGAATTTTAAACAACTGTATTCTCTGAAAGAGATGCATATAATTAAAAAAGAATTTGTATCATGCAATCTAGTCTCAGTTCGTCTTTTTAATGACACACGTGGTTTCCTTTGCCAGGACAATAACTTTGGCATTAACAATTTTTGTCTCTAAATACGTCCAAAAACATAAAAAAAAGAAAAAAAAATTGTATATTTGTATAACTTACTCAATGATGCGCATAGCCTCATTTACAGGGACAATAACTCCAGCATTAATTAATTTGGACATTCAAATACTTTTTTAAAACCACTTTTTATTGATACAACTTATTTTCATAGCATAAAGAAGACATTAAACTCGATAAAACAGATGATTGTTAAAATAATGAACAACTAAAAAGTGCACGGATCTTATAAACTTGTAATTACTATCACAAATAGTACAGATATCTAGGTAGCTTTAAATGTACCTTTTGCGTAAAGATAATGACTGTATGTATAAAACAAAAAGTAATTTAGATGTATGATTATTATTTTAACTAACGGAACATTTTTCAAATTGGCAGTAGATCTACTTTAATAATAAGTTTTTTTTCGATAAGTATGGTATGTTTTCCTGCTATTTCGGTTAATGGAGTAGGGGGGGAGGAAGGGGGAAATGTACAGTGGTTGATTCATTAATCATTCACCTCTACCAGCGCGGGAAAAATGTTAGTGTTCCACAGGGTCAAGTCTCAGTAAATTTAAAATTAATGCGTGTAAAAGATTGATACATAAAAAAGAGTTTTTATTAAAACATTTTGATTTTAGTATATGGTCTCATTTGTTAGTTTTTATTATTCCATATTATATCTATGCATGCATGTTTTATGTATGAGGACAGCAGGGCCAATTTTTCATAAAAATTGATGGGGCTTAAAATTTTTTGTGTATGTGGAGTGAGAGGGGGCAAGAAAGAAGGCCTGAGGATGGTGATTCGAAATTATGTTTTTTTCCCAAGCAAAATTTTAAATTATGATAATTTTATAAATAATAAATTATACTGTTATAAGTTTTTTTTCTGATAAATACATTAATATTTATTTTAAAAAACATTGTAACTGCTAACTATAGAAAATACTAAAAACCAAATTTCAAGAGAAACGTACATTTTTCTCCTAAGTGCTTCATCAATTTAAGACATCATAATAGATGGAAAAATATGCAGGAAATTAATTTTCTTGAGAAATTTAACTATGTATCCGCTGAAAGAAAGTTGGGGGACGTCTATAAGTCTATTTACTTCTTTACAATTTTTCAAATAAAACTATTTGAGAATATTAATGAAATAAAATTTCATTTCATTGATTAAATAATATATATAAAATGAATTAAATCAATTGAAATTGGGTGGACCACAAGATCAAATTATTGGTTGGATTCGCTCCCACCGGGCCCATATAAATTGGCGCCATTGTATGAGGACCCCAAAGGCCAAGGGCCATAAGTGGCTTAATTAAAAATAACTTAGCCAAGTGCACAGATGACTTCTAAATATATTTATTTCTTTTCAGACGAAATGGGATATAAGTGATTTCCTAATTATGTGTGCTGCGTTCTAGAGATAAACTTTTGCTGAATAGTAATCAATATTGATTGATTTTAAATTTAACTGAAAAAGCACTCTTCTTTTTTCACATTTATTGAAATAGGAGTTCAAAGACCACGTTGAAACAAGCGGTAAACGAAAAAAAAAAGTGACAGAAAAAAGGTGACAAGGAAAAAAAATGACCGGAAAAAAGTGACAAGAAATTTATAAATATTAAACTTGTCGATAAATAAAGGCTAAAAATTAAAGTGATAACGAAGAGTGTATTTTTGATGTTCTCACCAGTAGAAACAGTACCTTCAGATAATAATAGAATAAATAATGCGAATGTCAAAAAATATATTATTGATGTTATTATTGCATTAAGATAGATATTTCTTAAGAATTATTAACCCTTAGGCGATATTAAATATTACACTTATTTTCATTAAGAAGAATTGGTTTAAAAAATGATTATGTATTTTATTAATTGATTGTAAATTAATGAAAATAATTGTAAAAATAAATAAAACATTAAAAATTAGTTTCAATAATAAGAATTGATTTTTAAACTGATAATATTTTATTAACTGATAGTAAATTAATAAAAATAATTGCATAAATAAAATTAAATATTAAAAATAAGTTTCACTAACATGAATTAAGAAAATTTTAATATTTTATTAACTGATTGTCAATTAATAAAAGTAATTGTGTAAATAAATAAAATTAAATATTAAAAATTTTCTTTGGCAAGAATTGACTTAAAAAATGATAATATTTTATATAAAATAAAATGTGCAAATAAATAATAATAAATAAACAGATGATATAATAATTAATAAATTAATATAATACATAATAATTATGTGCAATTGTTTATATATTATACATAATATATATATATATTATATTTATATAATTTTATATTATTTCTTTTATATATAATATTATAATATAAGTACTATTATTATTATTAATATTACTAATATATTTATATATATTAACATAATATATATATATATATGATATATATTACATAGTACATTGTATAATACAATATAATTATACAAAATTACATAATATATAACAATATAAATATATATATTAAGGTAATACATATATATAATAAAATATTATATATTGTATTGTATAATTCCATATAATTTTTATTTTTTAAATTTATATTTTAATGTTATTTTAATTATACATAATACTTTTTGTTATTATAAACTCATGCATTAAATATACATAATAAAATAATTAATTTAATATAATATAAAAATATCTAATACTGTATGATAATAATAAAGAAATTATAATAAATAATTATAATTGTGCAATTTTTTTTTACATTAGTTATCTTTTCTTAATGTAATAAATCGATAAAAATTACATTCTCATTTCTAACATTTTTGTGATTTAAGCCATTACTTATCTAAGACATTATTGTCATATATCCTCAGCCTCAGCCGACCCGCCAATTATCCCCAAGAGTACGCGTACGCGTATCCCTGGTTGGGAACCGCTGGCCTATGAGAATTATATAAATTAGACATTTGTTGCCACTTCTGTTTTTATTATTTATTTATGGATAAATTCATTATTTATCAAATCCTTGTTACAATTTTTCCTGTAAATTTTTTTTCTTTGTCTTCTTTTTTCCTGGTTACCTTTTTTCCCAGTCACTTTTTTCTGTCAACTTTTTTCCGGTAACTTTTTTTCCGGTCCCAGTGGCATAGGAACCTTATACAAATAGGGGGAGCCGGGGCACATTAGCAAAACCTAGTGGCGAGGATCATTTCATTCATAAATTCTTTCATTTCGGAGGATTCCTTCATAGTATTCCACATTTCAGAACAAGAGTATAAAATAGAAGCATGTCAAAATATCAACTCTTTAATCTAGTTAAAATAATTTTTCTTAAGTATCAATATGTATCACAATTCTTACGTAAACTTAATTTATGGATGATCCTGAATATGATATTCAAATTTAAAGCTTCCTCCACTCTCTTTAATAAACACTAAAGTTCTTTTTGTTGTTTTGCTTAGGAATTCTTCACAAATCTCTTCAAAATCAATTTTAAAGGTCTCCTCTTTATTATAAATATGCAGAGCTATCAAATGATTGAGTCTCTACTGAGCGCTGACCCATTCTTATATTCAGAGGTGCATTTGAAGCCGATGAGGAGTATTGAAAGATCTCTCAGTTGTCGTTACTGATGTCGGAATTGGCAAAATAAATTCTGTTGAGATTAGTGTTGGTAGAAGCGTCAACTGAGTAGCAACATTTATCAAGTCAAAATCATAGGCATGTATTGCAAGCTTTTGTTTATGATATTCTTAAGTCGTTAAAGCTGTGTCCGTGATTATGGATTCGATCTTTATGAGGCAATCAATAGGCTTTTGATCAAATCGTTTTTTGAATTCATTGATAATGAGGTCCAGTGCTTCGCTGAAATTTAATCGCAATTTTTCTTCTTGTCCAAGTGGTACCGGAGCGGAGGTTGAACTTGTCCGTCCATATCTTATTGGAACTATTTGTCGGAAGACTCTCATCATTTCCATTTCTAAATTTAATGTGGACGCTTTTCTCTCCTGTTTCTTGCTTAGAATTTTGAAATGGCTATCTATCATACATTGTATTGTTTCTTCTAACATTGAAACCGCGTTCTTAACGCTTGGGGCTAAAAATTCAGTTGTTTGCAAAACGTTCAACAATTTTCGCAAGGACCAAAAAGTTCCTTAGCCATATTCATGCTAACAAACGTATTGAACTTTTCAAGCTTCTTATAAAATATTTAATTACAGCCTTTTTCTCACGATGTAATGCTGTCAGATCTTTCAACAATGTATAAAGATTTTCTAAAGCTTTTGGATAATTTTCCATGAATCTCGGTATTGCAGCAAATCAAACTGTCTATATCGCCGGGCAGTGAAGAAGCAAGTTAAGTTTATGTTGCTTTCTTCTTCATTGTTAAAGTGCTACATGTAAAAATTTCAAGCTACAAAAATCACCATTTTTCCTAAGTTTTTTTTTATTGATTGTTCGAGAAAAGGCTTTTCCAACATCTTGATTTCCAAGCGTTTGATTGTCTGTTATTTGCAACTCTTTTGGTTTCTGGCGTCAAAGACGCTCCGACACAAGATAATCGACCATTTTCCGAGCGACTTCCCTGGAGTGATAGGATAACATGGAGACGCCTGAAATTTTAAGCGACTTTGACCTCTCGTTAAAGATCTGCACGGGCCTGGCCTCGCCCAAAAGCCCGAGCCCGTACCGGCCCGCGGGCCTTAATTTTTTTTCTAGAGTATCGGGCTGGGCCTAACGTATTTTTTCCGTACGAAGCCAAGACTGATTTTATTCTTACTAGTCTTCACGGGCCAAAATCATCAGTTCCTGTTGTATCATCCGGTATGAAAATACTTTTCTCGACATCTCCAAGTCTGTTTATAAATCAGTAAAATTTGGCTAGATCCAAATATTTTTGCAAAAAAGGCATATACTTTTAAGTCGTCACTATTCTACAACTAAACATTTGAATTTATTCTTTTTAAAGAATCGCAGATTACTAGGCGTTTTAAAATAAAATTAAGCACATGAAAAAAAAAAAAAAAAAAAAACATGATTATGACGGAATTTTCTTTTAAACTGAAAACTGCAAGTTTCTTTTAAACTGTTCATCCATGCAAAACGAATTCAACAATATGCGAGAAAAAAAATATATTAAACATTTATATCTGCTAAGAAGTTTAACGTATTTTTCTCTTTCCAATGAGATTCCGTCTTAGAAGATTTTACTTTTACCATATACCATTTTTTAAAATTTTTATGTCTCCATTACATGGAATATGGATTAATAATTCTAATAATAACTGAAACATTTATATTAAACAAACAAAGGTTCATTAAAAGCGTAAATATTGCAGCCGACGGCACCTTCTGCATAAATTCAGATTATAAAAATGAACAACAACAACAAAAAAGACTAAGATAAGTTTTTTGGTCGGAACTCTTTCGTAAAAGTAAAGATCAACGTTCTGTAGAAATTCAATCGTGCCGAGCCGGGTTCGGGCTGAATTTTTAATTCCTTTTCGGACCAGGCTCAGGCCTGGAAATTTCGGCCCGTGCAGACCTCTACGTCTCGTGTAATAGCACTTTTAGTTGGGCAAAGAACGATGTTCTTGTAGACATATCTCGGTTTGAATGATTTTATAATCAAATGCGATATCGCTACATCTTGCAGTGCAAGGTCTAAGGAATAATATGCACAATATACAAAAAAATGCAAGAAATTTCATGGAATCGAAAGGATTGTAAACTATGAGAAAAGGAGTAAAGGCACAAAGAAGTGTACTCACCACCCCCTCTTTTTCTTCTCTTTCTTGTTTATTGTGTGAATTTTCTCGAAAAAGTAGATTGTATGTTTTAATTAAAAATGTATCGTAAATATATGTAGTGCTAGAATTTCGTTTGGGGGAGCTGAGCCCAAGTGAAATATTCCAGGGGGAGCCATAGCTCCCCCAGCTCCCCCACTTCCTACGCCTATGCGCGGTCACTTCTTTTCCTAGATTCGAAACAAGGGGCAGTTTCCTATTTCAATTCAATCAATTATTATTGGTGTTCAAATTTCACGTCATTTGTCTTTGAACTCAATTTACTCCAAATCAAATTTTTATCACTTGTACCCCTGGGCTTCTGAAATTCGCATATACAACATAAATTTGTTATTGCAAAATCAGCTTTTTGCGTAGCTTTATTGTTGGACAAAGGAAAGATATTTTATCTGTTTCAAAACCTAATTCATTTATCAAAAAAAAAAAAAAAAAAAAAAAAAAAAAGTAAAAAAAAGAAAAGAAAAGAAAGAAAGAAAGAAAAAGTTTCATTATAAAATACTGTAATTAGTCATGCTTATAAGTATCATGCTTTTATGCATAAAAATGGGTCTAAAAAAGTGTCTGAATCCATGTTGGAGTTAACATACGTACCAATAGAGGGCGCTTATATACTGCTTTATAGCTCGCTTTATAGTTCCCTATTCCCGTTTCCTGATATATTTTGCTTTGAAAAGTTTCTATTTCATTTATCCGACGTGCCTCTCAATCTTTATTATGGTTATTTGTTTATTTATAAAACAAAAGTAAAAGCAAAGTATGAACACATTTTGCCAGTCTTGTTAAAGTAATTCTTTTTCATATTTCTTCTTTTAATTTATTATTTATTTTTTTAATTTATTATCTATTCTTTATTTCTAAAAATATTTTTTCTCTAAAAAACCTTATGCATTGGAAAGAGAATTATTTTTTTAATCAAAAAATTCTCGTTTAAATTAAACGGATAAGTAAGAAATAAAAAGAAAACTTTTGCAAATAATGATAATGCTGCCCCCCCCCCCCCGGTTTCTAACTCATTTTTATTTGACAGTTAAAAATTGAAACTTTCTTAACCATTTGGAAAATAATACATAGATTTTTTAAAAAATCCTATTTGCTAATTAGTTTTATTCATTATGAATAATTAGAGCATGTTTCCACTCAAGGCAATGAAGGGATGACCAGGGTTTGATCCCTCTCCGAAAATTTTTGTGGGTGCCAAAATTCGAAAATCAGTTACAGTCAGATATCAAAATTCAAAAGTAGTGTATCTCTTTTGTTTGATTCTGTTAGTAGGTTCAAAAAATAAATGCAATTTCGAAGAAATCTGCAAAATCTATACGACTTTTTTAAAGGATATTATAAAGGCAGAACGTTAATGTTGTTAAAATAAAATTATCACAACAGTCTTTGTAAGACTGGTTTTTCTACTTTCATCGGAAATTGTGGTTCAAAACGCCAATTTTGGCGGCTTTTTCTGAAAAATGTATTGCGTTTTAAAAAAAACAGAAAAGTGAGGGCGATTAAATAGTTTCTGAACAAGATCACCTGCTAGTTTCATGCATTCCCGAACAAAAATAAATTAAATCTGATGTCACAAAGTTGCCCTTTTTGATTTAAGAACACAAAGGTGTATTCACATACTTTTATGAGCATACGCAACACCATTTTTTCCCTCATTTTCCAACTCTTTCTACCATAATTGAAAAGTATTGTGATTTTGGTTATTCAATTCGTCTGTTTGACCGAATGTTCGTCGCCTAATTCGCGTAATTCTTTTTTAGCCAGCGAATGTTTAGTTTACGAGGGTATGTTTGGTTCGAAAATGAAGCGTGCATTACTTATATATAGTTTACAGGGGCAATAGAATGTATATTGTATTACGGTCATTGGGGGAAAATCATTTTCAGTGCATATTAATGACGTTATACTATTTAAAATATAATTAATTATATATGCATTACTGAAGTAGACTACAATAGAATAGAGTATAGATTAATCTTTTGAAGGGCGGTGATGTTGTTATGACTAATTTTAATCCCTAACTGTGATATATGCACCAGAATTTTTGAATGAAAATTTCACTCTTATTAAGTATGCCAAAATATACATTTACTTGTTTACAAATAATTTTCTTCTAAATACTGATGTAATTTTTATATTTCAACATTTTAAATATATGGGAATTAAGTATTAATGTTCCAATTATGGTTTGTTTACACGGACAAAGAAAGTAGTTCCCTTATATTGATAATCTGTATAGAATTCCTTTGCGGTGTAATTTAAAGGTTTCACCCTGTTTAAGACATAAGGAAATTTACATACGTTACTGAGGTACATGACAAACGTGTTTTCTGAAATGTAATCCCTTCTCCATACTTCCTCTCTCTCTCTTATCTATATACCACTATTGTTCTCTAGTACGATCTCATCCTCCCAACCTCTCATTTCTGCTGCTGATGCATTCTCCCATTTCTACTAGTAAAGTGGAACTGTCCTTTTTACACTACTAATATACACTAGGTGGCCAAATTATCAGGAGATCATATATATTCCTTCAATTTATTTCTATTGGAAATCATTCATGTTTTCTTTTTATATTTTATATAAAAATCATAAAAAATGAATTAAAATAATAATAATAATAATTTAAAAAAAGAAATAGATTTTTCCGTAATCAATCAGATTGAAGTGGTTCTTTTAAAAATATTTTTCCCCAAACATCAACATAAAATTTTCTGATGCATTTTCTGCGGACTCATTTCAATTAATTAACCGGTAAATTGGTTACATCTTGAGTTATAAACTATTGTTGTTTTACTATGCTGGGTTTTTTTCCACGCGTCCGTCTCCGATAATTCGGTTCAAAACGCCAATTCTTACTACATTTCCTAAAAAAATTATAATTAAAAAAATGAGAAAATGAGAGGGACAAAAAAAAAAAAAAAAAAAAAAAAGTTTAGTTATAAATTTTCTGATTAAGACCATGCGTCATCTTCAAGACTCACCTTCAAGACGTGTGAGTGACGAAAACACTCGTTTGCTACTGTTGATCCTATGAAAGAATCGTTTTAGATAGCTCACTTTATTTCAATATTTTTATTTTATTTATTTATTTATTTGTTTCATTGAGCTGAGGTCGATCCGTACGAATAGGCCGTTTTTTACTTTTTCTATTTTCTTTGCAGTTTTTTAAATGAGAATACTTTCACTTTTGAAATCAATTCTGAAAGTAAAATTATTCTTAGTATAGTATAATTATGATAATAATTTTAAAAAACTATAAACCAAACAAACAAACCAAAAAAAAAAAAAAAAAAAAAAAGCAAACATTCATGTATTTTCAATTATTTATGATTTATTAAAAGCGACAATATAAAAATATGCGACTTTGCAAATTCTATATTAACAATAGCTCTAAAACATGCTTCAAACCTGAAAAAGAAGTAATGCTCAAAAATAAACTTCTAATCTTTCAATCTTTCTTCCACTTTCTCTTTCGCTTATATCTTTTTCAAAACTTTCTAGTCTTCAGATGGTTAGAATTCACCTAAAAACATAAACAGATAAAAACGTATGAAATTTATAATTGTTCTTTCATCATTATATTTATAATTTTATCTAAAAATCCTAAACATAAATAAATAAAATAGCTTTCAAGGAAAAGAAACGGAGAGAGAGAAAAAATAAATAAAATAAACAAGAAAATGCAAAACATAGAAAACAAAGGGAGGGGGGTAGCTCAGAACGCAATAAATTCACGTAATTTTGTACTAATAAGTTGATTTGTAAAGAAACAGTCAAGAACGAGTTTTACTCATGGATCAAAGAGTTATGTAAAAAAAAATTTTGTAAAAAAAAAAAAAAAAAAAAAAAAAAAAAAAAAAAAAAAAAAAAAAACTATACAAAATAGGGTTGGATAAAGTTGTTAAAAAATTATGAATGTCTATTTAGGAAAATTTCAAAGAAACACGAAGCCTAAATAATACCAGTTATAGCTATTCTATATAACTCTTTTTAATCTTATTTTAATCTGTTTTTTGTTGTTGTTGTTTATTTTTTATGAACTTAATTCGGTACTGACAATAAGAATGATACATATTTAAACTTCATTTGACATTTCATAAAACGAAATTCAATGTAGTAACAATCTTTTGTTGTTACTGTGTAGCTAAAATAAAACCCTTGTTTAAAGTTTAAATTTGGCATTGGACTAAGCGTGCTTCGAAAGTATGTCGCCAATTCTCAACCCAATCGCGTAGTCCGTGCCATGTTTTTCAAAATAGGTTTTAACATTAAAATTGTTGGAAATTTTAGTCAAGTTTTATAAAAATATTTTACACCGGAATTTTGTTTTAAAATAATTTTATTTTTTTATTTAACATTTTTCTACTTTGTATCTTTTCTACATTTTTGTAATAAAATTTCTGGTTTGAACAGGAATATATTCACATTGTAGTTGTCAAAATCACCGCTCATAGCCATTCTACTGTTAATTAACTCTTAAAAACACGGTGTATTGCGAGATCCACTCAATGCAAACTAAATCGTGATTCCTATAGTATCATCTGATTAACCCATTAACTTCCAGTGGCATACTTTTAGATCACTAGACTTAGTGACAAGAAAGCGTCTATGACAAAAGTATATAAATATGAAGATGCATATATACTCTCTATATTCTCTATATATACTGGTGCGGCTTGATTGTACGGCAAATACAATAATAAATCTACGAATGAGTCACTAATGGCATTAAATTTTGGCTTATGCACCACTTCATTCCCGGTAGACATGGATCATTAGATTCCCCTATTAATACTCTTCTATAACTAAAGGGTTTTTCTTGTGCTCGATAACATAGGTTTTTGTACAGTCAGCTCTTGGACTAATCGTTCTTTAACATCCTCATAGGCGATGTGTAATGGTAGTAAAAAAACTAAATTTAAGCAATAACTTTCACTTTTACGTTATACAGTGACATTGATATTTTCAAGAATACAAAGTTAGTTATCTAATATGGTTCTTTTCCCGTTACGCATGACGCAGGAGAACATGGGTGACACAAGAGAAGTTTATTTCCAAAAGCAAATATCTGAGTCACGTTACAAAAAAAAAAAAAAATAAATAAATAAAAATAAAAATAAAAATAAACAAAAAACTGAAATTAAGTAGGAAATTATGGCCGCATAATTTTCCTCAAATTCCATTCTGTTTTAGATACTAGAGAATAGAAAGAAAAATATATACTGTCTAAAACAAGACAATATCCTGATAAAATAACAAAATTACTCTACTTTTAAAAGTGGTGGGAAATTTAAAATTTAAATTTTAACGAAGAAAAAAATTTGGTCGTTAATGGGTTATTTTTAGTTATATCAGTCTGTTCTTAAGAATTCGACATTTATTGCTTTTGTACTGCTACTGAGCATTGCATTACACAAAAATATCATTAAAAGTTCTTACCTAGACTTTAAAAGCCAATGGTGTATAGAATACGCCGCCCCTGTTATTATTTATGTCCAAACCGTCAGTGTATTTAAAGATTAATACCTTGCCTGATTCCCGACAAGGTTTTTTTTTTTTTTTTTTTTTTTTTTCAAAAATTCATTATCAAAAATACTTTTTGTAACTATAGATACCTCAAACGCTCCTCCACACCTTATCTGAGTGAACGTAAATCGAAATATGTGTGTAACTGGAAAATATTCTTTTCTCAAAAACAATGTGACCTAGAATAATCGCTCTAGATTTCCTGCAAGGTTTAAATTAATGACTACTGCGTCTAACTTTTTTTTTATAATTTTAGTTTTAGAAGATTTAGAAATAGATTAGGGGGGGGAGATATATTTTTGACGATATCTGTAAAATTCCAAGTCCTAACACTAAAAGAAGTACGTTTTTGACTTTGGCATTACAAAAGCTTTTACGTTTTACCCCACTCGATATAGAAAGGAATGATTTCTTTTCCACTTAGTTTAGTTAGCCTCTCAACAGATTTTAGCATCGTAATTTTTTTCGGAAACAGGAAAACCTTCTATTGTGTTTAAAGCGGTCGATCTTAATTGCGATCTTAAATAATTAAATTTATCAACTTTATTTAACGACTTATTATCATGAATGGCCGATTCAAAACTGCTCCAAAAGGAAAGCCATTCAGATTCAGAAATCTAAACAGATTTTATTTTTGAATTATCATATTTTTTTCCTAATGTGAAAATAAACATGGCCAATTACCTGCTTAAAATAAAATTAAAATGAAAAAAATTTTCCTGCGATATTAAAAATACATTATAATAATGAACCCTACGTGGAGAAAACAAGGTAAACTATACCTTGATGCAACAAGTAAAATAAATAAACAAATAAATGGTATTTTAATTTATTAATAATGCTTTTAAAAAATGGTATAATTTATAGAATATACTTAAACATGGTATATTTTGTAACTCCCTTTACACATCTAAACTCTGATTAACGTTTTAAAAAGTTTAATAAAAAACATTCTTATATTTACTTGATAAAGTATTTTGTGTTCATTATGTAAAGGAAGAAATAAATTTTCACCAATTTGAGTTAATAAATAACTGAAAATTTAAATGAATTTATATTAAAAGAAAATGTCGGTTCGTTTTATTAATTAAATATGTAATTGTTAAAAATTCTTAAATAAAAATGCAGTTTTTTTTCTCTCTCTGACCAATATAATCAGTATGGTTGAAAGTTCTTCGCAAAAATATTCCTTTTCATTCTATCCTTGGATGTCATATTTCTACGGAAATATGTAAATACTTCATCGAAGCCTAAAGAAACATTTATTTCTCCACTTTGAAATGAAAATATTTCGTCACATAACATTTTATTCATTGTTTTATTCTAAAATCATAAAAAATTAATTAATTAATTAATGGCTTTCAAAACAAAATAAAAGAGAGAAGTTAGAGAAAAAGAGAAAGAGAGGAGTGAGAGAAAGAAAAAAGATACGAAAGAAAAAAAGATAGGAAATGAAAAAAGAAAAAAAAGTCCCGAATATAATCATGTCTCGTAATTTCATTTTAATATGTCAATGAGGACAAAAAAAAAAAAAAAAAAAAAAAAAAAAAAAAAAAAAAAAGAGAGAAATACGCAAGTAAGGGTGAGAAAAAAAAAAGAGAAATACGCGAGTAAGGGTTTGCGTATTCCATATTGAAATTGGCTGCATAACTTGTTTCAGTTTTGAAATAAAATAATGCTGGAAAGCAAACGTCTGAGAGTATGTTCTCTCTCACTCTTTTCGAATCAAGTTTTTAATGTTTAAGGCTCCTGTCCTCGCTCGAGGAAACGCTCGCGAGCTAATGCTATTCCTATGGGGAAGCATTTTTCTAATAACTCTATCGCATTTTGACATTTTTGAATAATTTTTTTTTGCATTGGATAGCTGAGGAGCATGTCGACAGCGCACCTTTTTTACTTTTTCGATTTTGGTTGCAGATATATATTTTAAAACTCACTTTCAGTTTCGAAACCGGTTTTGAAAGTAAAACTAACTTTGTAAAAAATATCTGCAACCAAAATAGAAAAAGTAAAAAAGGTGCGCTGTCGGTATGCCCTAAGCTATACAACGCAAAAAAAAAAAAAAAAAAAAAAAAAAAAAAAAAAAAAAAAAAAAAAAACATTTCAAAATGCGAAAGAGTTATTAGAAAAATGCTTCCCCATTGGAATAGCATTAGCTCGCGAGCGTTTCCTCGAGCGAGGACAAGGGCCTTGGGTGTATTCGAAAAAAAGGTTTTCCACCTTCAACTGCTCGAAATTTTCCGATACAATTTCAGACACATTTTTACAAGTAGAAACATGAAACTTGAAAAGGGATTATTAAGAGACGTTGTAAGGTGCCGTGTGATGTCATTTTGCGCTCAATTCATTAGAATTTGATTTATAAACAATTATCTTCTCAGTATGACCCCTTTTATCGTTCAAAGATCTCCCGCGTAGGAAAAATCAGTTCAAAATGCCGTTTTTGATTGCTTTTTTTCCAATATTTTCTGCATTTATCAGAGAATTGACAATCACGGCACCTTGTGTATTTTCTAAATAAGACAATATGCCAGTTTGATCCATTTGAGAATAAAAATGAATTTAAAAATAAATCGGAAAATAAGCAGTTTGATCCGAAATACACCCTTAAGGGTGTTCGTCCGCAAATACAAAAAAGAAACTTTATGGCATAAACTTTAATTAACTAAATAATTATTTTTATTTTTTATAAACATTCAACTAGCAGGTGTTGTTGTTCAGAAACAATCTAATCGAGCTCTTTCTTTTTTCTTTCTTTCTTTCTTTTTTTTTTTTTTAATACCATAGATTTTTCAGAAAATAGCGTCAAAGTAAGCGTTTTGAAGCGAATTTTAGTGCGAAAGAAAAATAACCACTCAAGGAAAAGTGAAAAATGTCTTTTCCATGTGATCAAAAGCGTTAATAACTCAATCGGCTATATATTTAGCAAAAATTGAAAAACATAGTTCGGTTCCATAAAGCTTTCCAGTTCTATGCCTTTCCGTTAAAAAATGACTTTGTAAATGTATCAAAACGTTTTGAGCTTGTTGAGCAGAGCAGTTAACAGCATTAAATGACAGTTATGATTTAAACGTAGGCCACATTTTTTACAAGCTAATCTCCAAATTATATTTGACGTTTAGTTTTTCATCTTTCTTTCTTTTGTAAAATTTTTTTGTTGTTTTAGATAACAACTAACTTAATATTTTAAAAGTTATTTTTAGAAGTGTCCAATCCTCCCGAATTTATTATTTCTTGCTTATCATATCCTTCGTATCAACACGTTGCGTTTTCATTCACGATTTGCTATTTATTTATTTTCAAGCACTATAATGCAACAATAAAATTATTTTTTAAATAATGTTTAAGTAGACAAATTATTAGCAAACTGCAGAAGTTAATTCATTCATCTGGAAAGTTTAATATTTGAAAATAAGCATTTTAATTCATTTAACAATAAATAGACTTTATTATTTTTAAAATAAAATATAATTTTTACTTTGTAAGATGAACATTAGCATGGGCAATTACTTAAGGAAAATATAATTAAATTAAATTAAAAATTCACAATTTTAAAATATTTAATATATATAAAGAGCAAAAAGAGAATAATAAATTTAAAATTAATTTCATGTGTAACAGTGAACTATATAGACACGCAAAAACTACAAGGTCAGGTTGTACCTTTATGCAAGAATAAATCATATGCAAGGGGAAAAAGAGTGCCTTAATTTACGGATTATACTTTTAAAATATCGCAAATTTTACATACATTTCATCACGCATATCGTATGGTTATAGTCATAAGTATATGGTTTGTTTTGTAATTTTAATTTACCAACCCAAATTCTAAAAAAGTTTAATGCAAAAATTGATTTATTTACTAGATAAAGTAATATATGCTTCTTATACAATAAAGAAAGAAAGAAATTTTCATCAATTTTAAATACAGTGAAGGTTTGTGAAATATGAATAACAGAAAATTAAACCAAATTGATATAAAAAGAGAATTTCGGTTAGTCTCATTTAATTAATAATCGACCTCTTTTTCCCAATAGAGTCAATATGGTCGAAAATTCTCCGAAAAAAATTTCTTTTCCTTTTAAAAAACTGTATTTTTTACAGCAAAAAACTGTTTTAAAGAAAAACAGTTCTTTTTTGTAAAAAATACAGTTTTTTTCTGCAAAAATTACAATATATTTCTTTATTTTACAAGAAAAAACTGTTTAAAGAAAAAACAATTTTTTACTGTAAAAAAAATTGGAATTTGTAATTTTTACAAAAAAAAATCCATATTTTTGTGTGACAAAAAATAATTGTTTAAAAGAAAAAACAGTTTTTTGCTGTAAAAAATATGGATTTTTGTATTTTTTACAGAAAAAAACTGTTTAAAGGAAAAACAATTTTTTACTGTAAAAAAAATTGGAATTTGTAATTTTTACAAAAAAAATCCATATTTTTTGTGTGACTAAAAATAATTGTTTAAAAGAAAAAACAGTTTTTTGCTGTAAAAAATATGGATTTTTGTATTTTTTACAGAAAAAAACTGTTTAAAGGAAAAACAATTTTTTACTGTAAAAAAAATTGGAATTTGTAATTTTTACAAAAAAAATCCATATTTTTTGTGTGACTAAAAATAATTGTTTAAAAGAAAAAACAGTTTTTTGCTGTAAAAAATATGGATTTTTGTATTTTTTACAGAAAAAAACTGTTTAAAGGAAAAACAATTTGTTACTGTAAAAAAAATTGGAATTTGTAATTTTTACAAAAAAAATCCATAATTTTTTTGTTTGACAAAAAATAATTTTTTAAAAGAAAAAACAGTTTTTTGCTGTAAAAAATATGGATTTTTGTATTTTTTATAGAAAAAAGCTGTTTAAAGAAAAAGCAATTTTTTACTGTAAAAAAAATTGGAATTTTTAATTTTTACAAAAAAAATCTATATTTTTTGTTTGACAAAAAAAAATTGTTTAAAAGAAAAAAGTTTTTTTCTGTAAAAAATATGGATTTTTGTATTTTTTACAGAAAAAACTGTTTAAAGAAAAAACAATATTTTACTGTTAAAAAAATTGGAATTTGTAATTTTTACAAAAAAAAAATTCCATATGTTTTTCTTTGAGAAAAAAACTGTTCGAAAGAAAAAAAAGTTTTCTTCTGAAAAAAAAAAATATGGATTTTTGTAATTTTTTCAGTAAAATCCATGCATTTTTTATCCGTACAGATTAAAAGTAAAATAGTATTCCTTTTTCTTTAAGGGTCTCAAATCAGAAAGAACAATTTTATAACATTTTTTTTTTTTTTTTTTTTTTTTTTCATGAAAATAGCAAATGTTGTCCAGAAAGTTCCTAATCGCGCTTATTTACTCGTCTTTTTTTCCGCAATTGCAATAGATATGTTAGAAAATGTTGTCAAAGTAGACGTTTTGATCTGAATTCCCGCGCGGAGAAAGATTAACCACTCAAACAGGGGAGAAAAACGTGTTTGTCATGCGATTGAAAACGCTTTTAATTCAATAGGTAATTTATTAATCCCAAAATAGAAAATTCCCTTCGATTGAAAATCGCTTCCTTGGTCTGGATTTCTAGTTTGCGATATTTCCGTTAAGAAATGGATTTGTGAATATGCAAAAAAGTTTTTCACTTGTTGAGCAGAGCAGTTGAGAACAGACTTATTTGATGCAAGGAATACAAACTGTAATCACACTATGAGTTTTTACTGTATGGCTTTTATTAGTGGTTTAAAGCCACAGTAAACAAGAACAAACTGGAGTAACATTTGGAAATATTTTTTTCTTCAATTGAAGGATAGGGGCTTGTGAAGAATGGACTAAGACTGGTTTAAAAGATAATAAAAATGCAAAATAAATGTCTGAAAATTTTTTGCGAGTATTCTTTTGTAAAATAACATCTAAAAATTTAGTCCAGGTATACAAAATTTTGTCATTTTACAAGAGGAAATTTTAAATCATTTCACTATTCAAGGGATCGGGGCTTTCTGTGGGACGGGAGCAAGTTTGCAGTAGAAAATATATTTACAGATTTTTTTCCGTCACATTTAACTTGATTCATAAATACTTTATACATAAATAAAACGGCTCATTTATTTTTTAAACTTTCACTAACAATAGCTATTGGGATGATAGAAGCAAAAACTCAATTCCAGTTTGCAAAATGCAAGAAAAAAAAAATTAAATTATCATAAAACAAAAAAAAAAAAATTAATAGAAATAGAAATTTTTTAAAATATCAAATAAAAAGCACCCGCAAGCGTAAAACAGAAAGGCATCTTCTTCATCTAGGGTAGAACCCCCGGCCTTCCGCTTCGAAGCACTTTCCCTATCGTGAGAGGGAGGTCTAAACCTCTCAGCCACAGTACTCGACTTCCGACAGTGAGAATGAAGAATACTATCGTTAAATGGCAGAAATATACTTGTCTTTTACTTTGCGCTGAAAAATAAATACTTATAATTGTTATGTTGGTCTAGAAATGTTACAACTATCTTAAAAAATAAGCTTACATATACTTTTTCTTTTCACTTTTTCTTTCTCACAACATGAATGTTTTAGATGTGATAGACATAGATATTATGTATTTCATTACTGTATTGTTTGTGAATGTGTCAAATGAAATAAAAAGGTTAATTGCAAGATATTTTAGGATAATCTTTTTCTTTTTAATCTGATTCTTTTAACTATTTTTCTCGATCATTCTATTTGACAAAAAAAATAAAATAAAGTAAAATAAAATAAAATAAAAGGGACAAAAAGCTAATTTTTACAATGTAACTTTAAAAAATGTAATTTAAGAAATTAACAACAACCATTTGGAAAATAATTTTTTCTAAGACTAAAATTTAAGACTGGTAAATAAATTCTGGCTATCATGTAGTATTCGCCAGAGATTGTGGGCATTTGGGGGGGAAGGGGGAGGCGATTTAAAATTTTTGTATTTGGATTTATTTATACATTTTTTTATATATAATCCCTGAAACATTTTTTAAATTCTATATACATCTTTAAAAAAAATGGTCTTCATCAATCGCAATCAGTTCAACATTAGATTTTTTCCTTTTATTGTGGTCGCTGCACATTTCGTAATCGATAAACTCGATAATAGGACTTTTTTTTCTTTAACATACAATTTTTCATACGTTGTTTTTCTTTGGATTCGTCTTTTGCCCTGTCTTATAATTTACGTCTACCAATTTTGTAACTTTTTTACTTTCTTCCTTATTAAGAACGACATTTCGATTTCCTATTCAAATAAAAATTCGTCTAAATGGGAAATGCTTCATAAAAAAACAACATCCATTGCCTAAAGTAAAATGCTTAAATGTTTCTCATTGAGTTAATAAAAATCAGCAAACACAATATTTTTATGATGATCAAAATGTGGTTTACATAATAACAGAGCCATACATTACATACGCCTTGGATTAAACATTAATCTTCCTGGATTAATCATAACAAAAATAAAATGCGGACACCACTAGGTCTATTCTCCACCGAAAATAAGAACCATTTTCCAAATAGTTAATAAAATAAACTTTAAATATGGTGGTATTTTTTTGCTTTAAAACATTATAAATAACTTAATATTCAAATAAAATTATATTGCACTTTTAATTATCTTTCATTTCATTATCATCATTGTGTTTTCTTAATTTTGATAGAATAAGCAATTAATATAATTTGATTTATTATTTTAGAATCTTCTCCGCTTTGGTATATTCGTATCAAGATAATTTAATTACAAGTAGAGTGAGCTACGTTAATACTCCACATACCCACCCCCAATTTTAAAATCGAAATTTTTAAAGTGCTAATATTTAGCTTTTAATTATCTCATATTTTCTATCCTAGAATTTGTCCGTATTCAGAATCGCTATATTTCATAACAAAGAACTGGCGTTCCCCCACTTCCACTCTAATTTAAAATATCAAAATTTCAAATGTAGTTTGAGTTTGAGTGAACAATGCTTTGAGGTCTATAGCTACAAATGGCTGTTACCTCGAATGATCCATAAACCACAGAAACAAATACAGAACACTTTATTATTACAAGAAATCCAGTACATACATTTTAATACACATCACAGGGACAACACCCGCACACCCATGCCGCTAGCTGGACTCGAACCAGGGTCCAGCGGTGTGGGAGGAGCTCACGCTACCGACCACGCCACTGGATCGGCATTTCAAATGTACCTATTTATTTATTTATTTATTTATTGAACAACATATCAACTTATATGTCGGATGCTTATAAACAGGGCTACACTAAATACCGGGCTTGCTCATTCCTTATCACGACGTCATAAAAGGTGGCTGGCCGCTATCTGTGATTGGTAAAAATAGGGCTCAAAGTGACGCACCCATCGTTTTGTGCCAATCGCTAGACATCATTCAGCCACCTTTTGTGACGTCATGAAAGGAATGATCAAGCCCGGTATCTAGTGTTGCCTTGTTATAAATCGGAGGGGGGGGGGGGAGACAGTCGGTTACAGGGACGAGATAACACAAGGAAATTTTACAACATGAGAAAAACACAACTAGGAGCTCCACGCAAAAAGTGTTTGCAATGGAACCAGTGGGATTCGAACTCACAACCTTCTATGCTCGCAAGCGATTAGGGCAGTTGCAATAGACGCTTTCAGTCGTGACGTCAGTTATGACTTTTGCTTGGATACTGACTCCAAACAATCGGTTGCTATGCTGTATTTTCTATTTTATTTGCATATTACAGCAGCATTTTTCATCTATATATAACAGACACATCTTTAATACTTTATATGCAAGAATACCATTTTCTATGATTGATATTGAATAAGAAATGAAGCATAGCAACCGTTTGTTTGGAGTCAGTATCCAAGGAAAATGCCGTGACTGACGTCACACTGAAAGCGTGTATCAGATGATTTACTTTTCAGCCGCCAATCAAATCTTGGCGTTTGAACTTCAGTACCACCAGGGCTACACTAAATACCGGGCTTGCTCATTCCTTATCACGACGTCACAAAAGGTGGCTGGCCGCTATCTGTGATTGGTAAAAATAGGGCTCAAAGTGACGCACCCATCGTTTTGTGCCAATCGCTAGACATCATTCAGCCACCTTTTGTGACGTCATGAAAGGAATGATCAAGCCCGGTATCTAGTGTTGCCTTGGTACCACTCATAATGGACCTTATGCACGTGACGTCACACGCCAGAGCTGGCGGTATGCTAACCTGTTATTCTAGTCACTGTACCGTCAGAAAGCCTGAATGCGCAGGCGCAAACATCGCTAGCAGACGATTTCAGCCTTTCTGGATACATTTTAACAGAAAATCTACAAATTTAGAGAATTTTCTTGCAAGCAGAACAACAATTTTGAATTTATATTACAATATATTTAGTATATGCTGCTTCAACAAAGAATTTTTTCCCGGTATTTCTAACAAAGAAGCATTAATAATTTACACTCCATAGACTGCTGTACTAAACACCGCCAGTAAATACCGCCAGCAGACGAATTTTAGCCTCGGCCTCAGCTTATGTGCATAAGGTCCATTCTCTCAGCTGCCAATCACAGCTGCCGTTTAACGATTATTTGACCTCCAATGGTCGATTTGTGACGTCATATGAAACTGCCCAACGTAACGACAAACTTCATCTGCCGCCCAAACTTAAGGGAAATGCGGTGCTTTCCCATTTGTAAACATAATGATTTGTGCTTCATTTTTTAAATTCTTGGAAAAATAATGCAAGAATAAGGATAATCAAAATTAAACTGAAAGACCACATGTGCTTTAAACGGTAAACGGCGAGTTATGATGTTCTGTGTGGGCTCCAGGTGTGTACCAGATTAGAGTACCAGTCGTTACTGTGACTTCAATGCAAGGAGTCTATATCTAGTTGTTCATTGTTATTTATTTATTTATTAAACACACACATCTGACTTGTGCGTTTGACATTAAAGCCCGCTAATAAATCATCGTCAATATACAGTCTGACAGCACAAGGAGATTTATATCACTAGAGAGTTACAGCCGTGAAATCATTTTTGTTTGTGTACACATGCATGTCTGTCTGACTTATGTGCATGACGTGAGATGTGTGCTTATAAATGATCGTCAAGAGCACTTCAAGGTCACAAGAATATATACAGCACCAGAGAATTACAACGGGAATTCCACAAAGAGTGTACGACGGAGCCACCGAAAATTGTAACCGCAAACATTCTCAAGCTCTTATACTCTCATTATGTCCAACTACTCAGCCACGGTGGACTCATAATACAACGCTACCTATACTGTTAAAAATGTCGTGAAAAACTACGTCTGTTTTTAAAGACTATTTTCTGACCATTGAGAACTCTCCATAGGCAATTATGTAACGTTTTCATTGGTTAGAAAATAGATAGTCTTTAAAAACTGAGGTAATTTTTCAGGATATTTTTAACAGTGTAGAGACAAAATAGTCAGCGTCAGGGCAGGTCAGCCATCAGCGGATCACTCAGTGGACCCTATTCTTGCGATTTTTACCAAGGCAACACTAGATACCGGGCTTGATCATTCCTTTCATGACGTCACAAAAGGTGGCTGAATGATGTCTAGCGATTGGCACAAAGCGATGGGTGCGTCACTTTGAGCCCTATTTTTACCAATCACAGATAGCGGCCAGCCACCTTTTGTGACGTCGTGATAAGAAATGAGCAAGCCCGGTATTTAGTGTAGCCCTGTTTTTACCTCACAAGAAATGTGGTCCAGTGAATGATCCTCTGATGGCCGATCTGCCTTAATGTCTATGTCAAAATTGAACTCATCGGCGTGGGCCTCCGTGGCTGAGTGGTTAAGACATCACGCCGCTGGTCGTGAGGTTGTGGGTTCGAATCCCACTGGCTCCATTGCACACACTCCTTGTGTGGAGCTCCTGGTTGTACTTCTCGTGTGTTGTAATATTTCCTTGTTTGCTATCTCGTCCCTGTATATTGACGATGGTTTATAAGCAGGCTTCATGTCGAGCACACAAGTCAGATGTATGTTGTTCAATAAACAAACAAACAAATAAACAAAACTCATCGGCGTTGTCTTTAGGTAGCATTGTCGCATATCAGTTGTAATGAAATATCAGTAGTGTTCCTCAACTATACGTGATTTGATTAGGCGAATATTCTAAGCAAGATGACGTGGAATATTATTGAACGGGACGTGGCAGTACAGACAATCACTTCATCGTACATGGATGAAATTCCAGAATTAGTTTAAACTCAATTTAGATATTCAAATGCAACCGGTTTGCCAAGTCATATCTTTGTGAAAAACACCTGAAAACTCGATTTTAGCGGTAGACTCGTAGGTTTACCATTGTGTTTTCCTACTCCCAAGCCTCCATGCTTTCATACCTTTGGGAGCTGATAAACACAAATCTACGAGTAAACCACTAAAATCGGGTTTTCAGTTTTTGACAGTAAGATACAACTT
This sequence comes from Maratus speculifer, assembly GCA_964019185.1. Classification (NCBI taxonomy): domain Eukaryota; kingdom Metazoa; phylum Arthropoda; class Arachnida; order Araneae; family Salticidae; genus Maratus; species Maratus speculifer. Next base: position 259,761,552 of record OZ025294.1, read on the forward strand.
GGCAAACTGATTGCGTTTTAATATATGAATCGAGTTTTAACTAATTCTAGAATTCGATGATCTGATTGTATGTGCCGCCGCCTCCCGGTCTATAGATAAATTTCAACCACGTGATCACCTGCCCACCAAGTTTTATCCAACCAATCATTATCGACAATTTGTAGCCAATATTAAGAGTCAATCAGTCACAGTCAACCAAATTTGTGGGCACACTGTTAAAAATTTGACCCATTTGCTGCAGCATCACTTCACTGCTTTTATAAGGAAAGGGCAGCTGACGTCACTGTGGACAAATTACTGTGGATAAGCAAAAAAAAAAAACCTGTCCGTTCTTTAACGACTGACACTGCACGGATGAGCTCCGAGAATTTGATTGGTCTAAGTTTGCCAATGTATAAGTAAGTATGATGTGATTGGGCTACACGGTCAGGATGATTCCTACAATGATCGCTATGACAAAAAATGTAGCGGTAGATTGGTTGACAGAAGTGTTTGTTTGTAAACATGCCCTTTCCTTATAGAAAACGGTTACTTTACTGTGTTATAGAACATTCTCATTGGTCATAAAAGAGACATTCTATGAAAGCGATGGAGAGACGCTTCAGCAAATGGGTCAAATTTTTAATAGTGAAACAAAAAACACGTTTGGTTTCTAAGGTGTTTGCTAGCATATGACGTCAGTAGAAACTGACCGAGTATAACGAAAAAGACAGGCTACCGCGGTTCATTCCTCGCATCTTTTTTACAGACCGCTGGAATCACGTGATGCTCGAATGCACCAATATAGGCTCACAAAATGAGCATTATGTCATTCCAGCGGTCTGTAAAAAAAGACACTTGGAATGAACCGCGGTAGCCTGTCTATTTCGTTAGCCTCGAAACTGATTCGAGGCTAACGAAAAAGACAGGCTATCGCGGTTCCGGCAGCGAAATTTTAAAATGGAGGGCCAAATTCACAATCAAGTAAAATCCAGACACCTCATTGGTCGTGTGGAAAGGGTGAAAATCACGAATTTGTTTCTCCATTTGAGAAAGAAGGAGGGGTAAAGTAATTTTCAAGCGATTGTTACCGTCTGTTCTTATTTACGATAAACCATCGAAATTAACTCAGTTAAGATATTTTGATGACATTTTATGGAACGAGAGTGAAAAATTTTGATTATAAATGAAAACAGATCATATTTACTTCAAAATTGCCGCTACGATTTTTTCTCGGAAAAAGGAGTAAGGCGACATTTCCCCTACCGCTAAGAGATTATTCTCTGAAAAGGACGCGGCTCAATGACCAATAATGCGCTTGGATTTCACCGGACTGTGATTTGGCCCTCCATTTTAAAATTTCGCGCTCCGGCAGACATAAATCATTAGATTCCTCTGTTGCTACTCTTCCTTAAAATAAAGATTTTCTCTCGTGCTCGATAACAAAGGTTTTTATGCTGTCGGCTCTTGGATTTATTCAGAATCCAAGAGACAGTTACAATAACCTAAAATATCGAGCACAAGAAAAAAACCCTTCGTTTTATGCAACAGTAGTAATAGAGGAATCGAATGGTCTACGACTGCCGAAAGCTAGTTGTTTACTCGTAGGCTTATCATTGTATTTGCCAAACAATCAAAGGTATGAAATGATTGTACGGTAAACGCAATGATAAGCCTACGAATAAACTACTTTGGTATTAATTTTTTGACTTATGCACCACTTCGCTTCCGGCAGACATGTATCATTAGGTTGTCCTATTACTACTTTCCGATAAAAAAAAGGTTTTTTTTCTTGTGTTCGATACCTTAGGCTTTTGTGCTGTCGGCTCTTGGATTATTAGTTATTGCACCTTGAGTAGGTATTTTAGAAGAAAGCACTGCATTCATACATATGATTGTCTATTGCATTATCAAACATTTGCTGTGATGAAAATTTAAGTGTCTTTATTCAGAACAGAGTGGCGATATACGACTAGTAAACAAATACGTTTCAAAAATCCGAATGGAGGATATTCCGTCTACGTCATGATCACGTGGTCAAGGTAGTCTCACCAAGATGCTTGGCGAATCGTTTTTGTCCAGAACCCTTTCAATCAATCAATTTTATATCCCGCATGTCGCCAAACTCATACTTAGGCACTGTAATATATTCTGGTCAGATAGTTTAAAGGGAGAGTTCCTCTATAAGAGAGTGGTGATATATACACAATGTGCATGCTCATACCAGGGCTACACTAAATACCGGGTTTGCTCATTCCTTATCACGACGTCACAAAAGGTGGCTGGCCGCTATCTGTGATTGGTAAAAATAGGGCTCAAAGTGACGCACCCATCGTTTTGTGCCAATCGCTAGACATCATTCAGCCACCTTTTGTGACGTCATGAAAGGAATGATCAAGCCCGGTATCTAGTGTTGCCTTGCTCATACTCAGATATGAAGGCAGTAGGCGCTCACCCTGGGGACCAGCTTTAGGATTATGGTCCCTAAGCCCAGAAGAACTCATGTTCACAGGGGCATGCGAAGAGAAAACTGCGCCCGGAGCAAAGTTTCAATTTGACATCCCCACCCAACTTTTCCTTGTGACGAGCCAAAAATGACGTTGGTAGTATAAACTTGGCACTCCCTAAATTTCCGCGCCCGGAGCAACCGCCACTGAAATATGAAATTAAAGGAAAATTCTACTGTAAGGCACAAAAGAGTTAATTTTCTTTTGTTTGAGAATGTGAACAAAGGAAATTCTTTTTTTAATTATGATTTTTCATTTTTCGATCTTCCCAGAGTAGCAGTGTAGAGGGTAGTGTTTGGAAAAATATGATAAAATATTGAAATATGATCTAGGAACACTCAATTACGATATTTTCTGATGAAAATTTTAAAGCATACGCTTTTTTATGCAAATAAGTTTTTGTGAAAGGAGAAAAAGGGCAAAGGCTGGTTAACCCCTTGAGAGGTGGTGAGATATATAGACGCTTTCTATCGTGACGTTAGATATGAAGTTCTGTTTGGATACTGACTCCAAACAAATTTTTGTTATGCTGGATTTTCTATTTTTTTCATATTATAGCCATATCTTATAGCTATATCTGCAGATAAGAAATTTAATACTTAATCTGCAGTGGTAACTTATTCCCCGATTTATATCTAATGAGAAATAACATAGCAACTATTTGCTTGGAGTCAGCATCCAAGCAAAATGTCATATCTGAGGCAAATTGTCCTGAAAGGGTCTATTATATTCCACCTTATTTTAATCAAGATTTGAACCAGAAACCTTATCAAATCTTATCTTGATAGATTGAGTGGAAATATGATTTTAAGACTGATTATTATTATTATTATTATTTTGCGATGTAAGTTTTCGAAAAATATGGCGTGAATTCCACATTTCAAAACACAATTATTTTCCCGCGAAAGGATTAAAAGGAAAAATGCACTATGTAGATTCTTTCAACTCTCTACTTAGATAACTTTCATAAGCTGCTTGTATGCATATTTTTTTAATATTCTCCACAATGTCCATTAGAGGATAGGAGGGTGTTAAAGGTATTTTTAAAAAATTACTTACAGAAATTTTAAACTATATGAAATAAAGACGAATAAGCGATAATTTTTTTTAAAAAGTTAAGATTTTTTACTGTCATAATGATTTTGTATTAAATTTTATATAATCATAACGTTGATATAAATTAGTATATAACCGATGATGATAGCAAACTTCCATGTCATACCGACGTTTGCAATTATGCCCATTAGCAATTTAATCTAAAATGAACCTTAGATTTCACAAAGCTTTTCTATAACATACATTATATTATACATAAGCCATATACATAATTCATAACTTATATTTATGTCATTTACTTGACAAAGGATACGTCATATATATTTCATATATGTAGGGCCCCCAAATACTTTCAAAGCTAAAAGTGCAAAATAATTAATTGGTTATGTATATATAATAAAATAGTATTTCATATGGATATGGGTAGCTAGTTTTAATTTAATATTAATAGTGTTTTATTTATTCGAAGTTTTTATCATAAAGTTTCAGGTTTTCCATACTTTTAAGTCTTAAGCGGGCCCTGCATTGCATAAAATGTCATATATGTCATATATGACTTTAACGTTATATATGTCTTATAACATTGGCTATTCATATCGGTCGCTTTCATAGCGAAATTTGAAATGTTCAAATTATATTTGCCAGTAAATTGTGGAAATGAAATTCCTTTTTTAAATATGTTTTTACTTTACTCAAATGTTCATTTAAATTTTGTAACGAAGAAATCTGAAGAAATCTCACCCTTGTACTTTTATGAAATCATAAATTGGCAACAGGTTAGATAGTGGAGTTTGTTTACATTTGGCGGGAGGGAAGTTTTAACGCTCGTTGCAACTCAGCACCGGCACATGGCAGAACGAATGGATTCTTCAAGATTTAAAAAGTAAGTTTTATTCCTTTTGTCTATTGTCTATTAATTAAGTTGTAATGTTATGTTCATCGCAAAAAATAACACAAAGTTTGTTTTGTTTACAGTATGAAATATGTTATCTCAAAAATAGAGTAATGTGCAATAATGAACAACCTTTGAAGTTTTTGGTTTATAAAGTGCCTGATTTATAGCAGGGCATTCGGGGCACAAGCCCAGGGACCCTAGATTTTAGGGGCCCCCAAATGCTTCTAAAGGTTTCTCAAATTTTGTCTAAAATCTGATATTTTACTATCTAAAAGGAATTTTACATTCATTCTACATTCTACATTCTATTGTGCTCTTATTGTATTTACATAACATTGTATATTTTGTCTGAAACATCCATATTAATTTACCTTATTATAATGAATATTTTCTTTTGCCTTTATCACTTAAGTAATTTATTGTATTTTTAATTCTTATTTAATCGTGCTCTTGTTTTCGTCAGATTGTTTTGGGTTTGTGAGCGTAGCTCGTAAGTAGCAGAGCCCTCAAATATTTTAAATTATTATAGCTTGGTATGGTGAAAATTTATTATTAGTTGTTGCATATTTTATCATTGCAGATATAAAGTATATGAAAAAGTAATCAGAACCATACTTTTTATTATAAAACGTCTAATCATTTAAATTGTATAATTTTGAATTGATTACTATTTAAAAGAACTAATGGTTATCACATATGATTTTTAATAGATATTTTAAAGTAATTTTTAAAGGCAATAAGTACATTTTTTATTTATTTTTCTCTTTTTACTCAATCCCTCTGTAAGCTTCGGTTCTGGGGGGCCCCAATAGCCATCTGTGCCCAGGGCTCCCAAATTTGTAAATCAGTCCCTGGGTTTATAAAAAAATAACTAATCAAAAATTATCTTTTATTATTATTTTCATAACTCCCCTTTGCCTTACTTTTAATCAAACTAATCAGGAAATAGAAAATGTTTTAAAATTCCATGGTTTTTCAGTGATGAACATGCTAAAATATAGCTTTGTTTCATAAGTTTATATATTCTAGGGATGCACCGAATATTCGGTATTCGGTCTATTCGGCCATGTTACCGAATATTCGATTAGGCCGAATATTAAACTATTCGGTTGAGCCGAATATGAAATTATTCGGCCTGCCGAATATTCGGTATGGCCGAATATCAAAGTATTCGGCCATAGTATTCGGCCATTCAGTACTTAATAAAAACTTTTCACTATTTCTACTTTTAACTGTCAATTTTTTAATTTATATTTAAAACAATTAGAAACAAAATCATTTTTAAATAAAATAGAATGTTTTTACATTGTTTATTTGCTGTTTGTAAAGTATAACTTAAGAAAATTAAACATGAGAAGGATTAAAATGGTGATTTATTAGGATTCTCCTTAGGAATAAATTATGTGCAGATACAAGTTTCTAAATTTTGTTTAGTAAATAATTGGTTTCTTGCTTTCCCCCAAATAAAAGTCCTTTAAAAGAAAAAAAAAAAAAAACTTTTGAGATTAGTAATATCTATCAAGGCAGACAATTTTTGTTCATGAAACCATAATCATAATCAACTTATTGAGACATAAGTACATTGTATTTCATCTCACTCTAGGTCAAAACTTGTGTGTTCATTTATTATATTAACAATAAATAAGATAACATATTTTCAACTCACATGCTTTGATTTCTGTAAAATATGATATGATGGGAAGGATGGAAAATACCACCATTCATAAGAAAAGAACTATGAGCCAAACATGCCTTTATTCAAAATTAAGTTGAAAGTATTTGCACTTTTTATTGAAAAAAATCTGCCTTGAGTTATTTAAAAAGTACAATTATCAGACTGTAAAATTTTCCTTTGGCCATTTTTTCATTATTTGATTTTAAAATGTTTGTTTTGATTTGTAGAAAATTTTATTAATTAAAGTTTCATAATTGTGCTTCTTAAATAACTCAAGGCAGATTTTTTTTAAATACTAAATGTTCTTATTAAAAGCTTGTTTATCAAAATGTAAGTTTCTTTTATTAAATATTATGTAAAACTGTTTTAAAAAGTAACATTTTAATACCTTTAAATTTTAAAATATAAAAAGAATTTGGAAAGCTGAATATTCGGTATTCGGCCGAATAGTTAACTATTCGGCTGGCCGAATATTCGATATTCGGTCCAACAATTACTATTCGGCTAGCCGAATATTCGGTATTCGGTTCACCTTCGGCCGAATATTCGGCATTCGGTATTCGGCCAAAATCACTATTCGGTGCATCCCTAATATATTCTTTACTTTCTTGCAAAATTCAAATGTTGTTGTTTAAGTAGACAGGAAACCTTGAATTTTATATAATTGCCAATTATAAAATTTTGTTTATTTAAAATTTTAAGAGGGCTATCATTCTGTGATATTTAGTCAGTCATTTTCCTGTAAAAAACACCCTATATTGACCTGCTAAAAATGCAATTTCAGTAATGTTTATTGTGCATAAAATATTTTGTTTAAATGTAAACATAAACAATCAGATTTAATTCTTAAATTGTATTAAACAAAATGTAATACTGAAACTTTTATAAATAGCTGCTTTTCAATTATTTTATGTGGTTAATAAAATTTCAATATTTATTCCTTTTTTTCTGTTTTAAATGTTTATAGCTCTGGTTTGTATGCTTTATACTCTGACATTCAAACCAGCCAAAAAGCAAAAAATATTGTTTAAGAACACAGTTAAAGAGGGGTTCATTGGCATGGGGCTTAATACCTCACCATTTAAAATAAGTTACAAAAGGTGTTAAAAACCTATTTTTGTCTTAAATGTTTGGTTATAATTCCTCTCTGACCAAAAAATACTAAATAAATAAATAAAAAGTAAAATGAATAAGAAAATAAAATAGCAATAGTTAGACATGTTACTGTACCGTGTAAACACAGAATTCCGCCTTTTTATTGATGAGTTTTATTGTCTCTGGGATCAATGCAAATCTGCACACAAAATTTTGTGAAATTTTTTATGGGGGGGGGGGGGAATTGTAACGGATAAGTACAACAAAAGCATGAGTATACACAACACCAAATTAAGCAAATATCTTCAAAGGATTGCAGAAAAAAACACAAATTTCTCCAAAGGATTGCAAAAAAAAAGAAAAACTATAAATTCATCAAACGATCATGGAAAAAATACTATTTTCTTAAAAAGGTTGTGTGATATAATGCAATTTGCGTTAAAAGATTGAAAAAAAAGTGATTTTTATCATAGGATTGAAAAGAAAAGAAAAAAAAACTGCTGATTCTAATATCCAGTGAAAAAAAGCGTAATGATTTCAGACATTAAATAGACTGATTTCATTCACCAACAATCATCTCCAACTAAGTCTACCCCCAAATCCCAGTTCTTGCTGCGCCATTTATTAATGAGTTTTGTTTTTTGTCATTTAAATTTTAGTATAGGCAAATATGAAAAGTGCATTTTCAGTTAATAATATTTGATGTTTCTGATTCTAGTACAACCAAAAGAATGCATCAATATATCCCAATACAAGCAAGGAGATAATGCTGTCATGTTATTCATAGAGGTAGTTATATCTTTTTTGCTCAAAATTTTATGTACTATTTAAAAATAATTATATCAAAGTTTCATATATTTTTATATATAAGAGAGAGTGGGGCAGCAAAGTCAGATAATATAAATGAACATGCAAACATCGTTTACAGAAAATTTTCAAAGTTTGCAGACAGTTATGATTTTTTTTTTTTCAAATTTCTTAAAATTATCAATACTTTTGGTGGAGGATTGGCACTTCGCAGATTATTGAGTAACTCTCCAGACTTTTTTTCAACTAGAGAAAAAAAATTGTTAAATTATTTCTAACAGTATTCATTACAGTATTTTAGGTGGTTGTTGTTGTACAGTAAAACCCCGATAATTCGGATTAATTAGGACTGGTCCCAATCCGGATTATCAAAAATCCGGATTACCCAGAGAATTAGAAAAAAAAATGAAATAAAATATAACATACTAACAAAAAATCACCTTTATGTTAAACTTATTGAATATTTGCAGACAGTAATAATGTTTACTTTGCTTAATTATTCCGAAAACATGTCAGAAAAAGTTTTTTTATTTAGAATATGATGATAAAACAAGTTAATGTTATGGAAATTAGCCAATCGCTTCTCAAACTTGAAAAAAAAAAATGACCAAACCAATCTGAATTATCCGGATTATCGAGGTCCGAATTAGCGGGGTTCTACTGTATTTGTAAGTCAGTCAACTGCATGAAGGATACAGGATGTAGGGGGGGGGGTCCAACCTAATCCGTATTTACGCAAAGAAATCCAAGGTTCGAAGGAAACCATGGAAAACTCCAAGTGATTAGGCCGACGGCCGTGACTAGATTTGAACCCAGCCCCTGCTGTCTACCAGTTTCAAGGGCAGAACCTCTCAGCCAATGGTGGGGCCAGTATTTTTTTGAAGATGCACCATGGTGCATCTTATGGTGCAAACTTAAAACCATTATAATTGAGACGGGTATGATGCTTCTCTCTTTCTCTCCCCCCCCCCCCCCTTCTGTAAAAACCTCTTGACAGGTCCGGTAGCAGAAATTGAAACATTAAAACGGGTGCTGCAATGTCTCAGTTTATAATAGGCTTTGCAAATTAATTTAACGAATTAAAAATACATTTTGTGTTAAAAAATAGATTTTAAATGTTGATCTCTTAATAAAGTTTTAACGATAGCTTAGAGATACTCTATTTGTATATAACTTTAAATTTTAGTTGTTAGTGGTGATATAGGACCCAGGAAAGGCAGTGTTTTTTTGCAGAAAACTTTAAAGAAAATTGAGTTTGCAAGCAGTTTTTTATTTTATCTGAGTCTGGGAGGAATCGGACAGGTCTCTCTCTTTATGTATCATTCTAAACATTTCATCAATCACTCACAAGATGAAGTATTAGAAGCCCAATCTTCAGTTGAAAAAAATATTGATTTGTATGAGCTTGCATTTTTATTAAGAAAAATATTATTTCAAAAGTAAATTTTCTACATATACTTTTTATCCTTTCTGTATATTAACTTGTTTATGTATAGATGTAATAGTTTTTCTATATTTGGAACATTATACTGTATATTATCCATAATTTGAAATAAGCCTAAAAGCAGCATATTTGTTTATACATACTCAAAAAGTTTAACACAAAACAAGGAAATGGGGATGGACCATTTTATCTACTCAAAATCTGGCACAGATATGATATGTGCACCATATTGGTCTGATTTTTTTTTTTTTTTTCCCTACGCCAGTGTCATATAATACATTGGTAACTTTTGAACTATAAAGCAATTGCTGCCGAAGAGTTATTATTTTGCTTGATATGATAACCTGAATGTTTATTTTCTTTTATTTATTTATTTTTTAATTGCATAAATTAGGGATGCACAACCTGTGGCCCGCGATGGGTTAACTTGTGGCCAGTGAGTTGCGTCAATTTACAACTAGAGAAAATTGCAATTTTTGTGCATATGTCGCAGTAAAAAATCGTAAATTTTGTTAATTTACCGCGGTAAAATATAAAATTTCGTCATTTAGGAATCTCAAATTTCGTTTATCGTCACGGAAAAATCGCGAATTTCATTGATCAAGTGTGGAAAGAAGCGAATTTTATTGATGAGGTTCGAAAAAAATTTAAGTTTCGCTCATTAGATATGAAAAAATCGTGAATTTTGTCCATGAGACTCGGAAAAAATAGCAAATATACCCGATTAGGCACGGAAAAATCACGAATTTGTCGATCGGCTTTGGAAAAATCGTAAATTTCGTCGATCAGGTGTGAAAAAATCAAGAATTTTGTCGATCAGGTGCGAAAAAATCAAGAATTTCATCGATCAGGCACATAAAAATCGCGAATTTCGTTGATCGGTTCGTAAAAATGGCCAGTTTCGTCGATCAGGTGCAGAAAAAACGCATATTTCATCTATCGGCAGGGTTGGTTCGATTTAAACCAAATGGTTTTTTTCTCAAAAAAACCAATTGGTTTTTTTTTGAAGAAATCTAATGGCATTTTCTTTTTTTTCTTTATAATTTACATGTTTAAAATTATTGGATATAAGTAATTTCTATTTTTAACACATTTCAACAATAAGCATTAGATATAGTGAGTTTAGGTCATTTTTTTATGTATAGGATTAAAATCAGCATGCACTGGTGAACATATCTATTGCTCTGAAGAAAAAGCTTCAAACATGTGAGTTGATTAAAGATAAAATCGATTAAAAAATATTCAATATTTAGTATAAAATAATTTAGTTTTTAAAAATGCAGATTATTTAATGCAATTAATAACCTAGCACAATTACTTTTAAGATGTTGTTCAAGCTGTAGTAAAAGAAATTTTTCTTGATTAGGGAGATTATCTTGAATTAAAATCAAAATATAAAGTAAAATAAGAGAATATTCAAAGATTGGGTGCTAGATATTGCATTTTAATAATAACAATCTTATTTTTATTAGTTTTTCCTGTTATCTGCTGAATCTAATGATGTGAAAAAGAATATGATGTGTAAAAATGACTTCAATTGTCACTAAAAACAAAATCTCAACAAGTATTTGATATTATTTGAATAACTATAGAAAACAATATTACACTTATCAAACTACATTTAAATGTCTATTATTAGTAATCAGAAGTTTGTTTATAAAGATTTTCAGAGTATCGATGTTTTACTGTGTGGAGCAGTTTTTTTTTTTTTTTTTTTAAAGACTGTTTACTAAATACTGTTTAAATTAAAACATGAATTTTTTAAATTTTCTGCTGAAATTCACTGTAATTATTTAATTTAAATTGATTTTATATGAAGTTACACTACTTATAATCCAACAATGTCTATTTTTATTCATAAGCATGCATGTATATGTAATAAGATAGGATGTTTAAAAAAAACCTGGTTTAAACCAAAAAAACCTCATTTAAACCAAAAAAAACTTTTTTTTTTTTTTTTTTTTTTTTTTTTTTTGTTTTTTCCAAAAAAAACCTGGTTTTTTTCCAACCCTGTCTATCGGTTTTAAAAATCGTGAATTTCGTCTATCATCTTCGTAAAAATCACAAATTATGTTGATAAGGCGTGGAAAAATCGCGAATTTTGTTGTTGGTTTTGTAAAAATTGTGAATTTCTTCGATCGGTTTCGTAAAAATCTCAAATCATGAATTTCGCCGATTATGCGAAGAAAAATAGGAAATTTCATCGATCGACTGTTAAAATCGCGAATTTCATTGATCGGCTTCGTAAAAATGAAAATATCGTTGATCGGCTTTGGGAAAAATGCGAAATTCATCAGTCAGGCGCATAAAAAACACAAATTTCGTCGATCAAATGAAAAAAAAAAACAAATCTCTTCGATCAGGTGCCGAAAATTGCGAATCTCGTCAATCAAGCTCGAAAAATAGCGAATTTCGTCAATCTTGCGAAGGAGAATCATGAAACTCGTCGATCGGCTTCGAAAAAATCATGAATTTCGTCGATTAGCTTTGTAAAAATCTCGAATTACCTATATCAGGTGCAGAAAAATCACAAATTTTCGTCTATCATACGAAGGAGAATAGCGAATTTCACCGATCGATTTTTTAAAAATTGTGAATTTTGTCAATCGGCTTTGTAAAAATTGCGAAATTCGTCGTTAGGCTTTTTAAAAATCGAAAATTCCGTCGATCAGGCACGGAAAAATTAAAAATATTGTTCGATTAGGCACCGAAAAATCGAGATTTCGTCGATCGGCTTTTTGAAAATTACGAATTTCGTCGATCAAATTTTGTTGATCATTCAAGGAAAAATCGTGAATTTTTCTTGATTGGGTTCATAAGAATTACAAATTTTGCTGATCAGGCGAGTAACGATTGTGAATTTTCTCGATAGCTTCGAAAAAAATGCGAATTTTGTCGATTGGTATTGTAAAAAGTACAAATTTGGTGGATCAGGCAAAACTACAAATATCATTGATCAGGCACAGAAAATCGGGAAATTCGTTGATCGGGTGCAAAAAAAATCTTGTTGATCGGCTCTTTCTCTCTCCTTCGTTTATAAAGTTCACATTTTTTGGCACCAGCCGTTTATACTTGTTTTGTAGCACTTTTAATAAAACAAAACATACTCTCCTGAATCATGTCAAGGAATATTTTTACATCTAGAGTAGTGATGCACAACCTTTTTGCCAGAAAATCGTTTGCCAACAGAATATTTGAAAAGCGACGTTTGTTTTACTTAATAGCAAAGTTTCTGCCATTTATTGTAAGGAAAATTTTTCTGAATAAAAATAGTGGTATCATTATGGCCCGCGGGCCACAGGTTGTGCATCCCTAATCTAGAGAATAATCCTTGCTATATCTGTTATATATAAAAATGTAAAAACTGCTGATATATCCTTACTAACTGAATTGGGTATTTTGACTTGGTAAGTGCACTTAAAGGGTACCCCCCTCCCAAAACGCACACACACTCTCCTCTAAAAACATATTTTTTTATCCAATTGTAGGCCACAGATCACCTCCTCTAACTCGAATTCTCTCCGTGTTATTGATGTGGCCCTCGACCACCCAGATATTTTTGAATGTGGCCCTTCTCTTCAAAAGGTTGTGCACCCCTAGTATAAATTCTTTTGGTCTATAGTTATTAAACTTTTTTTTAATATATTGTTGTTCCCTTTATGTATATATGTAACTGGTATTTGAAACATAGGTTTTTCATCAAATTGGCGTTAGAAAAAAATCATGTTAATGTAGTGCATATGACACTTGTCCCCAACTGTCATATCTGCCATCATATGTCCAAAATTCTTAGGGTATTTTTTGAATTGTTCAAAAGTAAGCTTATATTCTAAGCATGTGAAAGTTATGGAAATAAAGTTGTTTAAAGTAGACTTTAAATAGGAAATTCCCATAATGTTCTTTTGCTAAAAGATTAATTTGAGATGCTTATATTTAATAGAGGTGCACCGGATGTGGATTTTTGCCGGATAACAGGTTTCCGGTACAAACTTTTACCGAATATCCAGTATCCGGCCGAATAATTTCTCATTTTTAATTTTAATAATATTTCGATTTTATGCTTGTTTAAAGAGGAAAAAATTATTATTTTATATTATGCAAGTATTAATAGATTTCAATTAACTTATTAAGTCAAAGTTACTTAAAAACATAGTAATAAATATTGAAATGTAATATTTTTTTGCCTTTTCATTTTTACTTATAAAACTTCTAACTTTACATGCATATTTTTTCTACCTTTTCTTTAGTCTCTATCACCAGATTTAGATAGTGACTTGAGGTTTTTATAGATGAGTTGTATCGATTAACTAACAGAAATTTTTTTTTTTACCCTATTGACACATAATTAACAAAAATGGGATAGTTGTGTATGTTACTCCCCTTGACTCTGAGTGAGAGTTACAGTTTTCCTATTAAGCTCTTTTTGCATTGCAGAGCAAGTTTCAGAATGAACTTTATTTAAAAGGTCACTTGCAATTTTAACATGACTGGGTGACTTATAACAAGGCGTAATTCAATTGCTTTGGAAATTTTTACTAAAATATGTTTAAAAAATATGCAATTTGTATTTTTTTCTTTTGTTTTTACCACATTTTTTCTATTGTAGACTGCTTAACTCGTGCAATTGATGTTCCAGCAAAATTTGAGTGGTTTCTTCAATATCAGCAATAAGACTTTGTTCTTGATTTTCTAAACAAACACACTTTGAATCTGGAGTATGAATATTCATAAATAAACTCCTTAGTTTGCTGGAAACTTTATTTTTCTACATGGTTTTTAATCCTCAATACTTTAGCACTTATAAGACGGCCCCATTGTACACATTTCTGACTCAGAATTTTTTATGTATTAACAGCAACTTCATAAAATTGTTAGATTAGATATTTAGATCTTCCTCTTTTGTTGATATTCATAACTCAAATTAATAATAAAGTTATTAACAAAACACTTGAGAAGAACTATAAAAGTCAACTACTACATTACGGCAATTAAAAAACTGAAGGCAAAACAAAGTTGAAACTGTAGTTGATATTATAGTTTTGGTTTTACAATTACAGTTATGACAGAATAATTGAACATTGCAGTTAAATTTTGACTGGTGAAAATTACAATAAAACTTTTGAGAGGTGTAAAATTACTTCATTACTGAAATTTAAGAACAATTTTTAAGAAAAATAAAAAATTTGAAGTTGTAGTATATATTCTAGCTTTGGTTTTACAATTCTGACAAAATATTGTCATATTTTAAATATATCTTCATTTACATATAAACATTATAATTTCATAATTGTGAAAATATACAAGTATTTATTTTTGTTAACATTGCTTTTTAATAAGATAAGGTTGTCAAGGAGCAAATTAGTTTTACATTTTTTTTTTAATGTAAAAAACAGAATTTAAAAAATGTTTTACTATCCGGCAACCAGATATTAAAATATTCGGCCGGAACGAATATCCGGTTTGAGTGCCGAATAAGCAGGATATCCGGCAGGAGCCGGATATCCGGTGCATCCCTAAATTTAATGGGAGATTTTTTTTATTCTTTTGAAAGAAAGGGTCTTAAAAACCTAACCATCCAGAATAATATTAGTTTTGAAAATTGAATCGCTCTGCTTTACATAAGTTTATCATATGTAAGAATAGATGGACAATTTTTGAAAATTTACCAATTGTAAAAAACACAACTGAGATGTTTTTTAAACGATTATTAAAATCATTGTTTTACAAGTTTATAAAGCAGTTTTTAGCAAATACATGGTCGCTGAAAACAGATGGAATTAAAAAACAAACCAAAAGGAGACTATAATGGAGTCGCAACAGTGGAAAATTCATGTGATCATGTTCCCTGATTGTAAAAAGTTGAAAAGTCGTTAAATAGTAAGGGGAGTTTAAGTAACAAAAATCAGAATTTTTTGGCAATTAGCCACAAAATAACCAAAGAAAAAAGAATCAAAAGCAGCTTTAGTGGCAAGAACATGAATTAAAAGGATAGTAAATGGGATCAAAATCTTTTATTGATTTTTATGCATCATTTGAGATAAGTTTTATATTTTCTCCGCTATTAAAAAAGTCTACTGTAGTTAGGCACAACCTTTTCAAGAGAAGGACCACTTACAAATATGCCTGGGTGGTTGAGAGCCACATCAATCACACGGCGAGAATTCGATTTCCAGGAGGTGATCTGTGACTTATAATTAGATTAAAAAAATATGGTTTTAGAGGGGAGTGGAAAGTTATCCCTTTAAGTTTGCGTACCCAATCAAAATATCGAATTCAGTTGATAAGGATATAAAAGCATTTTTTGTGTTTGTATCTGTAACAAATATACAAAGGATTATTTTCAAGATGTAATAATATTCCTTGAACTTCATTCAGGAGGGTAAATTTTGTTTTATTAAAAGTGATAAAAAACAAACATAAATGGCTGATGCCTTTCATGCCTTTTTTTCCCCATGCCTGATCAACAAAATTCCTGAATTTTCTGTGCCCAATCAACAAAATTTTCAATTTTTCTATGCCTGATCAACCAGTTTGTGCCTTTTACAAAACTAATTGACAAAATTCACAATCTTTCTGCTTCTAATCAACAAAATGCACAATTTTTACAATGTCTATCCATAAAATTCAGATTTTTACAAAGAGCCAATTGACAAAAATTTCGATTTTTACAAAGCTGATCGACAAAAACCTTGACTTTGACAAATCAATCGACAAAAATTGCGATTTTTCCTCACATGATCAGTAAAATACGCAATTTTTCTGTGCCAAAACAACCAAATTCTTGATTTTTCTGCACTTGATTAACAAAATTCTCTATTTTTCCATGCTTCATCAACAAAATTATTGATTTTTACCAAGCCATTTGAAAAATTTCACAAACAATTCACCTATCAACAAAATTTGTGATTTTTAGGAAGTTGATCGAGAAAATTCTCGATCTCTTAGCACCTAATCAATAAAATTCTCGATTTTTAAGAAGTCTGTTGGCGAAATTCACTATTTGTACAAAGATGATCGACAAAATTAGCTATTTTTCTTCACACAATCAATGAAATTTGAAATTTTTACGAAGTAAATTGATGAAATGTGCAATTTTTACAAAGCCGATCCTGAAAATTCATGATTTTTTTGTTCTTCATGTGCAATATTTGTGAGTTTTACGAGGCCGATCAAAAAAATTCACCATCTTTTAGCATCTGATCTACAAAATTCACAATTTTTATGAAGCCGTTTGAAAAAAATTCACACTCCTTCTGCACCCTATACACAAAATTTGCGATTTTTATGAAGCCGGTGGAAAGATATAGAAAATTTTCAGCGCCAGATCGCTGAAATATACTATTTTACAAATTCGATGAACAGAATTTGCAATTTTCGCAAAGTCAGTCAACAAAATTCATGTTTTTCACATGGTAAACCGGGAAGACATGCAATTTTTTCACAGACGATGAATTTAATCAGAAATAATAATCGTTACTTTTTTAATTGAAACAAGCATGAGTTTTGTCAGTTTATCAAGAGAAAAACATTGCACATTTCATCTTACCATGGGAAAAAAAAAAAAATACAGATTTTGTCAAAGTAGATAAATATCATGAAATTTGTTTATTGGGTGTGAAAAAATGAGTATTTTGTCAATTACATTCGGGAAAAACGCCACTTTTATCATTGAGACAAGGAAAAATCACAAATTTTATGATTGGGTCTCGAAAATCACAAATTTTGTTGATCGCTGATCAAAAACATCTTATTGATCAGTTCTTTCGTTTATAAAGTTCACATTTCATTCGACACTAGCTACTTATGTTTGTTTTTTAGCACTTTAAATAAAACAAAATTTACTCTCCTGAGGAAAGTTAAGGAATATTATTATATCTTGAAAATAATCCTTGTTATATATACAAACATAAAAACTGCTGATAATCCTTATCAACTGAATTGGATATTTTGACTGGGTAAGCAAACTTAAATTAAAAAGGTAACTTCTCACTCCCCTCTGAAACCATATTTTTTATCAAATTTTACATCAATAAATCACCTCTTCAAAATTCCTCCATGTTATTGATGTGGCTCTCGACTACCCTAGATATATTTGTAAGTGGCCCTTCTCTTGGCAAGATTGTGCACCCCTACAGTAGAATATTTGTTTATTTCTGATTATTGTCATAGTTTCCCCCGGAGGGTTTCAGGAGGGCGCTCCGCCCCTCCTACCCTTTAGTTTAAAAAGTAATGCTCCTCATCCAAAAACTAGTTCCCTTCTTGTCACTAATTTAAAAAAATAGCATCCTTCTTGCCGCACATTTGAAAAAAAGCAGCCCTTCCTTGATGATGCGAACGTGCTACAGCGTGTAAATTACACAAAAAATCGGCGACGGAATGAAAAATGTAGCTATTACGTGTCCCACGGGATGCATACTTTCGTCAAAAAATCGCGAAATAACGACTAATTTCAGGCAAGATTCGCGAAAAAAATGTCTAATTTCATAACAAAATCCCGAAAAGGCCTTAGATTTCCTAAAAAGATCGTGAAAACGACAAATTTCATCCGAAAACCGCGATAAAAAGGAAAATTTTCCAAAAAAAAATTCGCGAAAACAGAAAATTTTGCCAAAGATCACGAAAAACAGCAGTTTTCGTCAAAAGATTTGCGAAAAATACAAATTTTTTTTTTAAAGGGGCACAAAAAAAGTTAATGCCAGATGGTAATTTTTCTGTTGTGAAAACTAATTTTCCAGCTTCAAAAAAAATTTTTTTTTCTCCATAAGCAGAGTTTTCTGGAGCCACGGGATGCATACTTTCGTCAAAAACTCGCGAAATAACGACTAATTTCAGGCAAGATTCGCTAAAAAATGTCTAATTTCATAACAAAATCCCGAAAAGGCCTTAGATTTCCTAAAAAGATCGTGAAAACGACAAATTTCATCCGAAAACCGTGATAAAAAGGAAAATTTTCCAAAAAAAATTCGCGAAAACGGAAAATTTTGCCAAAGATCACGAAAAACAGCAGTTTTCGTCAAAAGATTTGCGAAAAATACAAATTTTTTTTTTAAAGGGGCACAAAAAAAGTTAATGCCAGATGGTAATTTTTCTGTTGTGAAAACTAATTTTCCAGCTTCAAAAAAAATTTTTTTTTTCTCCATAAACAGAGTTTTCTGGAGCCCCCCCCCCCCCCCCTTCCGTTCTGTTCACAATCTTTTTTTTTCGCTTGTTTTTTTAATTTTTTTTTGCGTGTTTAAACGTGACAAAATTGGCAGTTTTTCGAGACCTTTTGAAGAAATTTGCCATTTTTTTGTCATCTTTTAACAAAATCTGCTGTTTTTTCATGATCTTTTAAAAAACCTGCTGTTTTTTGCGATTTTTTAACAATATTTGCCATTTTTTTTGCGATCTTTTAACAAAAGTTACCTTTTTTTAATTTTTTGACGAAATTTTTGGGTTTTTTTTCTGGATTTATAGACGAAATTTTTGGATTTCCACTATTTTTTGAACCGCTAGATTCATCTCTATAAAAGTGCCCTTAAAAAACAAAAAAGTGCCCTGAAGAATGTAAAAAGTGCCCTTTTCAGAATAATAGCGCCCTGCCCCTTTTTAAACCTGGGGGAAACTCTGTATTGTTATTTTTTTTTTAATGGATTATGATTTCTGAAAATAAAGAATACTGCCAAAATTGAATATGTGATTTCTACTTGTGATTCTTTCAGAAAATGAATGCTAATCTAGCAATGTAAATAAGAAAAATGTTGCTATTGTTCATCATGAGAGTATGAAGAAAGGGAGCCTAGAGCAGCCATTGTTTCTGTCTGCCCACAAAGCATCGAAAGATAGGTAAATATATGCTTTTCATGTTTCAGTTGAATATTTTAATTTACATCAGTATTTCCAAATTACAAAATTTCATGGCATATTTTTATAACACTTGCAATAAATCTACCAAGAAGATTGTTTGGAAAAGAAAAGTGTTTTTTATTTATTTTTTAAGATGTTTATTCTTAGATGAAATATTAACACAATTAATAATGTCAACTTTTCATATTTTAGAAAACAGCTCTAATTTACTATTCTGTTTGTAATTGTATGAACAGTATGAACATTGGGGGTATTTCATATTTTAGAATTAAGTAATTTTATAATAATTTAGTAATTTTGTATTTTATTAAAAATAAATAACAGTTTTTAAAAAGGTAACATGCTATTTTGTACCGAAGATCAAGTCACAAATGAAAAGAGAAAATTTTGATTGCACCAAAAATGATATTGATATCAAGACAAACCTCCCTTCCCCCTTGAGATATCTTATGATAGCATATACTAGCTCTCTCCCTCTTCCTAAAATGATTTTGTTATATTTTCATAGCTCCTAATAACTATTTTCAGCATTTCAATATCTTAAATTTTTTTTTTTTAAGCACATGGATAATTGTTCTAAATATAATCATAAGAATCCAAGATTTATTCAAAATTTAAAAAGCTAGTTGTTAAAAAATGATAATTTATACATTATTTCGATAATCGCAAAATTACAATTTAAAAAACAAAGCAACATGTGATAATTTTGTATAATGTGCTTTTTTCAATGTATTTGAAATCATTATGTGAAGAATAGCAGCTTATTTATGTAATTAATAACAAATGAATTTTTAAGTTAGTATAATTTTTTAGTTTATAAAAGTTCCAATTTACTTTTTTTTTAGTTTATTTATTTTATTTTTCATTAAATACATAAATATGCAAAGATTCACAATTAAAATTGTATTTATATAATTAAAAAAAATCAGATTTATTAAAAATATAAAAGTGAATTTTTATTGAGTCCAACAGTATTTAAGCCATTACGGGTATTGATAAGTGTACAAAAGGAAAATATTCCATTTGCTCACATATTTTATTTCTCTGTTAAAAAAATTAGATTTTCATTAAAATACATGTGAATAATTTTAAATAAGAACAACAACAAAAATTCTTGTCTATTGTCACAAAAATATGCCTTTTTTTTCTTTTAAATTTTCATCATATATTTAAATATGTAAAATTTCACAGTGAAAAATGTACTTATATGCTACAAAATCTACACATAATTTATATTTTTTGTAAATTTCAATTGTATTTTTATAACAATTGATCTATCATTGATTTTCAATTGATCTATCTTTCATGAGTGCAGAATATGTTTGATCAAGCGATGATTGGGGGAAATTTTAGCCTTCTGGGGAAATTTAGCAGAAAATATATAATTGTTTTCTTTTAACAGTGAATATCATAATTTCCTGAGAAAGAAAAAAATTCACTGCAAATAATATATATATATATATATATATATATATATACATACATACATATATGGCAACTTTCGCTAAATCAATTTCAGTATAATATAAACTATGTATAAAAATTTTAGAAAAAAAAAATATATATATATATATATACGTACAATAATATAGAATTTATCTATAAAAAGATCATACAAGTTCAAGGGAAATTTTCACATGGATTGAGGCAAATGTTGGGAGTAAAAACATTTTCTGTACTTGTCTTTGAGCAGTAACTATCCTAAAATAACTACTATAATCTTAAATAAATTTATTACTCATTTTGGAGTAAGATGGTTTATCTAAAATTTGACCTACAATAATTTTATATGTATCACTCATCTGAAATCTTCACACACTCTGAAATTTTTGCTCAATGTTTTAGTCTCCTAACACAGTGTAATTCTTCATATGTGGAAGGAAGCAAAAGATGTTTTTGTAGTTTTACTGTTTTTTACCCTTAATTGAATGGTATGTATGTTTAAACTGTGTAAGATGTAAAGGAGGGGAAAAGGGGATGTTCATAATATGAAAGTTGTGGTTTTTTTTTTTTTTTTGGGGGGGGGAGACAGGCTTGATACACAAATTTTTGGAAGAAGGAAAAATTTAGATGTTATATTATTAATTTATTTTTACTATAATGTATTAAATACATCAGAAATTAAATATTTAAGATTAAGAAACTTTATAGAATAAATTTTGTGTTTGATACCAGAGGTGGAACAGTAAGATAAACAATTTTTGTGTACTTTTTTTGTAGGGTGTCAAATATTGTTGCTTGCAAACAAATAAAGAGGTAAATATAATAATGTTAAATAAAAAGATAATAATGTTTAAACTTTTTTTGAGGGGGGGGATTTTAAAAACAAGACCCCCCCCCTTTTTTTACAAGTTTCTATTTGTTAAACAGAAAAGATTTTTCCTCACCCTTGTATTTGCTTTATCTACTTAATAAAATAGAAAAAAGAAAGATTTTTAAAGAATTTTTTTTATTATTATAAGCTTCATTCAAAAATTTAATTTTTTTTATTTTTGTAAAAGGAGGCTTACAATCTGGATTTTACTGTATGTCATATGTAAACTGGTAGGCAGCAGAGCAGATAATCATCTCATTGTGTTCATGGTTAAAGAGTTAGTTAAAATTCAAATCGCATATTAAAATGCAGTTGGTCTGCCAAATCTTTGTGGAAAACATCTGAAAACCTAATTTTAGTCTCTAAAGCTTATTGTGTTTTTCTGCATCCAAAGGTGTAAAAGCATGGAGGACTGCAATCTGTAAAATGCAGTGCTATACCTATGAGTCATCCGCTAAAATCTGAATTTTAGGTGTTTTTCACCAAGATGTGATTTGGCTAAGGTTATTGTCTGTGCTTTACCTCTCTGTCTAGTATATATTTTTTAAAATCATGTTAATTACTTTTGATATTTTCATATGTCTAAAGTTTATGTTCAAAGTATTGTGTACAATATTTTTTATATTTTCATGGGAAAAACATGCAAATGAACTTTTGAACTGACTATAGTGTAAATAGATATGTACACTATATATACATAGTGAACATAGACTGTAGTGTTCTGCAGTCAGAGTTTGTGCCTCAAGCAATCAACAATGATCTTTAAAAATAATTTTTCTGGTTCTGATTTAGTTTAATTCACAGTATTTTAAAAAATGATAAAGCTTACAAGCTTATTTTAATATGAATTTTTTTGATAGAAAAAATAAAACTTATTTCACACTTAAAACTGGATCTTATATTTTGAGTTTTCATTGGTGTGTAAAGCAGCTTGTTTTGCATTTCAGAAAATTCTTTGTTTTTAATTAATTGATTTTCAGTTTTGTTATAAGTTATGGGGGGAGGGTGTTTAAGTTTTCATGTTAGTTATGTTTTAGGTGTTCATCTCTTGTTTACATTAAGATAAATATCCACTTAAAGACATTTTAAAAATATTAAAGTGTCAGTGAATTCTAAAAGATATGCATTAGAGTAAAAATTTAAGGTTTCAAAATGCATTCTCAAGGGAGAAAAAAGAAAAAATATATCCTCTATGCTTTAATAGTGAGCCTAGTGAATTTCTGGGGCATGAATTTTTAAGCCTTCAGATATCTAAAAAAATATTTACAATGTAATAGTGTATATCAATAGCAGTTTAGTTCATTATAAAATTAAAGGAAAAATATTTCTAAATAAAAACATATATTAGTGAAATCGCTAAGAATTTACCCAAAAATCTGTTTTTGAAGACATTCTAGAAAGTAAACAAATAATCAAAAAAAAAAGTATTTCAGGATGTTAGTCAGTCATTTTTCAGAAATATATTGTAGACTTGGTTTTAAACTTTAATAATTATTGGCCCAATTGGTACATGGCCCACTACATGCGCATTTACCTTAAGTTGCTTTTTTCTTTTAATATTTAAATATTTAAAAGCGATCTTAAATTGACTAATTTGAAAATATGGGTTGTATATACATAAAAATATCAGGTGTTTTTGGAAGTTTATGTATATTATATTTACAAACTCTGGTTTTAGCTTGAACATTCAGAACATGAAGTTGGCTAGAAATTATTTCAGTATATTATGATATTTTGTGTGCTAAAATGTGGCTAATTATTTATTTGTAAACGATAATTAAAATCAGTATTTTTAGTAGTCAAACACAAATCTCACCAATATCCCCTCCCCCTTCCTCCCAAACCCTGCTAATAAGCAAATTTTATTTTTCACATTAGAAACATTTAGATTCCCAGTAGCTGAATTTTCTGTGTCAATCAGCAGCAAACTAAATATGTGACACCACAATGTCAAATCTGGCTTGCTATCATGTAGTAACACATAAAATAACTAAACTGTGTTTAAAAAGAAAGTATAACAATAAAATAGCGTTAGCCTAAGGACAAATTAAATTTTTGCAATTTTTAATTTTTAGATTAATCTGTAATGTCTAAAATAATCTTCAGTGCTTGCTGCTGTTCTGCACAATTTCTACCTACTGGGATTTTAATTTTGATATTACGATTTATGATATTATCTATTTATTTTTGTATTTAAAATGGAGTGAGTGACGTGCATGTATTTTAATTGTATAGAACCTATGAACTTTAAATAAAAGATAAGTATTTATATACAATGAGAGAAGTTTATTTTTTATGAATAAATTTAATACAAAATAATGAAGATGAGACTAATATTTGTTCACCTGAATCTTTCACCTGCACACTGCTTACATAAAATTATTTTTATTTAATTATTTTTATTTTAACCACTAAAGTAATAATATTTCTTTTGCAGATGTATTTTTGAAATAAATCTCCCTCACTGGTTGAAGATAAACTTGGAAGTGAAGAGATATAATGTATATATTTGAATTTTTTGTTTGTGAATAGATTACTGATTTTTCTGTATTTTTTGAGATCATAATAAATGTCATAGTTTTATTTGTTTGTTTTGATGCATTTTTAATTTTAAACTTTTATAAAACATATACTTTATTTAAAAAAATAAACAAAACTAATTTGAAATTTGATGCACGTGTGGTACATGACAATTGTCAATTGTAGTTTTTCAGCTCTTGTAATTCCAAGGAATAATCTTCATTTTTAATTACAGAATTTCCTTTCAAAATTATTAGTGCCAAACAATCACAGCAGTGATGCAGATAATAAGAACATCTGTGATATGCTCAAATAAAGGTTAAGATTTTTAAATATTTTATATTTTAATTTTTCTAAAGTTGACAAATGAGCAACTGGAAAAATTTGGCAATTTGAATAATGAATATATATATATATATATATATTTGATTTTTCATGCATTACTTCCAGAAGTTGAGACTTCTTGTTTTATAAACTTATGCTCAACAGGAAACATGGATCTCATATTTCAAAATGAATGCACTTCACTGTGTTATTAAATTTGCACATCATTATTTCGAATAATAATTTTTAGGTGCAGAATTTGTTATTAAAGAAATAGATATTATTTAGGAGTAATAGATCAAATCCAAAGACTTGCGAGAGAGTTGATTATTTTATTAACCATTAGCTATCTGAGTATGGAAAAAGTGTTTCTTTTATAAAAATTGTTCTTTTATTAGAAGTGAGTGCCCTCACTAAACTTGATTAGTAAATCGCACAAATGTTGTTTATATATATATATATATATATATAATTTTTTTGCAGTTTTCACAACATTTTTATTTTTATGCCAAAGTTAGCAAATTTTATATAAATAAGCATGCAAGGTATTCTTAAAATTTAAACATGCTTTAATTTTTTACAAATTGAAATGTGTATGCAAAGTAAATTACAGAAGAGTTTAAATTATGACTGTATTGATCACTTTGTTAGCCAATTATTTTCAAAAAATTACACTCATACCATTTTTATTGGACTTCTGAGTCAAATAAGATATATTTAGAAAAAATTCTTCCATACTCTCCAGAGTTCAACAGTAATGATTCACGTATTTTATAATGAAAGTTCTTTAAACTATTATTCTTGAAATTTTATCAAATTTCATTTTTCTAGTATTAAGTGTTTGTTTCTAGAGGCAAGAAGCAATGAAATTTTGTAAATTCTAGTTTAACTCTGTGTGTTTTGGCCATAAAATAAATCCTTTTCTATTTTACTTGTAGAACATGTGGAATATTTTTTAAAATATAATTTGACCCTCAGGGACCAGATAAAAATTAAAAAGTGTAACTTTTTGAAAATCGATGGAAAAACCCTTTCATCTGCATAATCTTAAATTTTACCTTATTTTGAACAACTTTGCAATAAAATTTACATATTTTTTCCATAAAATTTGCAAATTCTTTCTGTAAAAATCGCAAAATATTTCTGTTAAATTTAGTTTTTTTTCTCGTAAGATTTACTAATTTTTCTCATATGATTTACATATTTTTCTCATAAGAGTTACATTTTTTTATCATAAGATTTACATATTTTTCTTGTACGATTTACACATTTTTCTCGTAAGTTTTACGCATTTTTCTTGTAAGATTTACACATTTTTCTCTTAAGATTTACACATTTTTCTCGTAAGATTTACACATTTTTCTCGTAAGATTTACACCTTTTTCTCGCAAGATTTACATTTTTTTCTTGCAAGATTTACTAATTTTTCTTGTAAGATTTACATATTTTTCTCGTAAAAATCACAATATATTTTTGTTAAAAAAACAGTTTATCCCTGTAAATATAACTGTATTTAACTGTAAAAAAATCAGAAAATTTGATAAAATTTACAGTTTTTCTTTGTAAAATTTACAAGTTTTCTTTGTAAAAATTACAATATATTTCTGTTATAATAACAGTTCATCCCGGTAAATATAACAGTATTTAACTGTTTAAAAAATCATAAAGTTTGATAAAATTTACAGTTTTTCTTCGTGAAATTTACAGGTATTCTTTGTAAAAATCACAAGAGTTTTCTGTTAAAATAATAGTTTATCGCTGTAAATGTAACGGTTTAAAAATGTTAAAAGAACAGATTGTCGTAAAAAAAATTGCGGTTATTCGCTGTAAATTAAACGGTTTTAAACTGGCGCAAAAGTTGCCAGTTTTTTACCGTAAATTTAACGGTTTTTTTTTTACAGTGTACGTGGAGAAAACAAGGTAAACTATACCTTGATGCAACAAGTAAAATAAATAAACAAATAAATGGTATTTTAATTTATTAATAATGCTTTTAAAAAATGGTATAATTTATAGAATATACTTAAACATGGTATATTTTGTAACTCCCTTTACACATCTAAACTCTGATTAACGTTTTAAAAAGTTTAATAAAAAACATTCTTATATTTACTTGATAAAGTATTTTGTGTTCATTATGTAAAGGAAGAAATAAATTTTCACCAATTTGAGTTAATAAATAACTGAAAATTTAAATGAATTTATATTAAAAGAAAATGTCGGTTCGTTTTATTAATTAAATATGTAATTGTTAAAAATTCTTAAATAAAAATGCAGTTTTTTTTCTCTCTCTGACCAATATAATCAGTATGGTTGAAAGTTCTTCGCAAAAATATTCCTTTTCATTCTATCCTTGGATGTCATATTTCTACGGAAATATGTAAATACTTCATCGAAGCCTAAAGAAACATTTATTTCTCCACTTTGAAATGAAAATATTTCGTCACATAACATTTTATTCATTGTTTTATTCTAAAATCATAAAAAATTAATTAATTAATTAATGGCTTTCAAAACAAAATAAAAGAGAGAAGTTAGAGAAAAAGAGAAAGAGAGGAGTGAGAGAAAGAAAAAAGATACGAAAGAAAAAAAGATAGGAAATGAAAAAAGAAAAAAAAGTCCCGAATATAATCATGTCTCGTAATTTCATTTTAATATGTCAATGAGGACAAAAAAAAAAAAAAAGAGAGAAATACGCAAGTAAGGGTGAGAAAAAAAAAAAGAGAAATACGCGAGTAAGGGTTTGCGTATTCCATATTGAAATTGGCTGCATAACTTGTTTCAGTTTTGAAATAAAATAATGCTGGAAAGCAAACGTCTGAGAGTATGTTCTCTCTCACTCTTTTCGAATCAAGTTTTTAATGTTTAAGGCTCCTGTCCTCGCTCGAGGAAACGCTCGCGAGCTAATGCTATTCCTATGGGGAAGCATTTTTCTAATAACTCTATCGCATTTTGACATTTTTGAATAATTTTTTTTTGCATTGGATAGCTGAGGAGCATGTCGACAGCGCACCTTTTTTACTTTTTCGATTTTGGTTGCAGATATATATTTTAAAACTCACTTTCAGTTTCGAAACCGGTTTTGAAAGTAAAACTAACTTTGTAAAAAATATCTGCAACCAAAATAGAAAAAGTAAAAAAGGTGCGCTGTCGGTATGCCCTAAGCTATACAACGCAAAAAAAAAAAAAAAAAAAAAAAAAAAAAAAAAAAAAAAAAAAAACATTTCAAAATGCGAAAGAGTTATTAGAAAAATGCTTCCCCATTGGAATAGCATTAGCTCGCGAGCGTTTCCTCGAGCGAGGACAAGGGCCTTGGGTGTATTCGAAAAAAAGGTTTTCCACCTTCAACTGCTCGAAATTTTCCGATACAATTTCAGACACATTTTTACAAGTAGAAACATGAAACTTGAAAAGGGATTATTAAGAGACGTTGTAAGGTGCCGTGTGATGTCATTTTGCGCTCAATTCATTAGAATTTGATTTATAAACAATTATCTTCTCAGTATGACCCCTTTTATCGTTCAAAGATCTCCCGCGTAGGAAAAATCAGTTCAAAATGCCGTTTTTGATTGCTTTTTTTCCAATATTTTCTGCATTTATCAGAGAATTGACAATCACGGCACCTTGTGTATTTTCTAAATAAGACAATATGCCAGTTTGATCCATTTGAGAATAAAAATGAATTTAAAAATAAATCGGAAAATAAGCAGTTTGATCCGAAATACACCCTTAAGGGTGTTCGTCCGCAAATACAAAAAAGAAACTTTATGGCATAAACTTTAATTAACTAAATAATTATTTTTATTTTTTATAAACATTCAACTAGCAGGTGTTGTTGTTCAGAAACAATCTAATCGAGCTCTTTCTTTTTTCTTTCTTTCTTTCTTTTTTTTTTTTTTAATACCATAGATTTTTCAGAAAATAGCGTCAAAGTAAGCGTTTTGAAGCGAATTTTAGTGCGAAAGAAAAATAACCACTCAAGGAAAAGTGAAAAATGTCTTTTCCATGTGATCAAAAGCGTTAATAACTCAATCGGCTATATATTTAGCAAAAATTGAAAAACATAGTTCGGTTCCATAAAGCTTTCCAGTTCTATGCCTTTCCGTTAAAAAATGACTTTGTAAATGTATCAAAACGTTTTGAGCTTGTTGAGCAGAGCAGTTAACAGCATTAAATGACAGTTATGATTTAAACGTAGGCCACATTTTTTACAAGCTAATCTCCAAATTATATTTGACGTTTAGTTTTTCATCTTTCTTTCTTTTGTAAAATTTTTTTGTTGTTTTAGATAACAACTAACTTAATATTTTAAAAGTTATTTTTAGAAGTGTCCAATCCTCCCGAATTTATTATTTCTTGCTTATCATATCCTTCGTATCAACACGTTGCGTTTTCATTCACGATTTGCTATTTATTTATTTTCAAGCACTATAATGCAACAATAAAATTATTTTTTAAATAATGTTTAAGTAGACAAATTATTAGCAAACTGCAGAAGTTAATTCATTCATCTGGAAAGTTTAATATTTGAAAATAAGCATTTTAATTCATTTAACAATAAATAGACTTTATTATTTTTAAAATAAAATATAATTTTTACTTTGTAAGATGAACATTAGCATGGGCAATTACTTAAGGAAAATATAATTAAATTAAATTAAAAATTCACAATTTTAAAATATTTAATATATATAAAGAGCAAAAAGAGAATAATAAATTTAAAATTAATTTCATGTGTAACAGTGAACTATATAGACACGCAAAAACTACAAGGTCAGGTTGTACCTTTATGCAAGAATAAATCATATGCAAGGGGAAAAAGAGTGCCTTAATTTACGGATTATACTTTTAAAATATCGCAAATTTTACATACATTTCATCACGCATATCGTATGGTTATAGTCATAAGTATATGGTTTGTTTTGTAATTTTAATTTACCAACCCAAATTCTAAAAAAGTTTAATGCAAAAATTGATTTATTTACTAGATAAAGTAATATATGCTTCTTATACAATAAAGAAAGAAAGAAATTTTCATCAATTTTAAATACAGTGAAGGTTTGTGAAATATGAATAACAGAAAATTAAACCAAATTGATATAAAAAGAGAATTTCGGTTAGTCTCATTTAATTAATAATCGACCTCTTTTTCCCAATAGAGTCAATATGGTCGAAAATTCTCCGAAAAAAATTTCTTTTCCTTTTTTCTTTGAATGACATATTTTTACAGAAATGTGTAAAAAAAGTCATCGATTCTCCAAAAAATAATAGCTTTTTTCCTCTTTGCAAAGAAAAATTTTCCTATGCATTGCATTTCACTTATTATATCGAAAAATCCTAAAAATAAGAAAATAAATAAATAGTTTAAAAAATAAATGAGAGAAATAAAAGAAAAAAAGCAGGGATATTTTAAAATTTTTTTTAAAAAAGCAGTCGTTGAATATAATGAATTCGCGTAATTTTGTACTGATATGGTGACTTGTAATAAACAACAAAGTGTAAAGTGTATTCCACTAAATGTTTGCTTATTTATTGATATTGCCTGTAAAACTTGTTTTCTTTCTAATATAGAACTAATGCTGAAAAGCAAACTTCAGGCTCTTGCTTCTTGCTCTTGGAAAATATTTCTTTTTGAGACAACAATCATTTGCAACTTTAATTATTATAAATTTATCAGAAAATAATAACTGTTTGATTACAAAAACCTTTGCAGAATTTTTAGCTCCCTCTTTTTTTACCCTCAAGACTAGCAAATCCATTGAACAAATAAAAATGTATAGTATTCCTATAAGAAATTCTAGTTTTGTAGAAAAATAGGCATTATAGGTATACATGAAAATTCAGAAATATGTAAAATCGTAAACGAGCAAGTTTAATGTAATTTTTAGTACTGGACTTACTGTTTTAGTTTAAATACATTTTTTTCAAACATTGAAATTTTTATACTTCATATATATATATATTTTTTAATTCATCTATTATTATTTTGTTGTTGTTGTTAATTTGTAAATATTTAAAACTTTATTTAAAACACATTTTTTTAATTTTTTTTTTAAATTTTTAAAGAAAGATTTGAAAATTTTTCATCAATTTAAAACTTTTTTCTTTAGATTCTTTTTTTTTTTTTTTTTTTTTTTACCTAACTTGTATATTTTTTTCATTCATCTTTGATTTTTTTTATTATTTTTTTTATAAAACATTGCAAGTTTTTTTGCTGATTTATCATTTTTTTTCATCTTTTAGTGTTTTTTTTTTTTTTTTTTTTTTTCTGACTTGCAATTTTTTTTTTCATTCACCTGTTAAAATTTTCAAACTTTTCAAGAAACAAGAAGTATTCTATTTGTGACTGGATTGGGATTTTTTACAATAGAAAGCCATCATTATATTACAAAGTAAATGACATGGCTGTAAACAGTCGTTTAGCTTTCTTGTTACTGCACAAACCCGCAAATTCTCTATCTCTATAACAATAGCTATTACCTTAGGGTTGTGCAGAAAAATAAATTTGTGTTTAGTCACGATCAGTTTTTAAGCGTAATCTGTTTAATTAATTTGATTAAAAATTTTCAACATTCCATTATAGGGTAAATATTACAAAAGTGATTTTGTTTTTCAAATAATTTTATTCCTACATTTTTTTTTAAATTATTTTATTTATTTTTTTTAAAGCTTCTATTTCCACAATTTCTAATAACAGTAAATTCTGAAAATACTTTTGTAAAAAAGTGTTCACTTCACTAAAGAATATAATTTGTTCTGTACTACAAAATACTGGATATGATTTGAAGCAGCTATTTAACATTTCTCATACCCATTTCTCCTAAGTAACAGCTTTACATCCCTTCTTCAATAAAAAAAAAAAAAAAAAAAAAAAAAAAAAAAAACACAGCTAGGGGAAAAAAAAAAAGACTTTTTACAAATAGCAAAAGTGTTACGTGAAGTCAATATAAATAGATTTACAATAATTCTAATAACATTAGTAATAATAATAATAATAACAATTATAATAACGAAACACTTAGTTCTCTAATTTTTTTTTATTTATCTTTGTAGTTTAAAATAATAATTAAACATTTTATGCGTGAAGAACACTTTTAAAATTACATAAAGGTTAAATTATTTGTAATATGAAGAAGTTCAAGTAATAATTGTAAAATTATTTATGAATTCTCAGCAATCATTAAGATAATAAGAATAGTTATTCATCTCTGAAATTTTACAGTGAAAAACAACCACAACCGAAAATATACCCTTTCTAACAACAAACTCTCAAAATACTTTTAACTCTTTGCAAAAGCATGTTCTTTTCACAAAAGAATACAAACCCACTCTGTACTACAAAGTACTTGACACGGTTCTCAACAGTCATTTAACTTTTCCCGTATCTCACTTCTCCCAAGTGACAGCTTTATATTCTCTCTTCAATTAAAGGTACCGTCGCAAAAGAAAAGACCCCCTACCAACCGCAAAAGTGCTACCCCCTAATCAATGTAATAGATGGCCCCCCTCCACTTCCCACACAAGTGACAAAACTCTACCGCATCTTTCGGACTTCACTATAAACCCACCCAGTCTAAAAACTGCACCCTAATGCCACGCCTCTTGGAACTTGCTGCCATCCAATGGAAAGTTGTCGGGCTCTCAGTACTCGGCCACACAGAGAAGAGAGCTTTCAACCAATCAGCGGGGGGTTTGAACTTCTGAGGGGGGGAGAGACATGCACCCCTTGAAGGGGGAGTTTCTGACTGCAGATGAACAGGGGAAGAAGAGTTTTGAAGAGGAACTGGAGTGGGGAAGTATTAGAAGTGTACTTGCTTCTAATAGGATTTCAGAAGACGGGGAACTTGAGTTCAGTGATACACTAGACTCGAACTAGGGTGGTTGGAACTTGACGTGGTAGTGAGTGACCGGTTTCGCGGAGTTGCTACTGTTTATACAGTAGTGATCGATGAGCTTTATATTTAAAACTGATGGACAACTACATTGCTGACTTCATTAACAAAAAGTCAACTTGCAACAGCTGATTGAAATAAATTGAGAAGTTGATTTTCTGGAACAATATATACTTACAGAACTTAGCAATTTTTGTGAAGAATAGAGACATGAATGAAATTTGCTTTCTATTGACTTTGTCGACTGAAGCACCAGCTGACGTTTCTTAAAAACAGATTAAACAGTTGATGTTGATTTTGAAGTTAATGATATAAATATTATTTGAAGTAAACATGAGTAGCCACAGTGACCGATTTCGAGCCAGAGCAGGACTTTTTCCTCCAGGTCTCAAATTCCCAGGTTTGCAGGTAAGACTTGTTTCTACACTTTTTCTTATATACACTTTATTTATCTTTCTATATTTCTCTACATATAAACATTTCATGCATTAGAGCTAGGAAAAACAATTAGAAGTGTTTTTGATCTTTAGTGGCATTAAGCTACTATTGTTTACATATTTATATTATTTAGAGATTTATATTAGCACTTGTATCCTGAACATTTAATAAAAAATGTGCTTCAAATGAATAATTATTTATGTTAATGTCTAAGACATCTAGAACAAAATATAAAATAATTTGATTTTTATGTGTTTTTTAAAAATTAAAACTGATTTAATAAATCGGTAGTTAGAGAGCTGTATTTGCACAATATTTACATAAATAATTAGATTAATTAAAAATTAGATTAGTTAATTAGATTATTAATTAGATTAAGATCTGTTATGTTTATTATCTGTTATCGGTATGTTTATTAATTAGATTAATTAAGATCTGTTGTGGAAATCTTACAATTATTATACAGAAAAAAAAACTATAATTCTACAGGTGTAAAGTTACAGAAATCTGTATGCTTACTAAAATTTTATCTGCACACTGCTGAAAAAAGATATGTAAATCTACAAAACTAGTTTTGTAAGGACACAGAAATATGTAGATATACAAAAGAATCTATTAAAATTACAGTAATCTTACTAAATCTTATCTATAACCCGGGTTGCAGTTACATAAAAAGTTCTAGGCATCCTGCCTAAATTTTTTTCGACCTTAACGATTTTTTTAAATTTATACTGGAAACGTGTATCTGTTACATAAATTTTTATTGTTGCTATTGCGTAAGAAGTTCTAGGAATCCCACTTCCGTAGAAAAATTTTGTACAAAGTTTTGTTTACACGAATTAGCATTTGATTATTGCTGTTGTTTATTATCGAAAAGATAAAACTACATTTTAAAAGTAAATAACTTAATCTTACCTTATTTAAACACACGGTAAATTACACTTCACCTTTTAATTGGTGAAAAATTTTCGGGAATTTATTTATTATCGGATAATGCAGCTTATTAAATTTCGTGTTACACCATCATTTAACGCTTAATTTAAGAAGTTACTCTAGTGAAACAGTAGAAAAAAGGAATATATATATATGTGTATATATTTCATTAAGTAATTAATATTTATTTTTGAATTTATTGTATTTTTTGATGCATTTCATATCTTAAAAAATAAATATATTTGAAGCTACTGCCTATTTGTCACATGAGTTTTTTGAGTGTGTGTGTATATTTTAAGGTGACAAATTTCTTTTCTCTTAAATTAAAATAGTTAACGGATTTTAATTAACCGTTTTAATAAGATTTTTTTTTAGTAAGGTTTATTCTAAGCGACTGTATGAAGAAATCTATAAAATGACGATTTTACTCAAAATGGGTAGACAATTAATTTTTTAGTTAAAAATATTTCTTTTTCTTTATAATTAAAGGAACAGAAAATAAATAAAAACCAAAAATTTTTAATTCAAGCAGAGAATTATATATTATAAGAAAAGAGCTGGCAAAAAGACGAATTTATTCAGTAGTTTTAGAGTAATCGTGGTCACCAATTCGAAAAATGTATTTTTGAGTAAAACAAATTTAATGTTTTGTGTTATAATTCCATATGTATATGTCTTTTTTTCCCCCACTTAAATTAAATTATGTATTCTAGCATCATAAAGTAATACCTTTAAACAGTCGATAAGATTCTAAAATACTACAACTTAAAAAAAAAATGACTTTTGGAAATTTATGACTGTGTAATCATTAAGTTAAATATACTTTTAAAAATATAATTGCAAAATATATATATACAAGACCATTAATAGTAAACAGTATTAACCAGTTAAATATATAAATAAATTATTTCTTCGCTAAGAAAGAAATGTCAAACATAACATTATGATATAAACCTTTTATTGCTTTTTCAGATATGATAAGTTAGATTTTCGTTATTTTAATGTTGCAGATACGGTAAATTTTGTCTAAAGCGGAATATTTAAACTAATTCTGCTGAAATGAAATGCTGTTTAATTCATTCTTTTTTATCATAAAGCTTTTTGTTTCTTCAATGTTTTTCGCTTTTCATTTTCCCTTTGATTATCAAATTATCCAAATGTAATGTTTTTATTAATATATACGATACGAATATTATACCATATCATATGTAATGTTAACTAACTTTAAAACTCTTTGTAAAAAAAAAAAAAAAAAAAAAAAAAAAAAAAAAAAAAAAAAAAAATCTGTCAAAATTTTTAAAAATTATTAATATACAAGGTTAAATATGTGTTGAATAAATTCAATTATAAAATTAATTTCATTTCATTGTTAGGTATAAATAAGCATTTCATAAATTTACATACCTGAAGGCTTCGAAAATTTTACATATATATCTTACTACTCGTACTTAGCGCAATGAAAATTAGGGATGCAAGGAACATTCGGCATTCCACCTATTCGGGTTAAAAGATCGGTTTGGTCGAATAATACAGTATTCGGCCTGCTGCTCGTCATTTTTAAAGGCTGAAATTTGTTAACTGTTTTGTTAATAGCTGAAATCTACATGAAGCAGTCTTTGATTCATTGTGAACATCTTTGCTTGTTTCTGCATCATTTGCATTTGTTTCGGTTTCAGAAATCTCATTGTTTGAAATAGCACTCATAAACAGAATTAGCCAAGATTTTAACTTATGATGATTTTCTTCAGACTTAAAAAAATGCAATTTTAGCCCTGGGGTCTAGCAAATTTTAAATGTAAAAATGTCTAGTATCATGAATATATTCAAAGCATGCATTCATGTTTTGAGCCAGGCAGTTTTTAAATGTTCCAGTTACCAAAAACATCATCCCCTTTTCCAAGCTTTGATGAATAAAGTTTCCACCACTGGAATAACTTCCGAAATAAGTGATGTTGTTGAAATAATTTTTACTGTTAATTTGTCTTCAATAAAATACAAAATAAATAAATAAATAAAAATAAGGATTTCAATAAATTTAAACATTTCTAAGAGCAACCACTGGTTTGAATTAAAAATAATTAAATTTTATTTTTATCAATTTTTGATTACCTTATCTTCATTAAATTTTATTTTTAATTATCTTTAAGATTAAATATACTTGATAAAACTTGTATGAATATATCGATATATATTATTTTAATAAGAATTTATTAATTAATATTCGGTAAATGGTTATTCGGCCAAACCACTATTCGTTCCATCCCAAATGAAAATATTGGCCAAAATGTTTTATTTAATTATGTATACTAAGAATTGTAGTATAATTGCAATAATTTTTTATAATAAAATAATATTCGTTTTAATAAATTACTTATTTTGTAATTCTAGCTATTCAGCTAGTTCAATTTGCATATTTCACTTTTCAAATCTTAAACAGATGAAAGATAAAATTGTTGATGAATTATAAAAAGTGCACTTTTATAAAATGAAATTTTTCGAAGAATCCACATTTATTCGATGTTATTTTATGGAAGAACATTCATAAAGAAGATCCATTTTGTGCCGATATCGATTAATGTTTAATGATACAGAAAAATAATAAATTAATGCTCACACATTTTTTCTATTACTTTTAAACTCGAATGACAGTGGGTGATATGGATCAATGTTTGTATTACGCTCTCCACAAAGGGCATTTAGAAAAAAAAATGTATAACTGTTAACTAGTTTAAACATGTTAACGCGTAGAGTAAGGTAATTATATAATTATATTACTAACATTTATTTGTGATTAAGTAATTTTTTATGCATATTTACACAAAATAAATTTTAAAAAAAATTAAAATTGTTTAAATTAAAAAGAAGGCGTTTATTTATTTCGATTATCATACACATATCACGTATTATATGAGTATACGTGATATTGATCTATATCCACTCTCTTATATGAATATGTTCATAATATATCACGACGAAAGCTCTTTGCTTACTTCTTAATTTTTTACCACCGGTTTTTCCAAACAAAACATTTTCTGTAATTAATCGCGAAAATACTCTGATTAAAAAAGGTAAATTTTGCAATAAAAAACAACTGGAAGGGTATAAGGAAGGATTCTGAGCACCTTTAATGACACGTATACCAGTCATTCGTTTCCAAGGGGTAAGAATGTTGAAATGTTTTATTTCCAATTCAAGTTTTGGATATAGACATATACTATTTTAACGCATTTCAAATAAATATATCTTAAATATGTTATTAGTTGTCAAATACATATTTCGCATTTATGTATATCGCTGTCAGGAAAAAATAATTAGAAGTTTAATTATGAAAACAGACATAAAATCACTTGTGGAAGTGAAATTTCCTCTATAAATTATTAACTTATTATTTTTTGAGGAAAAATAAATAAAACTAATATTTTACGTTGTACAAAACATTATACGATTTCTACTTTATATACCAATATTCATAATCGAAATATTTTTCCATTAGCACATAGGAGTGGATCAGAGGAAAACTTAAAAAAAAATATGTAAATGAACAAACGCATATGAGAAATAATAAACGTCAAAATACATCATTCTATTAATGAAATATTGAAATTTATAACAACCGTAATGATGTAATTACACGATGTTTTAAAATAACTATAAGTAATGTATAACTAGAAATAGATGTGTGAAATATATTTGTTTTAATACTTAAACCTATTTAACGTAACTAAATCAGAATAATATTCCATCCTTTTTTATTCATACAATTTCTAATGATATTCAAGGGAAAGAAAAAAAAAATATTCTGCGTAAATAACTAATATTTCTGCAACCAAAAATTGTTTAATTTCTTTTAGTTTATGATTGTTATTATTTTTAGACTGTGTTTCAGATTATTTATCACAGCTTTTCAGAAAAAAACTGAATTTTATTTAATAAATGTGTTTTTTTAATAATTGGGTATTAAATTCAATAATTCTTAATGGTAATTTAGTTTTTGAATGTTAAACCAGTAGAAAAACTAGCTGCAGCTTTAAGTAAAAAACTAAGCATAAATAATTTATTCATTTAATGAAATGGTATACATTTTCCCCATTTTACATTTTATGATAATATAACATTAACACATTACACATGTAACATTTTATGATATTTTAAAATAGATCTCTTGCGCGCCTCTATAAATGTCAGAAAATATGTTTATTTTAGAGATTAAAGGAAACGTTAGAGCTGCTGATAAAATATGCTTCAATTTCTTATTCTTCAAGAGTTATTTATTTATAAATTTTAGAAAAAAATCTGTTCGATCGTAAAGATTTTATTATTATTATTATTATTATTAAGGCTGTATTTAAATCCAAAATTATTACTTTCTGACACATTAAAGGAGTCATTTGTAATATCAGACGTATGGAATTAGTATAAACTCTTATTAAAAAGTTATGAAATCCAATAGCCCTTTTTTTTTTTTTCCATTTTTAAAGATCTTTCAAGAAAATTCTATCAAAGTTGGCATTTTACAACTAATTTCCGATGCGATAGTTCGACAATTTTCGTCGCAAGACAACAATGATACATTTATCAAAAAATTAAAAATCTTTTTATTTTTCAAATAATTTTACTAGACATGCCTGTCAATCTCATGTGTTTTTCATTTTAAATGGAGTCAGTTTGTGTATTTGTCAAAGAAATTGCTTTGTTAATAAGGGGATTTCTTTTTTTTTTTTTTTTTTTTTTTTTTTTTTTTTTTTTTTTTTCAGACCCACCCTGAATTATCACATTAAAAGAAATATTTCCCTAACTTTAGTTAATACTTTCTTTTAAACAGATTTTTAAACACCATTTTTTTACTAATTGATCTACTACTTGGACTTTATTTTACAAGACCACCCAAGTAAACTCAAACTAACTCAATAAGATGCGGGTTTCTTTTGAGTCTTTGAAAATTCACCTAATCCTTCAAAAATGGATTTGGAAAATGTCCATATCCATCTTTTGTGAACAAAATATGTTGACAGACTTATGAACCTAGTAAAGTCTTCACTTATTGTTAATTTGAGTTATAACACCTTCTCTGTAAATGGTCTCATATATCTATGACAAATACGAGGTATTGCAAGAAAGTTTTGAAATTTAGGAAAACTTTGCCCGGAACTTCTTCCGTATCTGATTTGGAACGTTTAAGTGGTTACATTTATCCCATTGAATTTCGCTTTTCTTGAGAGGGCGGTCTCTCAAAACTGTCAACCTGAAGGGCGCATCCCAGTGATCCTTATGAATAGTAAAATGCTATGTTAAGGAAAGGAGATTAAAATCCAATGTGCAATTATTCATTATCATCAGAAACGCTCTTAAAAGTTACTTTATACCGTGGGAAAATTTACGTATGGCATTTTCAAAAGCTATTTCTCTAAGTTTTCTGCGTGATAAAAAGGTAATGAATTTGGTTCATGTGAAAATATAAGACATTGATGTCACAAACAATAGTAGTAAGTCTTGATTACGACCATTAATAACTATATCGTAATATTAATAATATATATTCCACAACGACAAAACTAAGAATTTACATTATAAATAAATATTTTTTTATAAGACGTTGTTGTATTAATAAAAACATTTAATATACATTAAAAATTTTTATTTACATGTTTCAATTCTTTTTAATCGAATCATCTTCAGAATATAAATAGAAAATAAAATTATATTGTAATATTATTTTCTATTTACATTCTGAAGGTGATTCGATTAAAAAGAGTTGAAACATGTAAATAAAAATTTTTAATGTATTTTAAATGTTTTTATCAATATACAGTCCTCCCCATTTAATCGGGTAACGGATAATCGAATACCCTGCTTATTCGAATAGAACTCTCCGGAACCGAATTTATCGCCATTGGGTCTGTGTTATTTTTCCCCGCTTAAACCGAATAAATTTCACGGTCCTCCCCGCTTATTCGAATACCATCTGAATGACCTGTGTTTGAAAACATGCGCGAAAAACACGTTTCATCTTGAATTTTTCTTCACTTTTTGACATTTTCGACTTATTTATTTTACTGAAGACAAATTTTCATTTCTTCCTAAAATGATTTCGGCCGGCAGGTGTGCAACGGACAGGTCAAATGATCTTCCCTCCTTTTTCTGCAAATGGGTAAAATAAGTTAACCAATGTGAATTTTTTTTTTGTTTGTTTTTTTGTTTTTTTTTTGTTTTTGTAAGTTTAGTCGCGTTTTTGTTAGGAAAAATGCATTGCTATGAATTTGAAATGGAAAGCTTTATCCCTTTCTGATAAACTACAGTTTTCGAAGCGTTAAACAAGAAAACAGAAGTCCTGGTAGCAAAAGGTTTTAAGGCTGTTCTTAAATCAAAAAAGGCAACTTTATGAAATAAATTTCAATTTATTTTTGTATGGAATTGTAGGAAACTAGCAAGTGTTATTGTTCAGAAACTATCGAATTGCATTCAGTTTTCCATTTTTTTATGATCACAATAGATTTTTCAGAAAATAGTGTCAAAATGGGCGTTTTAACCTAACTTTTCGCGTAAGACAGGAAAAACCGGTCCAAATTGGATTGAAAATCGTCTTGTCACGTGATCAAAAAAGCTTATAACTCAGTATGTAATGGGTCGATCAAAAAGTAAAAAACTGAGTTAAATTCAGATCTCTTTTGTGATCAGGCTTTGCAATTTGATATCTTTCCGTTAAAATATGTATTCGTAAATTTGTCAAAGCGTTTTCTGCTTGTTGAGCAACGCAGCAGAGAACAGCTTTAAAATATCACAGACGTAAGTTTCCAATATGAAACGCAATGCCAAAAAGAACAGAGATAAGTAGTGTAATAGTGAGAGTTCAGCGGCATGAGGTGGCGTGTGGCGGAGGAGGAGAGGAGGAAGAGGCCCACCACCTCACAGAGAGAGGAGGAGGTCCTCCACCACCACCTGAATGAAAAGCTTATCTGATGGAGAGTGTATTATACTATAGTAGGATGATGGGGAGGGTTTAAAATTGAGGGGGGCTTAAATTTTTAGGGTTTGAAACGTAGGAGATTATACTGTAGTAGAGGGGTGGATGTTTGGAGTCTGTTAGAGTATGATGGGATTTTTGAGAGAGAGAGAGGGGAGGGCTTATTTTTTAGGAGGGGCTTAAAATTGAGGGGGGCTTAAATTTTTTTGGGGAGTTTAAATTTAAGTAGAGATTGGATTCAACTTAGAGTAGGAAAGATATTTGAAAATGGGTGAAGGATATTTTGACACTGTTACAGTTTGATGTGATATTTAGGAAAGGGGGAGGGCTTAATTTTTAGGGGGGCTTATTTTTCTGAAAGGCTTAAATGTATTTTTTTTTTTTTTTTTTTTTTTTTTTTCTTTAAGATTGGAATCAACTGAGAGTAGGAAGGAAATTTGAACATATCGTAATTTATGTTATAGTAAGATGAGATTTTAGGAAAGGGGAGGGCTTAATTTTTAGGGGGGGTTAATTTTTAAGAGGCTTATTTTTTTTTTTTTTATTTAGGATCTGAAGCTTCTAATATCATACTATAGTAAAGGGGTAACCTCCTCATTTTCCAAACTTCACCCCCCGGAAGATTTTTATTTGGGTGCTGCTCTTTGTTGGATTGAATTTTCGTTGGAAATTAATAATTTTAAAAAAAATTGAGTCTGATCAATTAAGCATTGCCCATCTCGCCTGTGAGATTATCGTGTATTGCGATAAGGAGGAAGACGAGTCTGATCAATTAAATATTAATCACAATTGCCCATTGCTCATCACGCCAGTGGCCGCAGAACCGGCCTTCTTCTTCTTTCGTTGGAAATTAATAATTTTTTTAAAAATTGAGTTTTCCAAAAGCCTTTAGTGGGATTCGAATAAGTTTTTATTAGAATAGAAAATTAAATAATAATTTGAACTTTTTTTGAATATTATTATTAGATAAAATTATTTCAAGATTAAATAGGAAGTTAAATAAACCTTCTGTAATTACTATTAATGTTTTTATATTACAATCGAACCGTTTCCAACTTAAAATACTATCTTATCAGCACGTATTCACTGTCTTGCACAAACATCTGATAACCAAACAATTTTAACAGGAACTAGCTGATACATGAAAAATATCAACTAAGATTAGATTTCACTTATTTACAAATAACAAGAAAGAGAACTTTGTTTGATGTTTCAACTAAGCTTTTTAAAACGACAATTTAATTTTACCAAACCATTATGTATGTTTTTTTTGTAGGTTCCCTGTTTTCTTCAATTTTCATCAACGTTAGAGCAGCAATGAAAATATTTTTTAAACAGTAATATTGTAAAATATGAATTTTACATTTTTAACTTTAGTTTACCTAAACCTTGATTATTCATACACGTTGATTTTTACACCTTTCAAAATATATAAACTACTTCATTATTAATTATTTTTCGATGTATAGTTCTAATAATCGGTTAATTGTCATACATTCATTTTAGTAAGTTTGCTGTATTCACATAAAAAGTGTTTTTACAAGTTATCATCTATTAGTCGATCACGACAAATGTAAGCAATGTATTACTTTAGTATAGTATTGTTTTATCACTGTGCTGAAAATAAGTTATTCTTTTTCCGTTAATTTTCACATGAATTTTCTTATCAATTAGAAAAAATTACAACAGCATGATAAACACCAGATAACATCGAGCCTTACCTATCAAATACCATCATATTATCAGATTACTTTGTAAACCAATCCTATTATTTTTTAAAAAAAACAGTAGCGCCTCCTAGAATTCATATCAGTATAAATCGATATAATCAGTATAAATTCATCACACTGTTTATTGTTTTTTTGTCATATGAAGATATTAAGCGCTGTTCTTTAAGTGAGTGCTGTACAAGAAATTTCTTACTTCATGAATATGGAATCGGATTTACCCAGTCAAGAGGTGCAAGTTTCGAATAGTGAAAGATCACCCTCTTCATCAACCCAACCATCCTTTTCTTGTAATCAATGTCAAAAATGCTTCTCTAGAAAGATTGCGTTAACCAGACATCAAAGATCCCACTTGGATAAAAAGCCCTTTAAATGTGAAACTTTCATTCAAAGTACTGATTTAAAACAACATAGTGTTACTCATTCCAAGACACCCACTTTATATAAATGTGATCAATGTGCAATGGAATTTTATAGAAAGTATTCGTTAAGAATTCACAAGAGATTTCATAAGACATATAAATGCGATGAATGTTCACTAGAACTCTCTAAAAAATATTTGTTAAAAATTCACAAGAGATCTCATAAGAAGTTTCATGTTTGTGAAAAATGTTCTAACTCGTTTCTATCAAAGTCTGCTTTAACTAAACATAAAAAAAGTCATCGTCAAAAGGAATATAGATGTAAACACTGTGGTGTTATATTTTACTCTGATATCGATTTTTTATTTCACAAAAAAGTTCATTACAGGAATTTTGAATGCAAACACTGTAACAAAACATTTAATGTTGACACCAAGTTTATTCAACATTTGATTAAAATGCATAAGTGAA
Organism: Maratus speculifer; assembly: GCA_964019185.1. Taxonomy (NCBI): domain Eukaryota; kingdom Metazoa; phylum Arthropoda; class Arachnida; order Araneae; family Salticidae; genus Maratus; species Maratus speculifer. The sequence goes on from OZ025294.1 coordinate 259,804,798, forward strand.
AAAATGCAAACTTTGTCAAATCATGTGAAATGGTTGATTTTCTGTACAGTTTATAATTTTTTTGTATTTTTATCATTATCGAGAATGATGAATAAATAATGTGTTAATGAAAAAAGCTTTTGTCTTGTATTTTTGTTATAACAATTTATGAATTTTAATAATTTTTCCACAATATTGTAAAAGATTTACTTAAATTTTAACATTTAGAAAAAAAAAAAAGGTTCCTATCAATTAAAATACTGAATTTGTATTTATATTGAATTAATTTTTAAATACTTTTAATATATTAGAATTATTTACCAAGTTTAATTTATCATTTATATTAGCAATTGTTATTCACATAATCATGATGGATATTACCTAGTGTTGCCACAAAAATTTTCAAAAAGAACGAAACTGTTAACAATAAGTATTATTCATTACTTAGATTAAAACTTTTACCTAGTGTTGCCACAAAAATTTTCAAAGATAGAGAAACTGATAACATTATTTATCATAAGCTTACTTAAATTAAAACCTTGTGTTGCCACAAAATTCTTCAAAAATAGTAAAACCACTAACATAATATATAAACTACCATCTATGTACAAAGACTGTTTTTTTAGATTATTAAAAAATGGTTGACTAAAACTTATGACATTACTAATTTTTTTAATGTTTAACTGTAACCGACGCTGATTTTTTTAACATATATTAGGATATGTGTTGTTTTTAAGCATTCAGTTTGCAACTGATTTCCGTTTGAATTTCATCAGCGGCTATCCTTATTTTTTGAAAATGGATTCTGTAGTAAATTTGTTAAAAAGACCTGTCGACGAAGTAGTTCCTTCTTCAAAGTATCAACGTTTAGAAGACTGTAATGATCCTACTTATGTGAATGAATTAAACTTGCCGAGATTAGAAGTTCCCAATGCATTGAACACTAACAATGAGACGATATCATGCGATTTATCCACTACTGATTATCCACTGAATGTGAAATCTGAGATTAATACGAATTTTTTTAACTTAATTTCCCAAGACGAATATTTTCAAGAACCCACTACTCGATGCGAAGAGACTGTGTTCCAAGCAATCAACCTTTCCCAAGCAAGTGATGAAAGCCAATTCACCACTTCACGAACTAAAAGGGGCAAATCCTGTAATCGTGTTATATTTCGAGAAGAACTCAGTGATTGTATCTTCTTAATTTTAAAACTGTATAACAGACAATTTTATATACATATTCAAGAGTTTAAACGCAGTGGGCTTACTAATGAAGAAATTGTAACGAAAAATGCAATTTTTATGGATGTTAACAGTTGGTATGAATTTTGCAATAAAATTTTTCCATTTAATTTGAAGTATAAAAGTTCCTCGTTTGTTGCTAATAACATGATATTAGTGTTAAATTTTAACAATTCTATCATGCGAATTAAACATTTAAAGAATTATTCTCACATTGACTTGAACGAGCATCAGTTAGAAAAGTTAAAAATAAAAGCCTTTGATCTGAATAAAGAACTTCTTCAACATATATATGTAAAGCATTTGCCAAACTTAATAAGACAGAAATGTATCGTTAGTCACACATCTTTAGAAAATGAACGCATGTGTCAACATAAACTTATAACGTGTATTGAAAATAGTATGTCGAGTATACTAAAGCGCATTTTTGAATGCAATGGATGCATTTTTAACCACGAATCTGTAATCTTTCATCCCTGTTTGATATTAAATAATCGACAAAAATTTGAACAAATGGGAGAAATGTTATTAACTCTAATAGATTTTGACTTTGTTATTTCCTCGTTTTTAAACGAAGTAGATTGTATTAGTGAAAACTTCTTATCTAATATTAATGTAAAAACCATTCAAAACGAATTGTTTAAAATAATGAAATAAAATGTTTTACTATTCTCTTTAATATGTGTGTTTAATTATTTTCAAAATGTTTTATTTCAAAATTTATATCGTTTAGCTTTTTCAAAAGATTTATAAATTGTTTCAATTTGTATATGTATAAAAAAAGAAACACTTCATTATTAATAAAAAATATATTAACTATCTTAAAAAAAATAATAATGTATAAAAAAAGAAACATTTCATTATTAATAAAAAATATATTAACTATCTTAAAAATAATAATAATAATCTTAATATTTTAATTCATTCTTTTCAAAAATTAGAAAGTTAAAAAGTTAATAAAAATGAATAAGTTAAAAAAGACTTTATACAAAAATTAATTTCAATAGAAATTTTTTTCAAATGTTTAAAATATATTTTGAAAATTTTAAAATGTATTACAACTTATCAAAATTGAGTTTACTGATTTATATGAGTATGTATATTATCTTACTGTAACATTACAACAGATTCATAGTTAAAGACATATAAACATCAGGATGTATATAAAAGTAATAGATTAATATACTCACTTGTTTTATTAAAAAATAAAATAACTTCATAAAAATAAAAAGTTTATGAAAAAGTTTAAAAGATAATTCATTAGATTTAAAAAAAAAAAAAAAAAAAAAAAAAACTCACAAATTAAAAAAATATATTTCATAAGTTTACAAAAAAAAAAAAAAAAAAAAAAAAAAAAGTAACATAAAAAGTTTTATCAAAAAAAAAAAAGTAACATAAAAAGTTTTAACAAAAAAAAAAAAAAAAAAAAAAAAAAAAGTAACATAAAAAGTTTTATCAAAAAAAAAGTAACATAAAAAGTTTTAACAAAAAAAAAAAAAAAAAAAAAAAAAAAGTATTATAAAAAGTTTTAACAACAACAAAAAAAAGTATTACAAAAAGTGTTATAAAAAGTTTTAACAGAAAAAAAAAAAAAACTTTACACAAAAAATAATATCAATAGAATTTTTTCCCAAATGTTTAAAATATATATATATTCTGCAAAAGTTAAAATGAGTTTTCTGATTTATGTATATTATTTTCACTCTATTATCTTACTGTAACATTGCAATTCATAGTTAAACATATAAACATTAGGATGTGTATTAAAAGCAATGCATTAATATACTATCTTGTTATTAAAAGATAAAATAATTTCATAAAAATATTTTCAAAATTAAAAAAAGTTTCATAAGTTTACAAAAAATAAAAACTTTATGAAAAAGTTTAAAAAATAATTCATAAATTAAAAAAATATATTTCATAAGTTAAAAAAAAAAATCATAAGTTAAAAGTTATTTCAACAGTTCTTTAATAATTAAAAAAAAAAAAAAAACTTTATAGAAAAAATAATATCAATAGAAATTAAATGTTTAAAATTTATTTCACAAAAGTTGAAATGTATTACATCTCATCAAAAATGAGTTTACTGATTTATGTATGCATGTACATTATTTTCACTGTATTATCTTACTGCAACATACATTTATAGTTAACATACATTTATAGTTTAACACATATAAACATTAGGATGTGTATAAAAGCAACGCATTAATATACTATCTTGTTTTATTAAAAGATAAAATAACTTCATAAAACTCTTTTCAAAATAAAAAAAAGTTTCATAAGTTTACAAAAAATAAAACTTTGTGAAAAAAGTTTAAAAAATATTTCATAAATTAAAAAAAAAATGTATCTATGTATATTTCACAAGTTTAAAAAAAAAAATGTTTAAAAAAAATATTTTACAAGTTAAAAAAAAAAAAAAAAAAAATTACAACTTATCAAAAAATGAGTTTACCGATTTACTGATTTATGTGTGTATGTTATTTACATCATATTATCTTACTACCAACATTACAGAACTTTCTTAGTTAAACACTTATAAACATTAGCAAATGTATAAAAGCAGTTGATACTTTCCTGTTTTCATTAAAAGTCATACTAACTTTATAAAAATGTTTTCAAATAATAATAAAAAAAGTTGTTAAGTTATTAGATTCTCCCCTTTAATTGCATCTCATTGATAAGTTTTAATCAACCATCCAACCATTCAACTGTTTGATAAGTTTTAATCAACTAACCAACCAACATTTTTCGTAACCAACTATTTATTTTCCCTAGCAATCAGCTATTTATTTACCCTACTAACCAAAAAGCTTTTATCGACACATGAACAAAATTTTAAGATGCAAGACTCGTCCTTTTTAATCGAAAAAACAATGTCTTATATTATATATATTTTTTTTTCTTACTTAAATGTAACCTTCGCATGTGCATGGTAAAACTTGAAAAAATTCATTTAATTCACAAATTTAAAGTTAACAGACAAGGTCTTCACACTTCTTTTAGAATTGTACTAACATTTTACTAAATATCTTTTGAACTCAACAAGGTTTTAAATAATTATTTTAATAAAAATTGTCATTTGTAAGTAACATTATTGAACGAACTTGGAAAAATTAACTTGGCAAAACAGGTTTTCGCTGTTCCAACTTAGTAATATTCATAAGTTTATATGTTAATCAACCTGTTTGGTTATGTCCCAGCATGGCTTTATAAAATATATCTTAAAAAAACCTTTAATATTAATGTTTAAAAATATGCAGTTAGTCTTTTATAGATAATTATTTTCACTTCTTTCATTTAAAAACATTTTAAAATAAAATTAATACAGTTACCAATTTATCTGTGTGTTATGAAATGTGCATGCAAAACTTTTAATTATAATTTTCACATTTTTAGTATTTCAAATTATTGTTTTCAAGGTGTGCTAAAATTTGGAAAAATATTTAATTTTCATGCATAATTAAAATAAAATAGTTTAATAATAAAGACACATTTAACATTCTATACTCACCATCGCAAATGCACGTCCAACGCAGTCAAATATTTGGGAAGAAATGAAAAATTCAAAGTCCTTATCAGAAAATGTTATCAGATAACTATATCAAAAGATCTGTGACGTCAAAGAACATGTATCATCAACTGATCACGTGATGTATACCACGTGACTAGTGCTTTGTTTTCTAGATTGGTTCTTATAAACATTCATTTATTAAATAATTTAATCATTCTAATAATTATTAATTAATTAATTAATTAGTTTAATTAATTCTTTGTTAAAATGTTTAACAAAACATGATATCACAGATATTAGTTACAATCAACATTTGTTTTAATCTAGGGAATTTTCATATCCTGTATTTTAAGATATCTAGCACTAGTCACGTGGTATACATCACGTGATCAGTTGATGATACATGTTCTTTGACGTCACAGATCTTTTGATATAGTTATCTGATAACATTTTCTGATAAGGACTTTGAATTTTTCATTTCTTCCCAAATATTTGACTGCGTTGGACGTGCATTTGCGATGGTGAGTATAGAATGTTAAATGTGTCTTTATTATTAAACTATTTTATTTTAATTATGCATGAAAATTAAATATTTTTCCAAATTTTAGCACACCTTGAAAACAATAATTTGAAATACTAAAAATGTGAAAATTATAATTAAAAGTTTTGCATGCACATTTCATAACACACAGATAAATTGGTAACTGTATTAATTTTATTTTAAAATGTTTTTAAATGAAAGAAGTGAAAATAATTATCTATAAAAGACTAACTGCATATTTTTAAACATTAATATTAAAGGTTTTTTTAAGATATATTTTATAAAGCCATGCTGGGACATAACCAAACAGGTTGATTAACATATAAACTTATGAATATTACTAAGTTGGAACAGCGAAAACCTGTTTTGCCAAGTTAATTTTTCCAAGTTCGTTCAATAATGTTACTTACAAATGACAATTTTTATTAAAATAATTATTTAAAACCTTGTTGAGTTCAAAAGATATTTAGTAAAATGTTAGTACAATTCTAAAAGAAGTGTGAAGACCTTGTCTGTTAACTTTAAATTTGTGAATTAAATGAATTTTTTCAAGTTTTACCATGCACATGCGAAGGTTACATTTAAGTAAGAAAAAAAAATATATATAATATAAGACATTGTTTTTTCGATTAAAAAGGACGAGTCTTGCATCTTAAAATTTTGTTCATGTGTCGATAAAAGCTTTTTGGTTAGTAGGGTAAATAAATAGCTGATTGCTAGGGAAAATAAATAGTTGGTTACGAAAAATGTTGGTTGGTTAGTTGATTAAAACTTATCAAACAGTTGAATGGTTGGATGGTTGATTAAAACTTATCAATGAGATGCAATTAAAGGGGAGAATCTAATAACTTAACAACTTTTTTTATTATTATTTGAAAACATTTTTATAAAGTTAGTATGACTTTTAATGAAAACAGGAAAGTATCAACTGCTTTTATACATTTGCTAATGTTTATAAGTGTTTAACTAAGAAAGTTCTGTAATGTTGGTAGTAAGATAATATGATGTAAATAACATACACACATAAATCAGTAAATCGGTAAACTCATTTTTTGATAAGTTGTAATTTTTTTTTTTTTTTTTTTTAACTTGTAAAATATTTTTTTTAAACATTTTTTTTTTTAAACTTGTGAAATATACATAGATACATTTTTTTTTTAATTTATGAAATATTTTTTAAACTTTTTTCACAAAGTTTTATTTTTTGTAAACTTATGAAACTTTTTTTTATTTTGAAAAGAGTTTTATGAAGTTATTTTATCTTTTAATAAAACAAGATAGTATATTAATGCGTTGCTTTTATACACATCCTAATGTTTATATGTGTTAAACTATAAATGTATGTTAACTATAAATGTATGTTGCAGTAAGATAATACAGTGAAAATAATGTACATGCATACATAAATCAGTAAACTCATTTTTGATGAGATGTAATACATTTCAACTTTTGTGAAATAAATTTTAAACATTTAATTTCTATTGATATTATTTTTTCTATAAAGTTTTTTTTTTTTTTTTAATTATTAAAGAACTGTTGAAATAACTTTTAACTTATGATTTTTTTTTTTAACTTATGAAATATATTTTTTTAATTTATGAATTATTTTTTAAACTTTTTCATAAAGTTTTTATTTTTTGTAAACTTATGAAACTTTTTTTAATTTTGAAAATATTTTTATGAAATTATTTTATCTTTTAATAACAAGATAGTATATTAATGCATTGCTTTTAATACACATCCTAATGTTTATATGTTTAACTATGAATTGCAATGTTACAGTAAGATAATAGAGTGAAAATAATATACATAAATCAGAAAACTCATTTTAACTTTTGCAGAATATATATATATTTTAAACATTTGGGAAAAAATTCTATTGATATTATTTTTTGTGTAAAGTTTTTTTTTTTTTTTCTGTTAAAACTTTTTATAACACTTTTTGTAATACTTTTTTTTGTTGTTGTTAAAACTTTTTATAATACTTTTTTTTTTTTTTTTTTTTTTTTTTTTGTTAAAACTTTTTATGTTACTTTTTTTTTGATAAAACTTTTTATGTTACTTTTTTTTTTTTTTTTTTTTTTTTTTGTTAAAACTTTTTATGTTACTTTTTTTTTTTTGATAAAACTTTTTATGTTACTTTTTTTTTTTTTTTTTTTTTTTTTTTTGTAAACTTATGAAATATATTTTTTTAATTTGTGAGTTTTTTTTTTTTTTTTTTTTTTTTTTTAAATCTAATGAATTATCTTTTAAACTTTTTCATAAACTTTTTATTTTTATGAAGTTATTTTATTTTTTAATAAAACAAGTGAGTATATTAATCTATTACTTTTATATACATCCTGATGTTTATATGTCTTTAACTATGAATCTGTTGTAATGTTACAGTAAGATAATATACATACTCATATAAATCAGTAAACTCAATTTTGATAAGTTGTAATACATTTTAAAATTTTCAAAATATATTTTAAACATTTGAAAAAAATTTCTATTGAAATTAATTTTTGTATAAAGTCTTTTTTAACTTATTCATTTTTATTAACTTTTTAACTTTCTAATTTTTGAAAAGAATGAATTAAAATATTAAGATTATTATTATTATTTTTAAGATAGTTAATATATTTTTTATTAATAATGAAATGTTTCTTTTTTTATACATTATTATTTTTTTTAAGATAGTTAATATATTTTTTATTAATAATGAAGTGTTTCTTTTTTTATACATATACAAATTGAAACAATTTATAAATCTTTTGAAAAAGCTAAACGATATAAATTTTGAAATAAAACATTTTGAAAATAATTAAACACACATATTAAAGAGAATAGTAAAACATTTTATTTCATTATTTTAAACAATTCGTTTTGAATGGTTTTTACATTAATATTAGATAAGAAGTTTTCACTAATACAATCTACTTCGTTTAAAAACAAGGAAATAACAAAGTCAAAATCTATTAGAGTTAATAACATTTCTCCCATTTGTTCAAATTTTTGTCGATTATTTAATATCAAACAGGGATGAAAGATTACAGATTCGTGGTTAAAAATGCATCCATTGCATTCAAAAATGCGCTTTAGTATACTCGACATACTATTTTCAATACACGTTATAAGTTTATGTTGACACATGCGTTCATTTTCTAAAGATGTGTGACTAACGATACATTTCTGTCTTATTAAGTTTGGCAAATGCTTTACATATATATGTTGAAGAAGTTCTTTATTCAGATCAAAGGCTTTTATTTTTAACTTTTCTAACTGATGCTCGTTCAAGTCAATGTGAGAATAATTCTTTAAATGTTTAATTCGCATGATAGAATTGTTAAAATTTAACACTAATATCATGTTATTAGCAACAAACGAGGAACTTTTATACTTCAAATTAAATGGAAAAATTTTATTGCAAAATTCATACCAACTGTTAACATCCATAAAAATTGCATTTTTCGTTACAATTTCTTCATTAGTAAGCCCACTGCGTTTAAACTCTTGAATATGTATATAAAATTGTCTGTTATACAGTTTTAAAATTAAGAAGATACAATCACTGAGTTCTTCTCGAAATATAACACGATTACAGGATTTGCCCCTTTTAGTTCGTGAAGTGGTGAATTGGCTTTCATCACTTGCTTGGGAAAGGTTGATTGCTTGGAACACAGTCTCTTCGCATCGAGTAGTGGGTTCTTGAAAATATTCGTCTTGGGAAATTAAGTTAAAAAAATTCGTATTAATCTCAGATTTCACATTCAGTGGATAATCAGTAGTGGATAAATCGCATGATATCGTCTCATTGTTAGTGTTCAATGCATTGGGAACTTCTAATCTCGGCAAGTTTAATTCATTCACATAAGTAGGATCATTACAGTCTTCTAAACGTTGATACTTTGAAGAAGGAACTACTTCGTCGACAGGTCTTTTTAACAAATTTACTACAGAATCCATTTTCAAAAAATAAGGATAGCCGCTGATGAAATTCAAACGGAAATCAGTTGCAAACTGAATGCTTAAAAACAACACATATCCTAATATATGTTAAAAAAATCAGCGTCGGTTACAGTTAAACATTAAAAAAATTAGTAATGTCATAAGTTTTAGTCAACCATTTTTTAATAATCTAAAAAAACAGTCTTTGTACATAGATGGTAGTTTATATATTATGTTAGTGGTTTTACTATTTTTGAAGAATTTTGTGGCAACACAAGGTTTTAATTTAAGTAAGCTTATGATAAATAATGTTATCAGTTTCTCTATCTTTGAAAATTTTTGTGGCAACACTAGGTAAAAGTTTTAATCTAAGTAATGAATAATACTTATTGTTAACAGTTTCGTTCTTTTTGAAAATTTTTGTGGCAACACTAGGTAATATCCATCATGATTATGTGAATAACAATTGCTAATATAAATGATAAATTAAACTTGGTAAATAATTCTAATATATTAAAAGTATTTAAAAATTAATTCAATATAAATACAAATTCAGTATTTTAATTGATAGGAACCTTTTTTTTTTTTCTAAATGTTAAAATTTAAGTAAATCTTTTACAATATTGTGGAAAAATTATTAAAATTCATAAATTGTTATAACAAAAATACAAGACAAAAGCTTTTTTCATTAACACATTATTTATTCATCATTCTCGATAATGATAAAAATACAAAAAAATTATAAACTGTACAGAAAATCAACCATTTCACATGATTTGACAAAGTTTGCATTTTTTCACTTATGCATTTTAATCAAATGTTGAATAAACTTGGTGTCAACATTAAATGTTTTGTTACAGTGTTTGCATTCAAAATTCCTGTAATGAACTTTTTTGTGAAATAAAAAATCGATATCAGAGTAAAATATAACACCACAGTGTTTACATCTATATTCCTTTTGACGATGACTTTTTTTATGTTTAGTTAAAGCAGACTTTGATAGAAACGAGTTAGAACATTTTTCACAAACATGAAACTTCTTATGAGATCTCTTGTGAATTTTTAACAAATATTTTTTAGAGAGTTCTAGTGAACATTCATCGCATTTATATGTCTTATGAAATCTCTTGTGAATTCTTAACGAATACTTTCTATAAAATTCCATTGCACATTGATCACATTTATATAAAGTGGGTGTCTTGGAATGAGTAACACTATGTTGTTTTAAATCAGTACTTTGAATGAAAGTTTCACATTTAAAGGGCTTTTTATCCAAGTGGGATCTTTGATGTCTGGTTAACGCAATCTTTCTAGAGAAGCATTTTTGACATTGATTACAAGAAAAGGATGGTTGGGTTGATGAAGAGGGTGATCTTTCACTATTCGAAACTTGCACCTCTTGACTGGGTAAATCCGATTCCATATTCATGAAGTAAGAAATTTCTTGTACAGCACTCACTTAAAGAACAGCGCTTAATATCTTCATATGACAAAAAAACAATAAACAGTGTGATGAATTTATACTGATTATATCGATTTATACTGATATGAATTCTAGGAGGCGCTACTGTTTTTTTTAAAAAATAATAGGATTGGTTTACAAAGTAATCTGATAATATGATGGTATTTGATAGGTAAGGCTCGATGTTATCTGGTGTTTATCATGCTGTTGTAATTTTTTCTAATTGATAAGAAAATTCATGTGAAAATTAACGGAAAAAGAATAACTTATTTTCAGCACAGTGATAAAACAATACTATACTAAAGTAATACATTGCTTACATTTGTCGTGATCGACTAATAGATGATAACTTGTAAAAACACTTTTTATGTGAATACAGCAAACTTACTAAAATGAATGTATGACAATTAACCGATTATTAGAACTATACATCGAAAAATAATTAATAATGAAGTAGTTTATATATTTTGAAAGGTGTAAAAATCAACGTGTATGAATAATCAAGGTTTAGGTAAACTAAAGTTAAAAATGTAAAATTCATATTTTACAATATTACTGTTTAAAAAATATTTTCATTGCTGCTCTAACGTTGATGAAAATTGAAGAAAACAGGGAACCTACAAAAAAAACATACATAATGGTTTGGTAAAATTAAATTGTCGTTTTAAAAAGCTTAGTTGAAACATCAAACAAAGTTCTCTTTCTTGTTATTTGTAAATAAGTGAAATCTAATCTTAGTTGATATTTTTCATGTATCAGCTAGTTCCTGTTAAAATTGTTTGGTTATCAGATGTTTGTGCAAGACAGTGAATACGTGCTGATAAGATAGTATTTTAAGTTGGAAACGGTTCGATTGTAATATAAAAACATTAATAGTAATTACAGAAGGTTTATTTAACTTCCTATTTAATCTTGAAATAATTTTATCTAATAATAATATTCAAAAAAAGTTCAAATTATTATTTAATTTTCTATTCTAATAAAAACTTATTCGAATCCCACTAAAGGCTTTTGGAAAACTCAATTTTTAAAAAAATTATTAATTTCCAACGAAAGAAGAAGAAGGCCGGTTCTGCGGCCACTGGCGTGATGAGCAATGGGCAATTGTGATTAATATTTAATTGATCAGACTCGTCTTCCTCCTTATCGCAATACACGATAATCTCACAGGCGAGATGGGCAATGCTTAATTGATCAGACTCAATTTTTTTTAAAATTATTAATTTCCAACGAAAATTCAATCCAACAAAGAGCAGCACCCAAATAAAAATCTTCCGGGGGGTGAAGTTTGGAAAATGAGGAGGTTACCCCTTTACTATAGTATGATATTAGAAGCTTCAGATCCTAAATAAAAAAAAAAAAAATAAGCCTCTTAAAAATTAACCCCCTCTAAAAATTAAGCCCTCCCCTTTCCTAAAATCTCATCTTACTATAACATAAATTACGATATGTTCAAATTTCCTTCCTACTCTCAGTTGATTCCAATCTTAAAGAAAAAAAAAAAAAAAAAAAAAAAAAAAAAATACATTTAAGCCTTTCAGAAAAATAACCCCCCCTAAAAATTAAGCCCTCCCCCTTTCCTAAATATCACATCAAACTGTAACAGTGTCAAAATATCCTTCACCCATTTTCAAAAATCTTTCCTACTCTAAGTTGATTCCAATCTCTACTTAAATTTAAACTCCCCAAAAAAATTTAAGCCCCCCTCAATTTTAAGCCCCTCCTAAAAAATAAGCCCTCCCCCCTCTCTCTCTCTCTCTCTCTAAAAATCTCATCATACTCTAACAGACTCCAAACATTCACCCCTCTACTACAGTATAATCTTATAAGTTTCAAACCCTAAAAAAAATTTAAGCCCCCTCAATTTAAAGCCCTCCCCATCATCCTACTATAGTATGATACACTCTCCATCAGATAAGCTTTTCATTCAGGTGGTGGTGGAGGACCTCCTCCTCTCTCTGTGAGGTGGTGGGCCTCTTCCTCCTCTCCTCCTCCGCCACACGCCACCTCATGCCGCTGAACTCTCACTATTACACTACTGAGATAAGATGTAAATTTTTGATCGAAAGAGGGAATATAATCCCAATTTTGATAACATTGGTCAATATGCGCTGGAATGGACTTAGCAAAAAAAGCAAAATTTTTATTAATAAAAGGCGCTATATCAATATGCAGAAATCGTGTGCTAACGCACAAAAACATTTTCACGTTTTTTGTGCGTAATTCCATTAAACGCATGAATTCCACTTAAACAAACCACTTTAAACAGCATTTTTAAGACTGTGTAAATAACGTAAATTACAAATAACAAAGTTTTAACCAAATCCCAATGAACGACATAAAGTATAATGTAAATCATACAGCCATATGTACTGATATTAAATTATTACGCACTTACTTTATATATTTGTATTTATTTTACTAATTTACGTTATTATATCAACGATTTTATTATGCTATTAATTAATTGCGCTGTAGATGGTTGTTTCACCTTTTTATTACGCATTAAACATTACATTTCGATGTCCCCCGTTTAATAAAATACCCCGCTTAATCGAATATTTTTTTTTCTGGAACCAACAATATTCGTTTAAACGGGGCCGACTGTAGTAACGTCTTATAGGCAAAATATTTATTTATAATATAAATTCTTACTTTTTCGTTGGAATAGATATTATTAATATTACGATATAAGATATTGATCAATCCAATAATATATTTTCCCCACATTGGTTAATGTTATGCATTGGAATTTATGTGATAAAAAGATAATGAATTTCATTCATATGAAATTAAAAAAAAAAAAAATGATTTCCACACCGATTACGAGGCTATTTTTTAGTCAGGCGAAAACTCCTGTTCGCTAATATTACTCCTATATGAGAAATTTTTAAGATATCTCGTTCGCATTTCAATAGTTTAATTTAATTAATTTATCATTATTTTTTTTCGTTGGTTAGACGAGATTTATCTGTAAAAAGACCATTTTTCACTTTTTTGGTTTTTTGCAGAGTTATTATTGTTAGAATGCTTTTATTTTAAGTTTCAAAAAGTTTCAGTTTTCAAAAGCTTTCAGTTTTATTTTTGGTTTCAAAAGTAAAAATATTTTTATTAAAGGAAAAAAGAAAAGAAAGAAAATTGAAAAATTAAAAAACGGTCTTCATGTAAATCAATCTTAGCTACTCAGTGCAAAATAAATAAATAAATAAAATAAAAATAATGAAAACCGAACGAGCTATCTTAAAAAGAAATTCTGCCATGGGATTAACATTAAAAACAATAGCGAACGGAGGTTTTCGCCTGACTGAAGTAGCTCCTTTACAGATTTTGGAAACCATGGAATCTGGGAAATTCAGGCAATATCGTAAAAGAGTCCAGGACAAAATCCCCGCGGACAAAATCCCCACGGACAAAATCCCCGCGGTCAAAATCCCCACCGGACAAAAACTCCACCGGACAAAACACCCTCTTTGCTGAATAAAAGCTCTATTTTGACCAAGTTTCTTTTTCAAAAAGGATCTCTAAACATTTAAAAAATGTTTTAAGCTTATTTGAAAAATGAAAGTGACAATTGGAAATTATAAGTTATGTGATAGATATTTTATATTTCTTAAATATACATGTACATTTTAAAGTCTGAAATAAAAGACTATTTACACTAAATATGAAACAATTTTTAAAATTGATTACTTTCTTAATTGATACATATATTTTTTAAATTTAATTGCTTTTTAAATGTATTAAAGTCTGTCTAATGCTTCGAATTTAGTTTAAATTTTAGATCTCGTTAATACAAATATTAATATTTTTAAGATTATACTTTTTCTTTTCAAAGATGTAATGATTGTTTTAATTTGTCCCCCTTTCATTCACCGAGGAGGGAGTATACAATGTATAACAGCTTTTCTGGATCAATTTTAGAAAATGCATAATTTTAATAAATAATATCACCTGATGATGATTTTTAATTTATTTCGGCATTCTTGGTACTCTGCGGAGGGTGGGGTAGGGGGTGGAAACATGTACTACTGAGTTCACCACAGTCTTAGCAATGAAATGTTATATGCAAAGTATCTTGTTAAATATAAAGGAAACAGGGTCCGAGTATGGCTATGACGGGGGTAAGGGTAGGGGGGGGAGGCAATGAATATTTTGGAATGATCTCCCATGATGAATGATAGAATTTTTTGTGAATAATGTGGAAGTGGCTAGTGCTAAACTTCATATGTATTATATGTATGCATAAATTATGCACCCAGTACTACTCACATTTATATGCAGAGTATCACAAAAATGGCCACATCTTCAAGAAAAATTACTAGATGGATAATAATAAGAAAAGTGATACATTGGTAGATACGAATATTTCTTTGCAACATCTATTTTGCTTATCTATGTGCGTTTTGTAAGATGTCTAAAAGAAAATATTCCAAATTTTTAATAATTAATGTTTTTACTTTCTTTTATTTTCATATGAAGAAAGTATTGGATTCATGAAAATTTTCGAATTCCTGTTTTTTACGTTTTAAGTGTCAGAGATACCAAAAAACAGTTTTTTTTTTTTTTTTTTTTTTTTTTTTTTTTTTACAAAATGTTTGTTTATGAGTCTATGGCTCTGTCTGTGACATAAATTTTGAGGGCGCTGTATCTCAAGAATTAATGCACTGAATTTGCTAAACATTTATATTCAGGTAGTCCCTGATATAAATTGTTGCTGATTTGTTTTTGGTGTAAATTTCTCAACAAATGGCGCTGCTATACTGCATTTTTTTTTCTTACAATTTACTCAACATCTGTATCTCTTTAGGATTTCCCCTAAACTTCAGATTCAGAAAGCCCATGATATGAAATAGTTTTGTTTACATTTCTATGTGAATTGCTTAACATGTGGCGCTGCTATGCTGCATTTTTCAGGATTTTTGCAATAGCTCTATTTCAAAAACTAATGCACGGAGTTCAATAAAAATGCATATTCAGATAGTTCTTGATATACATTGAAACTGATGAGTTATTGTTGTAAATCATTCAACAGATGGCACTGCTATGTTGTATTATTGTACAATTTTTG
Organism: Maratus speculifer; assembly: GCA_964019185.1. Taxonomy (NCBI): domain Eukaryota; kingdom Metazoa; phylum Arthropoda; class Arachnida; order Araneae; family Salticidae; genus Maratus; species Maratus speculifer. Next base: position 259,820,543 of record OZ025294.1, read on the forward strand.
CAAGAGCCCTATCTCAATGATTTATATGCGGATTTTCATTAAACTTCAGATTTAGTAAATCCGTGGTATGAACTAGTTCTGTTTATATTTTAGTGTCAATAACCCAACAGGTGATGCTGTAAGCTGAATTTTTCCCGATTCCTTCAATAGTTCTAATCCAAGAGCTAATGCACGAATTTTTTCAACAAATTTCAGATTCAGGTATAGCTTGATAAATATTATTGCCCTTTATGTTTTGGTATAAGTTGCCCAACAAATGGCGCTTTTTATGTTGCATTTTTTCCAATATTGCAATTGTCTAATTCAAGAAATAATGCATAGAATTTAACGTCCTTAGAATCTTCATGATGAGTATAGTTTGTTATTTTATTTTTGCGCATTGGTAGCGCTTTTTGAAATATTCACATGCATGAGACAGAAGTTTTGGGATTGCCACATCCGATTAATTTTAAATTGCTATTTTAAATATTTTAATTTTTTTAAAATAAATATTATTTAAAATGCTAAATCAAAATAAAAAATAAGTTACTTAATCAAAAGAAAAAAATTCAATTCGACGAATGAAACTTTGATTAAAAACAGTTTTAAATTACTCTAAAAAAAAAAAAAAAAAAAAAAAAAAAAAAAAAAAAAAACATTTTTATTTTTAAAAGAAGTTTTATGATGTGATTCTGTTTACAAATTATATGGTTAACCATCTCAAAGCATTCAAAATTCTAATTCTATAAATAAATAAAAGAAAAATGAATGTTTCCTTGATACATTTACAGTAACATTGCGCATTGAATAACACGCATTTCCATTTGTGCCTAATCCCTTGAAACCCCGCAAATTAATAAAATAGACATAAGGGTGTATTCGAAAAAACGCTTTTCCACCTTCAACAGCTCAAAATTTTCCGATACAATTTCAGACACATTTTTAAAAGTAGAAGCATGAAACTTGCTGAGGTGATTTTTAAAGAGACATATAAGGTGCCGTGTGATGTCATTTTACGCTCAATTCATTAAAATTTGATTTATAAACAATTACCTTCTCAGTATGACCCTTTTTTTCGTTCCCAAATCTCTCGCTTCGGAAAAATCTGTTCAAAAAGTCATTTTTGATTGTTTTTTTTTTTTTTTTTTTTTGTAATATTCTCTGCATTTATCAAAGAATCGACAATCACGGCACCTTGTGTACTTTCTAAATAAGACAATTTACCAGTTTGATGCATTTGAGAGAAAAAATGAATTTAAAAATAAATAAAAAAATAAGCAGTTTGAATCGAAATACACCCATAACTCTCTGAGTTTTGCAGGAATCAAGATAGATTTTTTTTTTGCTGTTGTTTAAATTAAAAAATGATAAGGAAAAACTTCCTAAGGGGAAATTTTAACCAACCAGGGCCGTATAAAAATTTAATTTTTGTATTTCTCTAAATAGTCCCCCTGTGTAATTGCAACTTATTTTATCAAACTTTGCACCCTTTTCTGATTCTGCCCCACTTAGGCAATAAATAAGTAAGGAAAAAAAAAAGAAACTTTGCAACTGTAAATATTGTGCCTAGGGGCAATATTTAAAGAGATAGCCTATTGTTTCGATAAATATGAGTCACCCTGTGTCTGTGCATGTGTGTTTATTTTATTGTAACTAAAGATGTGAAATTTCTTGTTTTTTTTTTTTTAATTGTGGATAAGAAGCCCATTTTTTAAAATTCTCAAAAAATTCTGAATAAAAAATAAAGAATTAATTTGATAAAAGATAACAGCCCATTTTGGATCGAGGAATAATAATAATGATAAAAAAAATCATTTGAAAATGCAGTTAGATAGATCGACACATAGCTGAAAATAAAATATCCATACCTGAAAGAAAAAAAAAAATTCGGAATAACTAGTATTTGTTTTTTATAATTTTCCCTTCGAAACATGCATACTGATTTTGCAATAGTTTCGTAAACAGTATTAAAACCAGCTTGAATTCAAGACGCAAAAGCCTTCAAATTTTCCTTTAAAAAAATAAGAAATAAAATAAGCAGTATAATAATAATAATTATTATTATTATTTTGCTTAAAATGACATTTAAATCATGTTTCTATCTTAATTGGAAAAGGAAATATTAAATTTTATGTTTCGGTTTTCAAAATCTAGCACTTTCCAGCAAAGATTGATATGGAAACAACGAAAGTGCGATTTTCTTCATGATGGGTTTATTCACCATTTCTCTTAGATAAACTGTTATAAGTCAGGAATCGTTACAGATAAATGGTTCAAACTTGAAATATGTCTTTCTTAATTCTTTTACAGTAATTTTGATTCAAAAAATAATAATAATAATAATAGTTACTTTTAAAAATATGACGTTTTTTTAAGTTTTTTTTTCATATTTTTAATTTAAGTATTTTTAAATTTTATTTAAATTAGTATTTCCAAAAATGCTTAATGAAAATTAAAGCGTTTATATTCCCATTTATGTGAGTGAAAGAAAAAGTGAAATTCTGCAAATAATATATATACGATTTCATTTTACCCATATATTGAATATATATATAATATTTATGGAAGTTTCATCATGTGATTTTGTTTACAAATTATATAATTAAATTAAAAAAAAATCAAAATTTTAACTCAGTAAATATAAATTAAAATTAAGAAAAATCTTCATAGAAATTTTAAAAAAAGCTACATAGAATTAACATTAGCAAATGGGTATTTCGTGTGAATGATATGGCTTCTTATGAGCACATACAGTATATAAATTGTATATTCGCTGTAATAGCTCTAAGGTGCGACTATTTACTGCTTATAACAATGTCAATGCAGAATTAACAAGTTATTAAAAATTCCAACACGGTGAGTTACAATTAAAACAATAAATAAATGAAAAATTGTGAAAATATCTATCTCTACATTTTAAAATATAAAGTAAAAATTCTATCCTAAAGATTCATGATAAATTAAAAGACAATAATGCATACAAATGCATCATATATCAGTTGATTAAATCCTGAGGTTTCAGTTGCTCAATTTTGTGACCATCAAACTACGGGGGATTACTCTCTGAGTTATCTACTATGTTATTTATTGATGCAATTATATTTCTTTTTATATAAAAAAAAATTCTGTAAGATACGCAAAATTCTTCCGTTGGACTAATTTTACTTTTATTAAAATCTTTATCAATAAAATTATGTTTTATAAGATAGTATTACAATTCTAAATACACGTGGGGATTTTGTCCGTGGGTATTTTGTCCAGTGGGGATTTTGTCCGCGGGGATTTTGTCCGTGGAGATTTTGTCCGCGGGGATTATGTCCGCAACCCATCGTAAAAATACTTTAAAATCAGAAGAATTTGTCTATATGGGAAAGTATTTGCCTTTCCAGTAACATTGATTCACCACTCAACAGGCAATATTTAAATCAACATAAGACGATTGTGCAATTTTTATGTTTTTTCGTTTTTTCGCTTATAAATGAGATATTATCAAACTGGAAAAGTGTATTATACGAGAAAGCAACACCTATTAAACAATATTGTATGATTTCATTAATAAAAGAAACCGGATAAATCTATTAAAGTTAGTAAGGGAAAAATTAAAGAACTTTTTTTCACAATTTCAGCCTGGACTATGCATAACTAATTCAGATGAAACGTGGTTAGTTTTCTTTACTTAATCTTGAATTAAAGTTTATCTTTAGTTATTAAGATTAAACGCGGATGGGTAATAACAATTGCACGGTTCCCAGCATTATGGAAAATCAGGGAATTTCAAAGTAGTCATGGAAAATTACAAATTTCAAAATATAGGAAAAGTCAGGGAATTTGCAAATATTTCATTAAAAGTCATGGAAATGTCTTTGGAGGAAAAATAAAATATGACTCGAAATTCATGAAATAGTCTAGGAGAAAAAAAAAATAGAAAATCTATCAAAAAATTGAAAAATCGAAAAATTTGAAGTATGACTGTGCAAAAAAAAAAAAAAAAAAAAATAATAATAATAATAATTAAAAATTTGCTAATTTTGGCAAAAGATTGCAAAAATAAGCAGTAAGTTTCACTGTATGTCCATTTGGTTAGAGAATTTTTTTGAGATTTGGTCAGGGAAATTCAGGGAATTTTTTGAGATTTGGTCATGGAAAGTCAGGGAATTTACCAGTCATGTTTTGCTGGGAAACATAAGATACTTTGTTACTTATTTGCAGGGATGTAGTGCAGGGTATACGGAGGTATACGACGTATGCCTTCTATATTTTCTTTTTAAGAAGCTCCGTATATTCTCTGTTTCTCAAATAAAGCATTAGCGTATACTATATCTGTGAATGATGTCAGCGTATACCTTCTGCCTATATTGTATATTCTCTGATTATTTTACTATTACAACACTGCTTATTCGACAATTCGTGGATACAACTTTGATAGTGTAAGTAACGAAGTGTTAATATAAAAGTAATTAATTTCACTTTCTAATTTTGACTTCCTATACATGAATTATGATACTATATGTATACTGTGAATTCTGTAACTTTTATAAAAAACGACACGTTTTAGAAAAACGAATTGTTTCATGCGACATTTGACAGTTTCCATCACAATTTTAGACCTATAACAATGAAAATTGTTAGAACTCTGGACTGTAAATTCATGAACTTAGGATATTTAATACATATCAGGGTAAAATTTCTTATGAAATTAAACAAATGCACATGAAATTTTCCTGACTATATTCAGATAAAATGGACTTTTAAAAAAGAAAAAATAAACACATTTGATTGCTGTGAATAAGAACTGAAAAAATCTCATTTTTTTTTTATACATCGTTTAGAAGGTACTTCAACCACACGAAAACACTCATGTTCGTTAATATTAATCCTATGGAAGAAATTTCTTAAGATAGCTTGTTAACATTATAATATTTTTAAATGTTTTTTCTTCTTTTATTTTCATTGCCTTGATCAGATGACCTGTACAAAGTCCGTTTAACAATATATTTTCACTTTTGAAACCTAGTTCGAAAGTAAAAGTATCCTAATAAAAAAAACCTGTAAACTAAATTGAAAAAGTAGAAAACGGCTTTGTACAAATTAATCTCAGCGATCCAAAGTAAAAAATAAATAAATAAATAAAAGAAAAGAAAGAAATGTAAAGTAATGCAGTATGATATTTACCGTGATATTTTACGCATTTACATGTGAAGAACGCAGATGATAAACTTGCTAAATGACAATCATCATTTTGAGAAAATGAGTTGTAAAAGCTCAAAATATATATTTGCATGTCAAATGCCTCTTTTATGGATTAAAATCTCTGAGTATTAGGGTTTTTCAAATAGTCATTTAACAGATGATTAGAGGACCATCTATTATATTCAATCACATAATTAATTCCTTTTTTTTTTTCTTTTTTCTTACATGCTATACCTTTATCATCTGTGCTCTTCATGCAATGCCGAATAGTTTTATTTCTTTCTATTAAGGTTGCTATAATATCCAATGCAAGAGATATAAAGCATTCATAACACAGTAGAGGTGCGAATCACAGATTATGAGAATACAAAACTGATAATCAAAATCTGTGTTTAGATTATTATAATCTAAACACAGTTGTTATATCCTTATTATAAATATGATGTTTATTCTGGTGTGTGTGGGGGGGAGGGGGGGAGTACGATGTAGGTAAAATAACGGATTGTGTAGTCCAAAAATACTTAGAAAAATGCATGGGGTTTTCATAATATTGCTTCATGATATGCAAAGTCCTACATAAATATACAAAAAGATAAAACATGTTCATTTATGAATGTTATCATTTATGAATGTTATTATGAATGAAATCGCAAAATGTGAAAATAAACCAAAATATATAATGACAATTTTTTTTTTTTTTTTTTTTTTTTTTTTTTGATTTTTAGATGATTAAGAATTCCTTTAAAATTCCTTTATCTCCTTAATAAATAATCTTTTTGTAATTAAGCAAGTTTAAATTTTAACAGGCAAAAAATGAACAAAGTACTCTTTAAATTTAACTTTTTAATTTGATAAAGTAACTTGTTTCTCGCAAATTCCATTTCACTTAGATTGCAAATGGATTTCCCTTTCATCCGTTTGGTTCAAAAACTCAATTCGTTTCTATTTTTTCAAGAGGAGCTTTAATTTAAGCCGTGCCCAAAATAAATGATGCTTAACTGTCACCCGTCCTTTTCAGGTATAAAAGCCGGGTATCTTTAGCATGACAAAGACCAATTGTCCGCTGGGGAAAAGTTTTCGGAAACAAACCTTCGATTTAACTCCCCTCATTCCCCTGTGGTATTATTCCACCACGCATACACTTTCGATAAATCCGTTAAATTAAAATTATCGAATGGGTTTCTGTTTCTAAATAACCAAGAAGGATGGATACATTGGGAAAGATTGTTTTAATCTCGATAGTTATTTCAATTATTATTTTTTTCTCAATGAAATATACACTTTTTAATTAAAACTTTCAACAAATTTAAATGGGTAATAACTGTTAAAGAAGAAAAAGAGAGGGGAGGGTCGCCTAATTCATTCAAGGAGTTATTTCTATATAAGAGCACATCAACAGAATTTCCTCAAGGTTTTAAAAAGGGCAAGACTGCCAGCTGGTGGAAAAGGGATATTATTTGTAAAGTCATTAGTAAGGATACTTTTTGATTTGCAATGGCACTTTTATGTTCTTATCGGCATTTTTAGAGTGTTAGGGACACTTTTTTAATTTTTAAAGGCAACGTTAAAATAGTTCGGGGAATTTATTAGTTACATAATGAGGGATTTTATGCTATATAAACCAATTTTACAATGCAAAAAGGCAAAAAAAAATTTTTTTTTTCATTGAATGACAAAAAGGATTTTTTTTTTTGGGGGGGGGGGGGTGAGGGGCAAGAAATGTGTGATTTTTTGAATCAAACAACAGATAAGGTGCAGCCCCCTCCTGAAACTGTCTCAGTAAAACTCTGAGCATCAAATTTACAAGCATGTCGAATAGCATTCTTTATCATGGAGTTAATTTTGTCTCATGACGACTTTTCGTGCCCGAAAATTGGCTTTAAACGCCAGTTTACACAGTTTTTTTTTTATGAAGATCCCTTTTTTTTTATAGAAAAAAAGAGCAATGCTGGTCAATTTCACAGTTCTTGAATGAGAGAATCCCGAATCTGATGCATTTTAAGAATAGAAATGAACTGCGAATATGTCAGAAAATATAACAGCGTGTACACAACAAATATAACAAACGTACACGGCCCGCGTTCCATAAATGACATTGTTAAAGATTATTATAATAATCACTATGCAATAGCTAGATAAAAACTACTGTCTTTTCAAAAACTCGAATATTGGACTATTTGAAAAATGTAAGTTGGTAACTTTTAATATATATGGACGACTCCTATTTCAAAAATTGCATTCATATTTGCAAAATACGCAGTTTATAGTCGAACGGTATCGCTCACAATTTTCTACGACAATATGGTATTGAAACAGCACGGAATATTTTTTTCCCCAACGATTGTATTATTTACTAGCTGACCCGCCCGGCGTTGCCCTGGTCCGTATTAACAATATTAAACGAACTTGAAATTTGTATGATTTTATCATTAACTCGTTACATGCAGAAATGCATTGTCTGAAATACGTAGCCACTGACTGTGTGAAAAATCTGTTTTAAAAACAACAACTAATATTAAGCTCTAAAAATACTCAAAATGAGTAATGAAAAACGCGGGAGGAAATATGTATCTAACGATTGCATGGTTTTCGTGTTAAAAAGGTGACATTTACCCTTAAAAATCACTCTTAAGTCACGTAACTAATTATTATTTTCACAGACAAATCCCAAGTGAAATATTTTGAGTTTCAAACTAATTATATCACTCTTAAATCCGACTATACCATGAATGAAATCGATACACGATGGTATCTAAAAGATTGGTATATAGTATTATAATTACAGAGCTATTTAATAAAAGTAAGTGTTTTTTTTAATCAAATCTTGCGTAATGATCACTCTGTGTATAAATTCCTAACCTTAAACTTTTGTACCGTAACCAGAACCTGTCTGTAACCTAACAGCAACTTAACAGTACCTTACCGTAAATTAAATATAACAGAAATGTAACCTAGCCTTCACTTTATTGTAACATATTCTTATTCTAACCATAACATAAATGCGATTTAACTTTAATCTAACTTTAACCTAAATAATATAATAGAAAAAACCATTTAAAAAAATTACTATTTCTTCGTAAAATATGTTTCAGCTGTAATTCATTTCTTTCAATTCGTTTTATCAATACAAAATTCCTTCCTCGTGCTTTTGTTTGAGACATTAAAATTTCAGCGATAAATGGTTTAATATTGCAAACCACGGAGTAAGACACTTCTTACTCCGTGTTGCAAACCTTTTTTCGGTTTACTTCGCCTCCACCTATCTTTTTCTCCATGTTGTACAGCAGCTGTGATTTAAAAAAAAAAATCCTCATTTAAACTGACAGTTTTCCAGTCTATGAATTTTAAAGGTCTGTCCAAGCTTTTTTAATTATTTCTCCGAAAATTTTATGCAACCAATCAACCATAAGAAAATGAAAGGGGAAAAAAGCGAAAAAAGGCGATTTTTTATGAGAGTGAGTTTTGGAATTTAATTAATTATTCAGTTAATAAATAGAATTTTGAAATTCTGAGCTTCAGGTGCATCAGGAGAGACATTTGGCTACTCTCAAAAAAATTTTGAGCTTCGTACGTGCTGTAGATTTTGCTAGCCATCGCAGACACACACACAGACAGACAGAGCGTTTTGAATAGGGCCTATATCCCATAGCGTAGATAATCGGCCGACAAAAATACACCAAATACACCAGAGCGTTTTGTTCTTTTATTAGTATAGATTTTCAAAAATTGATTGAAGCTTCTTTTGTTAGTTTAATTTAATGAAAATAACAAACTATTTAGTTTTATTATACTATAGCAAACATTTACACGCTAGATGGTAAAATAATGTCTCTCTCTCTCTCTTTATATATATATATTCTTAATTTAAATGATTGTTCTGCCTCCATTTAAAAGCGTTCATTTTTTCTCTCTGTTTTAGGGTCTTTGCATGGGAGGATTAGACAGTTCAGCTTATTTATCAAATGCAATGGGTAGTCCAGCAGTCATGGTCCTTAGTTCGACTTGTGGACCTGATATTACACCTCATTCTCAGAGTCACGTGTCATTCGCTTCAAGACAAGGCAGGACAGACAACGGGAAAGACGGCGGAGGTTTGACAACAGGCACAGGGCCATTTCCAAATCCATCTTTTCCAGTGAGGCCTCTTTTTGGACAAACTGATCCTTACACTTTGTCTTCTCCACTCTTATCCCTGCATCATCCGTTATTAGCGTCTCACGCATTCAGAAACAGCTATTTCACTTCTGGGGCATTCAGACCACTGGGTCTGTCAGACGACAGAAATGGGGCTTTCCATGGCTCTGCTTTTATGCCCGCAAAATGTGTTAAACTGGACGGTTCTCAAGGATCTGGCAATGACAACATATCGGGATCGCAGTCTTTATTACTGGGTCACTGTTACCAAAGCGGAGAATCGGGATTTCACCAAAGTCCTGCAAACTCGACTGGCTCTTCAATGGGTCATGGAACAAGTGGAAACAGCGGGTATATGGATGGAAAAGAGGACAGAACTGACAGTGACTCGATAGTCGACGGGCCCGAACGACTGTCTGAAACCCCGAATCTCTCCGAAGAGTCGCGATCGATTGAAAGATCAACGCCTGAAGAGAGAGGAACGCCAAAACGTAAGTAATAATAAGTTTAGTTTAATATTTTCTGAAAGTATTATTTAAATAACTATGCAATATCCTTTGATTAAGGGAATAGTATTCAATATTACCTTATATTATTCTGCTAATCTGATGATAAAAGGAACAAGTGCTGCTTGTCAAAAAAGTAAATGTAGATAAGGATAACTCCGATTTTGGACAATTTTGTTAAGATTAAGAAAAATATTAAAGAGTGGATAATTTCAATGTAATTTTCCCTCTGAACTATCATTTTCTGTTTTGTATGGAAATTCATGTCGTTTGAACAAATCATCATACATTTTCGAAATTAAAAAATGAATATTGAAAAAAATAGCACGATGCACATGAATATCATCATTATTCGTTTGTAAAATCAGGCAAAATTTTATTTGAAGCACACATTCTAAAAACCTGATAAAAAAATTAATGTTTCGGAAAATCAAATAATTGAAGTTTAAATAATCAAGGAATGCAAATAATTTGTTAGAAAAAAAGAAACGATTTTGATTTTGACATAGGAAATGCTGAAGACTGATCATATTTAAAAATAAATGTAAAGTTCCTTGTTTACCCGAAAATAGTCTACTCGTCTGTCAATTAACATAAAAGAACTACTTATTTCTAACGTCGTTATGCTGCGGCCGGAGAGAAAACTTAAAATCAAGTTTCATTATTTGGTCCAAAGCAGCACAAGCTGATGGCTTCCTCTTTCCATTAATAAAGCGCGATGGCAGCTTATTTTAAAATTACCTTTGCTTTCTCAACTAACTCTTGCTTGCCTAAATGCATTAAAGAATAAAAAAGCTGTGCGCTCTTCATCGATAGATACACCACTTCACTTCAGATCGTCTTGGATGCTCTTTATGGCGGGTAATTTACGCGGGTAAACAGGAAACAGCTGTGGCATTGCCATCATTAGCCCCACCCTTTTGCGGGACGAGGTGCCATCTTTTAACAAGAGTTAAATGCGAAAAATCTGAGCTTCCCACCTCCTTCCTCTCGAACCTTTAGTATCTTCACGCTCTTCTTTCTGTTTTATTATTTTGGGAGGTCTAATGTGCTTTACCGAGCTATTTTAAATACGGCTACAAAAAAGTAGGATATTCCGTAATACTTTTTTCCCTTTCATACACGTATACTCAGTGGGGATTTTTTTCCTTTTTTTTATGCTTCCCCAGGGAGATAGGGGTTAGCAAAAAGGGATCTTATCCACAGATAAATCACCGTGAGAGATGGAATAGTTTTAAGTATTTTAATGGTGGTTTTCACAACCTCAGATGTCGATGAAAAAGCTGGGGGGAAAGAGAAAAGCTGGGCATTTTTACTCATTCGTTTGTGAAAGATGTATTTAAAAATGCATTAAAAAATTTCAATCCGAATGGTGGATTTTGCCTTGAAATGAAGGGGTGCGTGTAAGTGGGGGGGGGAGAAGTTATTTCTTTCGCAGTGGAAAGATTTTTATATAAATAAATAATACAAGTTTTTAAGTATTTGCATATTTTTTCACTTTCTACTTTTTTAGAATAACTGAGCTAGATGTTTATCGAAGAATTTGCGATTTTTAACTGCATCTGTAAAAATTCTTTTATTGTTATGAATTCTATTTATCACTTCTCCAAATCTCTCTAAGATTGTCCATTAAAATTGTATCTGATGGATTTGATAGTTAAAATGGAATTGGAATAATATTAATTATTACAACATCCAAATGTATGTTGTTTATTTAAAACTCTTCTATGAATTTTGCTTTTAGAGTACACTGTTAAAAAAATTCTGAAATTCACGAACTTTTTTTTTTTTTTTCCTGAATTTCACAGAGAAGGTCCCTTTTCACAACAAAAGGGCATTTTCCGTTACAAATCACAAAATTCTACCATATTTGATGAAAGTAACGAAACGGATGGAAATAAAAAGAAAAAACGGAGACTCTCAGTTGTGTGAGGGGGCTCCATGGCCGAGTGGTCAAGGCACCACACCGCTAATCGCCTGCAAGCGCAGATTATGGGTTCGGGTCCCACTGGCGCCGTGGAATAATAAAAACATAAAAAATCCCATTTTAAACTTTTTCATTCATTCATTAAATAAAAAAAAAAAAAAAAAAAAAAAACAGTGGTTTTAAACAATGATTTTTTTATTTAAACTATTTAAAAAATTAAAATTGATTTTAAAAAAATAAGCTTTTTAAGAAAAAAATATCAACCGACTTCAAAAAAGCGCTAAAAAGAATTAAATAATTCTTTAAAATTCTCTAATGAAAAAACGTTATCCAATAAGCACACATCGGATATCAGGTACCGGCATAAAAAACGGTTAAATTTAATATGTATAATTTAATATCCACCAAACATAGATTTTAGAGATAATATTATTTTTCAAGAGATGAATTGACATATTTATGATTTAATTTATGAATATATACATATAAAAAGTAATGAATTACTTTTTGAAGTTGGTGCCAAACAATCACAATCGATAATGATTATCCCCATTTTAATTATGGTTCTAGGCATAATTTAGCTACAATTCTTAATATACATCAAATAGTTTGGCACCAACTTCAAAAAGTAATTCATTACTTTTTATATGTATATATTCATAAAATAAATCATAAATATGTCAATTCATCTCTTGTAAAATAATATTATCTCTAAAATCTATGTTTGGTGGATATTAAATTATACATATTAAATTTAACCGTTTTTTATGCCGGTACCTGATATCCGATGTGTGCTTATTGGATAACGTTTTTTCATTAGAGAATTTTAAAGAATTATTTAATTCTTTTTAGCGCTTTTTTGAAGTCGGTTGATATTTTTTTCTTAAAAAGCTTATTTTATTTCCTACTTTTTAGTTACGCATACCGTAATATATAATTATGTGTACTGGCACACGATAGCTCTTTGCAATGCATTACTAATGTACGCACTTTGCTAAGTTCTGATGTATTCAGTTTACTTGTCACTGTTTGATTGTCAACTTTTCTGAAACCACTTACAATATCGGTTAGTATCGTTGTGAATCTTAAGAATTTCTTTGTATGGTAACTTTTTCAGACGAGATCTTCCACTTCGAAAAGCTACCGCATTTATGAAATTTTAGTCTGCATCGAATCCTACGGTCATCGAAAGTGGGTATCAAAAGGTGACAATCCATCAAGTAAAGTTCCTTACACATAAGAGCGCGACATAGTGCTTCCATATATGAGCACGCAGCAAAATGACTTCATATATTAATGTATAGTAAAATGCTTTTCTAGTGTAGTCAGTCAAAAGTACTTCCCCTTCACTCAGAAAAAGTAAAAAGAAAGATTTTAGCAAAAATCGCACTATGCTTCAATCGATAAACAGCAACAATCTAATACATATACAGGCAGTAATGGCTCGGAAATGAGCAGTGGCGATTCGACGAGGAATCTGAAACTCATAACCAATACCTGGCTGCCTCTATAAGAGAGTGACAGCATTTGATTCCCAAATATTTCTTTTACAGACGCTTTTGTCCGAACTACACTGTTAAAAATTTGAAACTTTTGCTGTACACTTTTAAAAATCTGCTGCATTTTTTTGCTACGCACTCCAGCGCTTGTATAGAAAACGGTTACTTGACTGTATTAAGGAGCATTCTCATAGGTCGCAGTAGAGACATTATATACAAGCGGCGGAGTGCGTTGCAACAAAATGCAGCAGATTTTTAAAAGTGTATTATCACTTCACCGCTTATATAGAAAACGATTAGTTAAATGCATTATGAAGAATTCTCATTGATAAAAATAAAGATATTCTATAAAAGCGATGGAGTGACGATGCAGCAAAAGTTGCAAATTTTTAACAGTGCATTGCATTGCCAGGCATTTTTTATTATGGAATTTGATGATGATTTCCTGGAAGAATTCGATTGTACTCGTATGAGAAGTTAACAAGATTGACGAAAATTGCCCGCTCAACAAGATGCTTGGTGACTCGTTTTTGTCCAGAATCGTTTCAACCAATTATATACTGTGCTACATGTGTCGTCATATTCATATCGAGGAATCCTACACTGTAAAAAATTTGCCACTTTTGCTATATCATCACTCTATTGCTTTTATAGAAAACAATTACTTCACCCAATTACGAAGCATTCTCATGGGTCAAAAGAGAGATATTCTACAAAAGCAGGGGAGTGACGATGCAGCAAAAGGGTCACATTTTTTACAGTGACACTGTAATCAGAAATGAGCGGTGGCGTATTCGAGGAGGAATCAAACTCATTACCTATACCTGGCTGCCTCTATAAGAGAGTGACAGCATTTTATTCCCAAATATTTCTTTTACAGACGCTTTTGTCCCCATTACACCACAAAAACTTTGAGCCTTTTGCTGCATCATCAGTCCACCGCTTTTATAGAAAACGATTACTTTACTGTGTTATGGAGCATTCTTATTGGTCATAAAAGACATATTCTATAAAAGCTGTGGTGTGACGCTGCAGCAAATGGGTAAAATTTTTAACAATGTATCACGGAGCATTCTCATGGGTCAAAGGAGAGATATTCTATAAAAGCGGGGGAGTGACGATACAACAAAAGGATCAAAATTTTTACAGTGTACACTGTAAAAAAAATTGGCCCTTTTGCTGCATCGTCAATCCACCGCTTTTATAGAATACGATTACTTCAGCCTATCGTGGAGAATTCTCATGGGTCAAGAGAGAGATATTCTATAAAAACGGGGGAGTGATTATGCAGCAAAAGGGTCAATTTTTTTTATAGTGTACACTGTTAATAAATGTGAACCTTGTCCAGTTAGGATTTCACACTTTGAAAAGATCGTGTGTCTATGTAAGTGTAATTTAAAAACATGAAAAATGAACGTTTCTAATTGGTCGATTGGTTCGAAAGGATATTGAATTTTAATGTTTTAATTTTTTAAAAAGTTCTAATCAACAGATTTTTATGAAATTTGAATGGGACCACATGGGCCCCATACGCTTTCAAACAAAAAAAGAATTATCAAAATCGGTTCATATTTACGAAAATTATGCGTGAACAACAAATACATACAGGTCGAAATCATAACCTCCTCCTTGAAGTCGGTTAAAAATAATAAGTACTATGCATCAGTCTAAAATAAAATAAAATAAACCGTTTACAAATATTCTAAGGAATATAGTATTTAAAAGGAAATCTTTAAAAAGTACAGATTTTCCCGCTAACTCATAAAAGACATACTTTGTATAATCCAGCATCAGCAGATTTGGCTCAGTTCGTAAGGATTTGCTCCGCAATCTAAAGGTCCCGGGTTCGATCCTCAGGCCGGCGTGAACTAAATTATATAAAATTATAATTAAGTAAAATAACATAGCAGCTTAAAATCACTCGGTAATTTCGAATTCTTTGACGATTAAATCGATTCATTATTTTTAAAATTTATATTAAATTATTATTATTAAAAATCAAACTTTGTAACGGAGGTTACTGATCCTTCAAACGGAGTTTCCCCTTCTTGTATTTCCCATAACGAAAAATTTACTAACGGAACGGTAAAAGTTCAGCTACTTTGCTGCCGGTTAGTTTCACCGTGAATTCACAGATTTATTTTTAACAGTGTCTAGAATAAATCTGATTCGTCACATTGCGCCGTAATTAGCGTAATCTTGAAGTATTCTTGAGTTAATCTTGAAAGTAGCGAAGTGATTATACGCCTACATAGAAAAGTTATTAGTATATAGTACTGGTAATTATCAACAAACTGTTCGTTTTAAAGCGATTTTAAATGGTAACAATAAATTCGGATATACGTGTAATAATACAATTGATAATAATATATCAATTAATTAAAAAGAAAATAATATGAAATATTAAATGAATTTTTTAACTGTATCAGATTTTTAAAGGTATTATATTGAAATCAGATAGTTTCCTATTTCCCTTTAATTAGCAACAATCTTAAGTTTAAGAAAACATTATATTCCAAAAACTGTAATTTCGATGGGTAGTGAGATCGAAAGGCATTTCTTCCGTATTTTCAATAAAAGCATAAATTTGAAATTAGTTTCCACAAATCAAAATTTTTCTTAACTCTAATCATATGTCAAATGGGTTTACTTAAAAGTTGAGATCATAAACCTCCTCAGTTCTGAAATAAATATCACAAGGGACCACAAAAACTTGTTTAAAATTACTATAAAGCATGTCCAAAGATGTATCAGCCTATATATCAATGTTTGTGATGTATACGCATTTATTTAAAAAGTTTAGAAGTAATTTTAATAATTCGAGAAACTTTGAAATTTATTTAATTAAGAGTTCCTTTATCCTACAGGCAACATCAGGACTGGGGAGGTTAAGCAGGCATTTTTGTCATCGAAATATTTTATGGCTCATTCTTTTTGTAATTGATTAATGTATTATTCATCGAATTAAACAGGCAGAGGAGAATACCCTTTTAATTTATTTTAGATATTAATTAGAATATAATAAAGAAGGTATGACATTGTTTCCCATGTGAGAAGTATTATTATACTAGGGAAAAAAATTTGGCAATACACCAAATTTTATTTAGTTATTAAATCCACATGATCCACATAAAGTTGATTAGAACTGCTCTAATTAAGAGATTTGTTCCAAATTATCTCTTAATCTTTTTTCTAATTTTCACCTACTTTGCACTTGATTGATTGGCGACAAGAGTTAAGAAAAACCGTTTAGAGAAACCGTCAAAAAAACTCTAAAAGGTAGTTAGAAAATCGAAAAGATTTAAAGAAAGAGGTGTGAATTTTTTCCCACATTGGAAGTATACTTGACTTACAAAGATGAATGTAAAGTATCTCTTCAGAGTTAAGATCCACGAAATATCAGATTTCGGGTGATTAACTCCACGTGAAGTTGATTAAGGTTGCATTAGTAAAAAAAATAATCCCTAAATCATATCTTTGAATATTCTCCCATTTCTCATTTGATTGATTAGCGTGATTTAATTGCACCAATTAGATGGAAAAAAAAGTGTGATTTTGTTTCCCACGTAAGGAAGTAGGTATACCTCACTCATATAGACGGAAAAATTAAGAAAAATCACTTCAAAGTTAAGTTCGGCAAAGTATCTAATTTCATACTGCTATTAATTACACATGAAATTGATTAAAGTTTCCCTAATGGAATCCTAATGGTGACAAAAAGTTAGAAAAACCATTTGAAGCTTATTTTAAATATAATTAGATTTGAGGGAAAAGGTGCAAACAATTTTCCCACGTAGGAAATAAACTTTACCCATATGATTGGTAGAGAAAACACTTTTTTCGGCAAAACAAATTTAGAGTAATTATTAACTCCATATGAAGATTATTAGAATCGCACTAATGAAATTTTGTGTTAAAAATTATCTTAGAATCTTTCCTGTGATTCTTCACCCACTTCCCGCTTGTGATTGATGGAGCCGCATTGCTAAAAGAAACCGTTTAAAAATCTCCAAAAACTAAAGAGAATCGAAAACACATGTGCAGCATGTTTTGGAAGATTTGGGTGCTTGAGAGCCAAAATAGATGCATCATGAGTGTGACACTGAGAGACAGAGTGTGAGAATTTAGGGGTAATTAGGAATGAGTAATTATACATACCGATAAGAACGGAAGTGTGAAACGCGAAAAAACAGACCGTTAAATACTCCATTTTCGTACTGCGTTTAAAGATTTTCACCCTCAGAACACATGTCATTTTCTAAATTGAAAAACCCATTAAGAATTCTACTGACAGAACGTTTTTACACGATGGAAAATAACATGATATACGACCCCTGACCTTCGTACGATCCCATGGTGCATGCTATGTGATTCTTATCTTATTTTAAAGGTTGTTTTTAGAACACAGTTCTAAGGATAAATACATGTATGTTTTTTAGTATATCACCGTGTTATATTAGTTGCATACATTGTATTAGTTGCAATAATGAAATGGAATGCAATACATTATTTTCATATAAATTAATGCTTAGTAAACAAAATATCAATATTTTAAGGTAGATGAACGAGATTTTCTAAGCAGTCTTATTTTTCTTATTATTGGAGAGTTAATCAATAAAATTGCAACAATATTAAAATTTAAAATTCTTAAAGTTTTTAAATTTATTTTGCTATTGTAATTTTTAACTGCGTTTCTCAAAAATACTACTAAAATATGTTAAATTCTATGGAGAGAAAAGAAAAGAAAAAATAAATAATACTATCCGAAATTATGAATAAATATCATTATTTTTAGTTTAAATATGTCGATTTAACGGTTTTCAATTTACGCTTTAAGAAAAAAGTGTAATGTAAAGCAGGATAATATGATTTAGTTCTACATTTACAAAAAGTTTTATCCAAAAGCTGATATATTTTCATATTATTAATCTGTATGAAATAATATCATTCTAATTCGTTTAAAATGCAAGTAAATATAGAACTGGAAATATCATCATGTAAATAACTTGAAATTTAAAGCATGTATTGAATATGTGTACAAGACATATATTAAAGTTTTAGAACAGTAGTTTTTAATCAAAAGTAGGTCAGCCACCTATAGAACTTGACGACAATCGCATGGCCGAATTCGATTAAGGCAGCACTCGAAAACTATTTTCCTTCGAAGACATTTTCTGATTCACTTTTAAATATAAGCACACTTCAGACACAACCATATTCAAGATATTTTTGTAATCAAACAGTTTTTTCCTATAAGTGATTAACATGTGGAATTATAAGTATATAATTCTCTCAGGAAGATGATTTTTTCTCCTTTCTTGCGCTTTCGTCTCTGGAAATTAGGTTCAAAACGCCAAATTTGACTGAGCGTTTGTTCCCCAAAAAGAAAAAAAAAACAGTTCGATTGCATCATTTCTGAATAAGGTCATCTGCTAATTTGATACGTTTATGAACAAAAATGAATTCAAAAATGGGTCAGAAAGTAGCCA
This sequence comes from Maratus speculifer, assembly GCA_964019185.1. Classification (NCBI taxonomy): domain Eukaryota; kingdom Metazoa; phylum Arthropoda; class Arachnida; order Araneae; family Salticidae; genus Maratus; species Maratus speculifer. The sequence continues at coordinate 259,839,267 of OZ025294.1, forward strand.
ATTTGCATTTGAAAAAATTCTTAAACACGAAATAAACTTAAGCATTAATTTGACAATAATGTAAAACTCTCCAAACTTTTATCCAAAATAGTGCCTACATGTCTCAATTTTCTATAATTGCATCAAAATCACTAGGTGTATTTTTCATTTTATTTATATTGTAAATTCCAAATATTATAAGTTTAGAATAAAAAATTGGATAAAATATATATTTCCGGAGAACAAAATTAAGGCTGTATTGGCTTGTTTGTATAATTTATAGATTTGTCTACTGATCTGAAAATCCCGTTTTTCTAAAATCAATTTATTCATTGCCTGATTTTCTCAAATTTACAATCAATTGGAATATTAATAAATTTTTGAAGTGAAAGTTCTATATTAAAAAGAAAGAAAGAAAAAAATCAATTGTGTTTTTAGAAATTGCATATGCAAATACAATAAACTTTCTGTAATGGGCACTCTGTGTCAGAAGGAAATTCATCCTCGAAAAGATTTTCATGCCCTGTGAATTTATAAACATAAAAGTAAAATTTGTCTAAGATGAAATATTGTCTACTGTAAAGGGGAAAAAAAAATCCGATTTTGATCGATTTTGCCTTAGAGAAAGTTTATTCTATTTAAAATCAAAAGTTAAAGTTTAGATAAATAAAAAAAAGCCAACTTAAGAACTAAATATGTAAGTAAATTCCATATGGATTATCAATACCCTCACTCACGCCTCCCTCCTCAAAAAAAAAAAAAAAAAAAAAAAAAAAAAAAAAGAGAATCCTGTTGCACTTTGAAAAAAATTACATACAAAATTGCCAAATATTTTTAAAACTTTAATAACAGCTATAACACACATTCAATTTCCGATAGACTTAGCAAAATTTCCAAATATAATTTGATTTGTCCCCCCCCCCCCTAACCAGTAAAAAGTCTCAGCGATGGCTCTGCATATTCCTGTGGAATAAAATCCTTTAATAATTGTAAAATATCTTTAATAGTATCATATTTCTCTCATATTTCATTTAAAATATTATTTTTTCTATTTTTATCAATTATAGATCAAGCAGGATTCACTTTATTTTAATTTTTTAATTATAAAGATTTACATTTTACTGTACAGATATACATACCGTTTGCTTTCTTATTTTAGATAAATATATTTTCGTTTTCTTTTGTAATATTTCAAACACAATTGCGCAATTAGTTTCTCACATACTCCTGAAGTGTTCAAATATTTTCATAAGATGAATAAAGATTGTTTGTTTGTTTGTATTTATGTCGGCCAATTATCTACGCTGTGGGATATAGGCCCTAAGGGGTGGGATGGCCTCCGTGTGGGGGGGGGGGTCTTTCTGAGGGAACCTAACCCATATTTACGCAATGTTCGAAGAAAACCACGGAAAACTCCAAACGGTTAGGACGACGGTCGCGATTGGGTTCGAACCCAGCACCTACCGTTTACCAGTTTGGAAGTCAGAACCTCGCGGCCACTGGTGGGACCTAGATGAATAAAGAATAGAACACCATATTAACGTTGTTGTAAAGGTTGTGTATGCAGGGGTGCAGAAAATGTTTCTACTCTCAACATTTCCCCCAATCCGTATGAAAATTTCCCCAAAATTTCACGGCATGTTATAGATAAATGCTGTACTACCATATGTATAGAAAATCAATTTTTCCATTATGTCTGAACTTATGCACAAGTATGTGAGCAAGAGTATTTCTGAGTAAAAAAAAAAATTCTGAAAATCACACAAAATTTTCTAAAAGGTTACAGTAAAGGGGGGGGGGGGTAATCCACTCCCAGCATTATTATTATTATTATTATTTTATTTATTTATTTATTTATTTATTTATTTATTGTAGCCTTTTGACTAAATTCACTATTTTTAGCGATCGTTTGACGAAATTTGTAGTCTTTGCCTTTTAACAAATGATCTTTTAACAAAACAAAAAATTATCGTTTAGCAAAATTTATTATTGTTTTGTGATCCTTTGTTGGAATTTGCGTTTATTTTGTGATATTTTGACGATATTTGCAATATTTTAACGAAATTTGCAGATTTTTTTTGCCCATTTTTTGGCGAAATATGTGGTCGTTTAAAGATTTTTTTGACGTAAAATGTGGTTTTTTGCGATCTTTTGACAAGATTTGTTTTTTTTTTTTTTTTTTTTTTTTTTTTTTCATTTGTAGGTGAAATTTGCGTTCTTTTTAAATTTTACTTACGAAAATTGCAGTTTTAGCAATCTAATAATGAAATTTGTGGTTGTTTCGCCATTTTTGATGGAATCCTGCGATTTTTTCACAAAATTTGTGGTTGTTTTGTGTTTGACTAAATCCGCAGTTTTTTTCGCGGTCTTTTGTAGAAATGGGCGTTTATTTTGCAGTCTTTTGACAAAATTTGTGTTCATTTCGTGATTTCTTGACGAAACTTGTAGTTCTTTAGACAAAATTTGCAGTTAATTTGGCGATCTCGTGATGAAACTTTTTTTTTTTTTTTTTTTTTTTTTTAATTCTTGGAAAAAGTTTACGGTATTTTTTGTATCCAAATTTTCAGACTGGTGATTTTTTTTTTTTTTTTTTTTTTTTTTTTTAATTTTCAGAAAATTTTTAATTGATTCACCTGTGACATATGGTACACATGAATTTTGTGAAGGTCGCCATATGGATCTTTTTGTTTATAGTGAATTTTCTCTGGAATTATGGAATTCGTTGTTAAAATCAAAATCAACTGTATATGTTTCTGCAAAAATTCTCTGGTTGGTTAAAATTTCCCCCCTATCCTAGATCGCCGGATCGGACATATTCTGCACCCCTGTGTGTATGTTGTTTATAATTGATTGCTATAGGAATATAAAATTTTGGTTATTTTCAAGCTTCAAAAATTATCTAAATCATCAAATTTTCTGTAAAGTGCTGTATAATTATAGAAAAATAAAAAAATAAATAAAATCTTAAAATTTTTATTTAAAAAAAAAAAATCTTTAAAAACCAATTTTATGAGGGTTTTTTTCTGGCTTCTCAGATTTTTTGATGATATGTTTTTTTTAGATTCGATTGTACTCTTTAAGGCTATTCTTAAATCTAAAAGCGAAACTTTATGACATAAATTTTAATTTATATTTGTTCGGATATGCATGAAAATGATGCTGTTGTTCAAAAACTATGTTATCAAAATATTTTTCTGGTTTATTTGCAAACGCAATAGATCTTTTCAGAAAATAGTGTCTAAATGGGCGTTTTTAACCGAATTTCTGTGAAAAAGAAGAATACACATTCAAGCAGGGTTTAAAAACGTATTTGTCACGTGATCAAAATCGCTGTTAACTTAAGAAGTCATTTATTCATCAAAATGGAGATACAGGTCGATTCCGATTCGCTTCCATAGTCAGGCCATCCAGTTTTATGTATTTCTGTTAAAAAAAATATATTGTAAATGTGTTTAAGGTATCTGCCTACATCAAATTGGCTGTTTTGGTGAAAATTTTCGAATTTTTTTTTAATTGTTTGATATGAAAGAGCAATCTTTTACGATTCCAAATCTGTTTTAATTTCATTTCTACTATTATTAGAAAAGGAGTTATGGCAATTTTAATAAACATCAAAATGGCCATTTCTGTGAAAAGTTTCGAATTTTTTTTATTGTTTTTTATGAAAGAACAATCTATTATGATTCTAAATCTGTTTCAGTTTATCAGTTTTAATTTATAATTCAGGATATTTAGGACTTTTACCTGTATTCGAACAATTAGGAGTATCAGTTGAACAAAATATGATCATAAACAGTTTTAAAATTGATGATGAGCGAATAAAAAATTTAAAAGTCACTCGCTATCCTCTGCAAATCTTACCAGGAAAATTAAAAGTGCTACTAAGAAGTTAAAAATGGTTAAATATGAAGTTAAAAATGGGTTAGAATATAAATGTGATGCATTTTAAGTGTATAAATTAAATATATTAGATTTTTACAAGAAAATACATGCATGCGATTTCTGGAAAATTACTTTTTTTTTTCATAATTTCTATGTTCGATTAGCTTCATAACAAAAACAAGTTCTAAAGATATTTAAGTGAAATTTGGTAATGTTTTCAATATCACTCACGATGCTCTGAATTATGATCTAAGCTATATGTGATAATTTAATTATTTTATAGGCTCAAATATGAAAAAATGGTAATTTTTACTTTAAGAAAAGTATTTTTTATATATTTTGAAAATTTTTGGTTATTTTTCAAGATATTGTAAAACTCTTATTTCAGTGCACAGATAAGTGTAATAAAAGTGTGCAGCATAAAGGAAATTGGAATATTTTTATTTGAATTGAGTGTACGCTGTCTGGCGCAAACATGGTATTTTGCTACGAATAAAAAATTCAAATCGTCCCTCGCTTATACACAGAAAAACTTACCAGGAAAACAAAAAGAGTTACTAAGAAGTTAAAAATGGTTAAAAATAAAGTTAAGGAAGTGTTTGAATATAATTGTGATGAATTATAAGCGTTCAAAAATTAAATATTCTAGTTTCTTACCTATAAAAAGAAATCATTAAAGGCGATTTCTGGAAAATCATTTTTTTCGCTATTTCCATGTGCGATAAACTTAATTAGATATAAAGATTTAAAGATATTTTAGTGAAATTTTGTAAGAATGTTTTCCATATCACTCACTATGCTCTGATCTAGAATCTAAGCTATATGTGATAATTTAATTATTTTATAGGCACTCGAATATGAAAAAATGGTAATTTTTACTAAAAAAAATGTACTTTTTTACATATTTTGAAAATTTTCGGCTATTTTTGAAGATATTGTAAAACTCCTAGTTAAGTGCACAGATAAGTGTAACACAGAAGTGTGCAGCATAAAGGAAATTGAAATTTATTTATTTGAATAGAATGTAAACGTGAAATTTTGCTAAAAAACAGTAAAAACCCCCAATTTTTTAAAATATTAAAAAGATATTGCTAGGATTTTATGTTTTCTTATCATTCTGTAATACAATAGAACTAAAAATTATTATATTTTTTCAAAACTGTCATTAAAAAAAAAAAAGAAAAAAAAAAAAAGTACTCCGCACGTACGCAGATACGTATCGTCTGTATTTCGTAAATTCAAAGAAAAGTATAAATCAAAATAGAGACATTCTATAAAAGCGGTGTAGTAGCAGTGCAGCAAAAGTTAGAAATTTTTAACAATGTGTTTGCATGAAAAGTAGTATTAATATTCAGTATAGTTTTAAAATCACGAATGCATTAGTAATAAGTTCCGATTTCAGATAACATTTACGTTTGTTTTCTATTCTAAACTAGGGTGTAAAAAACATTGATTTTTTAAAATTACATTTTATTTTTATTTAACTCTGATTTTTTGTTTATTATTATTTATTTAAATCGGATTGTTACAATTTTTCCTCCAGTGTACAAATAATGAATAGTGACCAACAGTTTTGAGTTTCCAAAACAATTAAACCTCAACTTGCAAACACAATATGTGCGTTTATACTTTGATTAATAATGTGATAATTAGTAATTACATAAATTGTAAAAACTCCTTCATTTGTTAGTAGCATGCAGTAATCTAGCATGCAATAATAGACATTTATATTTTGCAATAATTATGTAAAACTACATTAAATACTAGTGATATTTACAATAATCAGAGTAAATATAATGAATAGCCAGTTATAGCTGAAATCCTCAAAACATTAAATAGCAGCATTATGAGCACTTAGTGAGAATTCCCAGCATTCAGTGTTTCAGATATTTTTATCAACTTTTTAATCCATAACATTTTTTTTAATACATATAAATTCAAAAAAATTAATATATATATAAAACCATTAATTGTATTACAGTATGAACCATTTGAATTTAAAAGAAAAATAAAACCACATTGAACAAGAGGAAAAAATTAAATAAAGAAAGAAAATGAATACAGATGGGATTTGTAGAACCAAAGCAAAATTTTTGGAACTACAAATGAAGGGTGTGGTTTCATCTTCGTATTAGCCATCAAAAAGCAAAATAATACGAATTTGGAGCTACTAACATACATAAAACATAAAGAAATAACATAAAAAAAAAAAAAAAAAAAAAATTACTAAACTGGATAGAAAAATTAAAAGGTGTAAAAAATAAAAATAATTATCGTACACGTGATAATAATAAATTAATAAATAAATTAAAAGCAGAGTAATGTGAAATTAGAAAAAATAAACCATACACCATAATTTACCCTATTAAGATATAAAACAAAATCATTTAATTCGACTATGCTATGCTAAACTCAATATCTTAATTTAAGATGATTATATGTATATGTATATATATCTAAAAAAGGTTTTCTTTGCTTAAAATTTTATATCAATTGGTTCTTTTTTACGTTTTATTATTATTATTTTTTTTTTTATAATAGCAATGCAGCCGGTGTCATTCTTTCATTCTTCTTTAGCCTCCAGTATTTGGTATAAATTTATTATTGCAAATGTAGAATGAAAAAATAAGATTTTGGCTATTTTATTCTTTTACTTGCAGAAATTTATTATATTTTCTGTGGGTTTTTTTTTAATATATATAGAAAAGCATGAATAATTTGTTTATTTTAAGGATATTATGACATTGCAAATTATATTACAATTAAATATAATTTTTAATTGAAGTATTTTTGTGTTATGTTAGAAAAAACTAGGCTTTTTACGTACTTGCTGTACCTGAGCTTTTAAGTTATAAATTAATCTTAAAATCAATCAATCAATCAATCTCAATCTCTTTCTCTCTCTCTCTCTCTCTCTCTCTCTCTCTCTCTCTCTCTCTCTCTCCTTCTCTTTCTTTCTCTGTTTTTAGATAGATTTCGTATGAAATACTTACCTATTGCGATCAACTCTTTATGAGAAGCTGCCTTTCAAAACATGAGATGAGCGAATTTTGGCTCAACTTAAGTTATTTTTTGGCTGACATTTTAAGAAAGTATAAATACATATAAATGTAACTTTTTTATGGACACGATAACTTCTTTAATTCGGCTCAGATCTCTTCCAAACTGCTACATAAAATCAAGGCGCAAAAAATCTCGGTCACGTTCGTTAATGGGCAAAATCGGACCAAGGAAGTAGGAATAGGGAAGGGTTTTGTGAAAACCGTAAAAACCCCATAACTTCTTAGTTAAAATATCAAATCAGTTTAAAGTTTATATTATTTCTAAAAAATGAGCCAAAGATTTATGCATGACAGATTTTTGATAAAATTAAAAATGGGCTTAAAGGGCAAAAAATAAATAAATAAATAAATAAATAAAATAAAAAATAAAAATAAATAAAATAAAAAAAAATAAAAATAAAAATAAAAAAATAAAAAATAAATTAAAAAAATAGAATTTTTGGAATTAAAAGATCACAACTTTGTCGATTCTGAAGATATCAAATCCAACTAATTTTTTTTTTATAAATACTCTTAATATTATCGAAAACTTTTGTATTTACAATTTTTGATAGGAGTAATTCTTTTTGCAAAGGAAAATTAAAAACGAAAACAAAAACAATAAGAGGGAAAAAGAAGAAGAAAAAAAATCAATAACTTCATCAGTTCTTAAGATATCAATTCCAAATAAATTTATTATACATCGTCTTAATAATATCTACAACTTTTATGATGACACGTTTTTGATAGGACCAATTCTTATAGCAAAAATAAATTCAACAATAATAGGAGTTGAAGAAAAAATCCTAAATCCAAACTGCTTACATTCTGACCCATTTTTAAATTCGTTTATAATTTTCGTGATTTTTTTTTTTCTAAGCAAGGAATGTGAAAGCTACCTCTTCCTACCAGCACTGACCGGAAGGACTTTTTTATTACATCACTTTGTTCTCCTGCATCACTTTAACCTTCAAATGCATAACTGGACATTTGAATTTTTCTATTGCTATCAGTTCTGAAAGGAATCTCATAAAGACCAGCTAATTCATATTTCGGTGTCGGATCTATTTTCTTGCAAATTACCTTTTTATTTCTTTGATGACCAGGCTATTACATTTATATTATGTCTAAGTGGTTCAATAGAACATATTGTAACTTCTGGTACAAACCAGGAAAATAGTTAAAACTTTTATATATCATTCCTATATGGTTTACATTCTTGATATTTTTATGAAAACAGAATTTGTAGATAAGTTTATTAATGAGGTTTGTTGAAAACCATTTTCTTCAGCGATAATTCGAATGGTTAAATATTAAGTTCTTCAAAGTATTTACTTGAACATACTTTAAAGCTAGTCAAATAAAGCTTTCAGATCAAATGACACGATTCCATCGTAGAATTTATTGTTCATAACTTTTTTTTATGTAAAAATGTATCATGCAAATTTTACATTAGATGAGATTTAAAAATATGTTCTGATTCATTATGAAACATAAATCATGATATTTGCAGGCATAACCAGAGGCGGATTATTCATTAAACTGAGCAGTCTAAAGTCTAGGGGCCCGAACGAAAAGGGGCCCCAGTACTAAGATTTAACATAGATTGTATTCTGAATACTATCCATTTTTAATTTCTTCTATTTCCACAAAAAAAGAAAAAAAAAGAACTTTTTTGACATGCATTTATGATAGTTATACACAGAACCGCGGCAGTCAAGCCAAGATTTTTTAAGCAACTCTACGAATAATATATTTTAAAGACTTTTAAAAGTTTGAATCAAACGGTTTGTCTATTTTCAGCTTTTAATTTTTAGATCACAGCCTATCTAAGCCTGAGAGCTTATGCACCGCCCGTTTTGTATATATGTGTGTAACGCGATAATTCATGATAAAAATGTCTGACTTACTTAAAATTTTGGATATAGGTTTATTCTGATAAGGCGTTACCTTGATTAGATTTTGGGAGTGCACTTTATAAATATAAGAAGGAGAACGGGGACTAATGCCTTCCCCCTTACTTTATATAAATGTGTTTTTCATGCAGAATTTTCAGATTTCATTCAAATTTTAGGTACAGGATCATTCTGATAAGGCTTTTCCATGATTACTTTTCGAAGTACATCGAATAAATATAAGGAACAAAGAACAGGGACTAATCCCCCCCCCCCCAATAATTTAGATAAATGGGTTTTTCATATAGAAAAACCCATTTTCATTCAAATCTTAGACATAGAATCATTCTGATGAGGGCCCCTCCATGATTATTTTTTGAAGTTCTTTGGATAAGTATTAGGGACGGAATTTACCCCCCCCCCCTTTTCAGAAAAATGGGTTTTTTCATATAGAATTACCAAATTTCATTCAAATTTTAGGTATCGGATCATTCTGATGAGGTGCCTCCGAGATTAGTATTGGGTGTTCATTGGATAAGTATAAAGGGGGAATGGAGTGTAACCCCTCGTAATTTAGGTTAATGTGTTTTTCACGCAAAATTTAACTATTAACTTCAAATTTTTTATATAGGTTTATTGTGATAAGACGCTTCCCTGATTTGTTTTTGGAACTCATTGGATAAATATAAAGAGGAAATAGGGGGGACTACGCCTCTTAATTTAGGTATGCAGAATTAACCAATTTGCTTCCATTTTTCAATACAGGTTCAAAGTAAAAAGCTTCCCTGATTAATTGTGGGCTTCTTTTATTAAATATAAAGTAAGTTAAGGACGATTACCCCTCTTAAGTTAGCTAAATGGAGTTTTATGCAGAATTATTCGATTTGCTTTAAATTTTGGATGTTGGTTCTTTTTGATAAGTTGAATTTCTCAATAGTTTTGGAGGTTTAATGGTTTAGTATAAAAGAGGGAAAGGGGGATAACTCTTCTTTAATTACATAAATGGGTTTTCATGCAGAAATATCCGACTTGCTACCAAATTTTGGATGCAGGATTATTATATGATAAGGTGCATTACTGATTAGTTTTGGGGTTCAATCATTAAGTGTAAAAAAAAAAAAAAAAAAAAAAAGAAAGAAAGAAAGAAAAGAAAAGAAAAGAAAAAAGAAAAAAATGCGAGGCTATTTCCTCTCTTATTTTGTTTTTCGAAGGGCATTATTATATAAGGCTGTAATAGTATTATTATATAATAGTACAATCAGTGTGCATAGCCTGTGATCTCAATGTCACCAGTTTAACTGGGCAATATTCTTTTTATTAAATCTCCCCCCCCCCCCCCCACACACACACACTCATCTTTTTAAAGAAAGCCCTGTATTTCAAATTTCTGGATATCTTAAATATGATTATTTTTCTTTAAACGATTTCTGTCCGTTTATTAAAAATTTATGAGTGCTACTATATTGCAAAACTATTGCACAAAATTAAAAGAAATTTTATATTTAGTGTAACCTAGTCTGATGATTATTGATTATGCACTAATACTTATTAGATTTTGATTATAATAATGAAGAAAATAACTTCTGCCTGGGAAGAAGATGTACAAGTTGAAAATTGCACGTCAAACGTGGGAAATGAAGTGCGTTCGTACTGTAACTAGTTTTATAAATATTCAGATATTGGTTCAATTATGCAAAAATGCATGAACATGATATTTGATACGATTATACATATTAAATTCAGTAATACGAAACTAATAAGACTCCATCTTAACTAGGACGTAATCAACATTATAAAGCCAGAATCATAACCTGTCATGGGATATCACTGAATCAATTACGCTATGATTTGGTAGAATAAAGAATACTTTTATTTTTATGTTTCAAGTTCTGAGTATGTAAGTCATTTGAAATGACTCGACAAAATTCTCCAACAATTATATAAATTACATTTCAAACCATTCAGTTGTGTAGATTTGCGCTGTTACATGCGGACAGACAAGATGACGATTATAGGTACAACATATTTACAAAAATACATCTCCCCATAGACCATAATGTATTGGAATACTTTTGAATGTCTCTGTGTAAATAAACTATGAACGTTACGTACTTAATTTTCATTACCGAACATGGCACAGAAAATCTCAATAACACATATGAATTACATGTAATTCATATGTGTTATTGAGATCAGAGCAATCCAACTGTATATACGCAAGTTAAGAATTCAGACACATAGTCGGACAGATAAACTATTTTTTAAGCACTTTCAACTATGTTTATATTGGTTTCGGATAAATTTATAAAAAAGATACTTCACTTTCGAAACTAGTTCTGAAAGTGGAATTATGTTATTAAAAAATCTACAAATCTGATAAGTGGAACAAGCCATATTAGAACTAACATAAGTTATCCTATAGAAAAAAGAAATGTTTGAAAATATTCAAATTTAATTCAGAAATTCGAAAATACCCTGCGCATGGGTTTAGAATCAGTAAGCGGGTGTTTTCAAGTGAGTGAATAGACCACTTAATTGCACAAAGTATGCAAATCAAGTACAGCATCACATTTGTTTTAAAAGATGCTATGCATATTAACATAAGAAATTCAATTTTTTTATATTGTCCCTGATTTCTAAACTATTCTCCTCCCTTTACTAAGAACATTTAAAAATATTATATTGTTTTGCGACCAAAACTTATTGAATTTTATTTAAATTTTATGAAAATTCAATTTTTTAGATTATCTAGATCTATCTAGATATCTTAGATTATCTAGAAAATCAATATAACTATAATTTAAACAGAAACAGTATACAAATTAAATTTCATGTTTTAATATGCATACAGCTTATTGTAAAACAAATATAATATACATAAAATCTGTACTTAAATTTTATAATCTGATTTATGATATGATCTAAAAGATGTACATTTTGAATCAACCGAAATATATCTCTTTGAATAAATGATAAAGAAGTCCGCAAATATGTCAAGCCTACGGGCTCGTGTGGTCATTAATTCGCCTCTGGCATAACTATTGAATTTTTCATTATCTAAAGATTATTTTAAAATTTATTTTATTATTTATTTATTTATTTTTGATAATTGAATTACATCTTAAGTCATAAATGATTTTTTTTTCTCGTGATTACAATATCATGAATAAATTCATCAGTAATTGAACATTTCAAGTCAGTATTTCCCAATTTTTTTTTTTAATAAATGGCACAGTTTAGAGTGTTCTCACATCGTGACGTATTATCTTTTGACATATGAAACATTTAATGTGTTCTTTTAATACATGCATAAAATTTTCAGACGGCTCTTGATAATGATATAATGTGTTTAATTTTCTTTCAAGTAAAGCATGTTTCAGATTATGCCATCAATACTGAAATTTAAATGAAATGTTTGAGCCGTATGGCAATACTCAAATAAAAACTGACTACTTTGACACATCTTTAGTTCATTTTTGTTCTTAAGCGAAGGAAAGATGCAGATACTCTTATTCGAAAACTGTGCAATCGAATAGTTTTCTATTCTTGGATAAAGGAAGAAGATATTTCAAAGAACGTTGTCAAGGAACCGCTTTGAATACGGAAAAAGAAAAATCTGCCATCATGAGAAAACAGCTGTTTATAAGTCAAGATATAAGTAATTTATCGGAAAACGAAAAATCTTTGCATAACAAATCATTGAATAGTTATGTCTCCAAGTATTGTGTTTTTATATCTTTAAATGATCCGTTAATGTGCCAGTAACTCTTGTGTTGCATAGAGCAAAGATTTTTTTTCTTTTTTTTAGGGGGTAGGGGGCGAAGGAGAAAGGATCACTTTAACAGTCATGAAAAAAATTACATTACAGATGTAATCTGTTGTAACTGAAAATCTTTCATGATATGTGACATTTCTGGTCATTTTTTTTAAAACTGATAGAGAATACCGAAAAAGTACACATGTAAGCATAAAGGAAATTTCGCAGCACTGTCAGAACATTCCGCATTATTGAATTGTGAAAGAGAAAAGATGGAAATTGACAATTATAAAATAAGTTAATACTGATTAAATTAACTTATGATTTTAACACTTTTCGACATAACTGAAATGAAACGTTAATTTCTAATATGCTTGTTTGACATTTCCTTTCAGGATGACAGGTAGAGGCAGTTCCGAATTTTCTAACGGGCTGGACCGACAATAAATAAATAAATTAAAATTTAAAAAAAAAGAAAGAAAGAAAAAGAAAAGAAATTGAACGGGCCTTACGGGCCAGGCCGGCCCAATAAAATATTTAGTGGGCCGGACGATCCGTTAGAAAGATTTATGCAAAAACGATAAAATGTGAACTATTTTTAATGAATACAGCTTTATCGAGAATAAATATAAATGTGCATCACGAACCGATTCTTATTTGGCAACATCAATATAGAGATGTAAGTTTTACAGATCGGCATCGGGCAGTTACATTGTATCTAATCCGGGCTTAATACTTTTTTAGCAGACTCGTTCCTAGCCGAGATCAGGCTTGCATTGCTTTTCTACATATAGTCGAGCCGGGCCGGAACCAGACTTAATTGCGCTTATGATGTGTAGGGCAGACAACAAGATTTGTAAAAGTTTGAATAGCGATAAAGAATTTATACGTTAACGTAATCTATGGAAATATACTTCTTAGTGGTTCTTAAATTCATTTCTCAACAACGCGAAAGTCTGACACTTTTTCTGACTAATTTTTAACTGTAAATTAATATATAAAATCAACAAGCCTGACTGTTAAAAAGATTTAGAATCGAATAGAGTTTTCTATTTTTGATAAATAAGAAAATTGTATACACTTGTTGAGATATAAGAGATTCTTGTCATGTAGTTGGAGATTTTTTCCCCCTTCCCATGATGTCGCTTCCGGAAATTTGATTCAAAACGCTAACTTTGATAGCATTTTCTTAAACTGCTTATATAAAAAAATGGATAAAGCCATTCGATTACATAGTTTCTAAATAAAAACACTTGGTAATTTTATGCGTTTCCGAAAAAAAAAAAAAAAAAAAAAAAAAACAGAAATGTATCAGAAAGTTAGCGCCTTCGGATTTGAAAAAAATCATTAATAAAATGATATAGAAATATATCCATAAATCTTCTTTTTATTTTGCAGCTTCAAAAGTTGTGATGTTTTTAACTTTCTCTTTTTCTTTTATTCTAAATCTTTTTTTTAATGAATCTTTATTTAAATGTTGAAAATCTAAGAATATAAATAATCATTAATGTTGCTATTCTGCATTTTCTGTAATATATATACTGTAAAATCATTCCATAAATGCATGCAGTATGTATGCAGTATTCTTTGAAAAAATGTTAATTATATGATAAAAATTTGATTTTTTTAGAAATAGAAATTATGTCGGCAAAATTATTCAAGGGCAAAAATAACTATACGACGCATGTCGCACGTCGCGCTCTTTCTGCTTCAGGAAATGTTCCCTCAATAATAAATAAGGAGGAAATTAACGAGGAAATAACAAAAATCATCAATTTTTAAAAAATAAAAACGTGTATCAATACCTATATTAAAACCTTACTCGTAATTTTTAATATTTGTTAAAGAGAAAAAAAAAAAATATTTATTAGATCTCATAATTTTTGCTTTTCAAACGGGGGGGGGGGGGGATTAAAGAATTCTTTTTCGAAAGCCACATCAGCAAAAACTGAATCTTTTTTCTTTTCTTTTTTTTATGTTTGAAATCCATTTCTATAAAAACAGTTTAAAATAGTAATAATAATAATAATTTGCGCATATATAATTCAGCAATATTGTTTTTTTTTTCTTCAAAACCAGCTTTAAATGAATTTCAATCAAAATATTGCAGAATAATAATTCAGTATATGAAATATTTTTCCAACACTATTTCATTTTTACATTCTATGCAAAAATCCTTTTTAGTTTAAGTGTGAACTAACTTCAACTAATAATGCTGTATAATTAAAAGTTTTATTTATTTATTTATTTATTTTTCTTGTATTGCTGCATGGCATATTTAAAGAAACATTGTAACGTTAGTTGATAAAATGCACAATGTATATACCGCAAATATTTGTTTGAGAACCGCTTTCAAAAGTAAAGAAGAGATTACACATCTGGACCACTGGTTTCCCAGATGTTCTTGAGTCCAGATAAGATCATCTTTCTTCAGGGACTGACCATTAAATAAATAAAGTAAACATAAAGTGGAAAATGCATGTCTTTCGAAGACGTAATCAATCACCCGGAAAAAAATCATTCCCGCTGATAAAAAGGGAAAATCGAAGGCTACAAAATGGCGTTAGTTTTAATTTTATCAAAAACAGCAGAAGATTAATCACTTTGTCCCGCCCCTAATTTGTTAACCTGCCGAAGATGTCATCACCTCAAATTAAAATTAATCGATTTTGGCTGTTATGGGAAGAGGCCGTTTTGGAACATGTTTTTCAAGCTATTAGACCACTTTGTTTAACATAGTGTATGGGATTTGTAGGGAAAAAAACTAGAGGAAATGGATTACCAAACTTTCTCACGATGGACTTCCTGCTACAAATTTCATATGGATTAGTTCATGATTTGGGATATAATTAATGCATTTTTAAAGATTATTACAATGGAAGTAAATATAAATTTAATGTTTTTTTTTTTTTTTGTGTGTGTGTGTGTGTGTGTGTGTGTTATTTACACCTTAAAGAGAAAATTAATTTTTCATGCTCTGTATTATAAAGTAAAAACGCGTAAGTCTATTTCATGCCGATAGAAAAGTAAATTAAAGATAGTTTCAACCAGCATAATTACTATGCATCATTCGGATATATTCTTCCCCTGTTCACGCCCCCCCCCCCCCCAAAAAAAAATAGAATTTTTCTATTTTAAGATTACCAGATTCTATTAAATGTTCGCAATTTATTTATTTTAATTAATTGATTTGTGAATGAAGTTTTTTTTTTAAGCTATTGCATAGCTTTTATCACGGGCTTTGAGCGCGGCGACCGAATCCAAAAATTCCGTAACGCGAAAAATCCTAACACATCGGTAACGAAAAAACCTAACACTCGGCTAATGTCGTTTCAGCTCGGCAGACTGTATTGCTCGGCATGGTATCCTTCGGTAGACTTCGGTAGACATTGACGCGGTATTTTTCAGATATTTAGAGGATATCAAATCTCAAACTTATGTTTCTTATTTCAGTTACCATAAATCTATAGTTTCAATGATAAAAATTCCTGATAGAATGTGTATAGAAAAAAATCGTCTTAAGATAAAACAAGGTAGGATAATGTAGCTTTTGGTGATTGGAGAAACGCCCAACGGTGAGGATCGAAAAATTTAAAATGCTTATAACTCGCGATCTAATTTTCGTAATGCGGCCAAATTTTGTTTGGTAATTTATTATGAGACAGTGTTAATTTTTGATGAAAAGAGACCCCCCACGGTGAGGGTCGAAATATTTAAAATGCTTAAAACTCGCGATCTAATTTTCGTAGCTCGGCCATATTTTGTTTGGTAATTTATTATGAGACAGTTTTAACTTTTGGTGACAGAAAACCCCCCTCCCCGTGAGGGTCGAAAAATTTTAAATGCTTATAAACTCGCGATCTAATTTTCGTATCGCGGCCAAATTTTGTTTGGTAATTTATTATAAGAGAGTGTTAATTTTTGGTGACAGGAGACCTCCCACAATGAGGGTCGAAAAATTTAAAATGCTTATAACTCGCGATCAATTTTCGTAGCGCGGTCAAATTTTGTTTGGTAATTTATTAAGAGACACTGTTACTTTTGGTAACAAGTGACCTCCCACCTTGGGGATCGAAAAATTTAAAATGCTTATAACTCGCGATCTAATTTTCGTAGAGCGGCCATATTTTGTTTGGTAATTTATTATGAGACAGTTTTAATTTTTGGTGACAGGAACCCCCCCCCCCCCCTTCCACGGTGAGGGTCGAAATATTTAAAATGCTTATAACTCGCAATCTAATTTTCGTATCGCGGCCAAATTTTGTTCGGTAATTTATTATGAGAGATTGTTAATTTTTGGTGACAGGAGACCCCCCACGGTGAGGGTCGAAAAATTTAAAATGCTTATAACTCGCGATCAATTTTCGTAGCGCGGCCAAATTTTGTTTAATGATTTTTTATGAAACAGTGTTAAATTTTGGTGACAGGAGACCCCCCCACGGTGAGGGTCGAAAAAGTTAAAATGCTTATAACTCGCGATCTAATTTTCGTAGCGCGGCTAAATTTTGTTTGGTAATTTATTATGAGACAGTGTTACTTTTGGTGACTGGAGACCCCCACGGTGAGGGTCGAAAAATTTAAAATGCTTATAACTCGCGATCTAATTTTCGTATCGCGGCCAAATTTTGTTTGGCAATTTATTATGAGAGAGTGTTAATTTTTGGTGACAGAAGACCTCCCACGGTGAGGGTCGAAAAATTTAAAATGCTTATAACTCGCGATCTAATTTTCGTAGCGCGGCCATATTTTGTTTGGTAATTTATTATGAGACAGTTTTAATTTTTGGTGACAGGAACCCCCCCCCCCCCCCACCCCACGGTGAGGGTCGAAATATTTAAAATGCTTATAACTCGCAATCTAATTTTCGTATCGCGGCCAAATTTTGTTCGGTAATTTATTATGAGAGATTGTTAATTTTTGGTGACAGGAGACCCCCCACGGTGAGGGTCGAAAAATTTAAAATGCTTATAACTCGCGATCTAATTTTCGTATCGTGGCCAAATTTTGTTTGGTAATTTATAATGAGACAATGTTAATTTTAGTGACAGGAGATCCCCATGGTGAGGGTCGAAAAATTTAAAATGCTTATAACTCGCGATCTAATTTTCGTAGCGCGGCCAAATTTTGTTTGATAATTTATTATGAGACAGTGTTACTTTTGGTGACAGGAGACCCCCCCCCCTCCCCCTCCCACGGTGAAGGTCGCAAAATTTAAAATTCTTATAACTCGCGATCTAATTTTCGTAGCGCGGCAAAATTTCGTTTGGTAATTTTTAATGAGACAATGTTAATTTTTGGTGACAGGAGACCCCCACGGTGAGGATCGGAAAATTTATAATGCTTATAACTCGCGATCTAATTTTCGTAGTGCGGCCAAATTTTGTTTGGTAATTTATTAATGTATTCCATATCTTTTATCGCGGGCTTTGAGAGCGGAGAAAGAATCTAGAAATTCCGTTACGAGAAAAAAACCTAACACTCCGGCTATCGTCGCTTGAGTTTGGTAGACTTCGACACGGTATCCTTCGGTAGACTTCGGTAGACATTAAAGTGGTATTTTTCAGATATTTTGAGAATATCAAGTCTCAAACTTATTTTTTTTATTTCAGCTACCATAAAAGTATAGTTTCAATGATAAAAATTCCTGATTAACCTACATGTATTGTAAGATAATAAAAATATTTTAAACGATATTAATTTCTCATTTATTCAATAAAAGAAAAAAAAAATGTTTTGTTATCGGTCATCACGCTCAAAAAGTATAACTTGAATTAATATCAAAGACAAAAAAAAACTGCATAAATAAAAAGTAAATAAATAATTATGATTGCATAAGTTGATAAAAAATGCTATGCAATAGCTTTACCGCGGCAGTCCCCGAGTGCCACACGTCTTTTTTTTTTTTTTTTTTTTTTTGGCAAGAATTTACACTGAAATTAATAATTTCAAAATTTGAAGAAAAATATAATTTAAGAAAAATATAATTTTGTCGGTGCACATTCAGTTTACATTTTTTTTTTCTTTTAAGCATACGAAATAGCCAGAAACGGCTAATATTGTGTTGTTTTTCCAGAAATATATGTTATTTAGAACTACGAGAATTTAATGCTAAACTACATATTTGATCATTTAAAAAAAAAATTTTTTTTCATATTTTATAATCCATAACTTGAGATTTTATTTTTTCTACTTTTTTTGTGATGAAATCAAATAAAATCTAGAGTTTTACAAACACAAAATGTGGTAATTCAATGCAGGTTTTAGTATCATATTCTCTTATTTATTTTCTTTTTTATGGAAAAAATATTTTTCCATATAATCTATCGATGGAGTAGGGGAAGGGAGGAAAATTTCAGTGTTATAACATGTCTTTGAATTATATAGCATATAGGGTTGGATTGTTGTCTTCAGCGTAGCCGAATAATGTCTGCGTTTTATAGTGAAGTTTAGTGCTAATATATGAAGAAAAAAAGATATAAATGAAAATTTAAATTTATAAAAAAGTATTCCCCACATGCCTGTATTCTAATGGTGTCTGGCATTTATCAAAATGCTCATAAATTGATATAAACTGAATTACACGCCAGTTCCGCACGTGTAAAAACAGATGCTTCCTTTGTCACAGTAAAAATAAAAGACAGGGAATAAATTAATAACCCTAATTTCTCTTTTCCACCAGAAATTCCAGATATCGTAACTTTCCCAGGATTTCTCCACGTGGTTTTTTTTTCCTTGTGTCGCAATAAGTCAAACGAAGTGGAAAACGAGAAAAAAAAATGAGGGTGTCACCCCTAGAAATTAGCGGCCTTCTTTGTCGGCCAGAATTATCGAGATTTATACACGACAAGTGGAAGCCCACAGCCCGAAAACAACTCAATCCAGCTGGTGAATCGTTGTTTGGATAAAGTAGTCATTCTCCTGTGTAACAACACCGGAATGCAGGGAAGCCGCGAATCAACTGCTGTACAAACAGCGGCATGGACGGATTCAGCCGTAGGTTATGGGCCTGTGAGTGTGTGTGTGTGTGGGGGGGGGGGGGGGGGGGGTGAAATATGTGTGACGACGGTTTTAAAAAGATCGTGTTGGATGAAAAGCTGATGACTGGAATGGGATTTTGAGCCTACTTCTGAAGGAATTATCATAAATAAACGCAACGAAACTCCTTTACAACCAAGGGAGTGAAATATTTAGTATACGAACTTTTTAAAATGATTTTTCTCCCATAAGTAGGAATATAACTGTTTTTTAACGTATTTGGTTGCATTGGATATGTTAAATAGTTAAAAGTAACGATAAAGAAGCAATCGGATATAAATCCGATCCATTATACTGGGAGAGTGAAAAAACAAAACATAATAAGGAGATGTATTCTCAGAGTTGACAATTGTTCATGAGTAGTACAATAAGCTTCTATGTATTTAAAATATTACTTAACTCACGCAAGCCAGTCTCCCCCCCCCCCCCCCCCCCCGTTGATAGTGTTAATCCTGTTCTTGTGGTAGATTTTTTTTTTTTTTTTTTTTTTACATTTTGTTTGCGTTTGACTATTTTTAAATGATTGTTTTTGCAAAGCTAAGGTCTCTTTCTACATATAAGGATTTTATTTTTTTAAATACTTTTTTAATTTCGTTTGCAGAGTTTTATTATTTATGTAAATGAAACTATTTTCATTTTATAAACGGGTTCCGAAAGTGAAAGTGTGTTCATAAAAAAACTTTACAAAATCAAAAAAGTAAAACATGGGTTTTGAAGAAATAAACATCTGCTATTCAATGAAAAAAAAAGGAAAATACTTAAAAATAAAACATTTAAATGCAAAAGGGGTATAAATAAATTTTTCCGTAAGATTAACAATTAGCGAGGGGATATTTTTCGTGAGCCTTTGGGCGATTTTCAAAAGAACAGTTTCCCAAGATCAGCAAAGCAAAAATTTCTGTTACATTTTCTGAGTCGTTTGTAAATTCTTGTTTTACTCTTTTTTTTTTTTTTTTTTTTTTTTTTTTTTTCACTTTCTGATAATTGAATGCTACATCTTAAGTTATAAGCTATTGTTGACTCAATATGCTAGTTTTTTTCACTTTCCTGCGCTATCGCATCCGAAAATTATGTTCGAAATGTCAAATTCGGCAGTATTTTCTAAAAAGTCTTATCAAAAAACGAAAAAATAAAATAATAATAATAATAAATAATTGATTACATATACTGTGAAGAAATCATCTTTGAGAATTCGAACTTTTAAGAAATTGAGATCTTCAATTGGAAATCAAAACGCGAATATTTTATTTTGAAAAGCCAGCTACATTGAAATAAACAAATGATTTTAAAAAATAAATCAGAATTCATCATTTAGTTTATTTCCTGTTACTCAAATCGAAAACTATAAAGAAAAAATAAATAAAACTTGAAGTAAAATTCGCAGCCATGTTTAACCCAAGAAAAAGAAATTCCTCTCTATGTTGTTATAGAAGGAGGTACATGTACATAATAATTATAGTTATTATCTTTGCCGGATTTAATAGCCTATCTGGTCTGAGTAATAATAATAATGATTAAAAGAAAAAAGAAAACTAAATTGTGCTAGGTAAATGTATAAATAACTTGAAACAAGAATTATAAGAAAAACCAAAAGCTAAAAACAATGTATTTAAAATCAAAGTTCTTACAATTCTTTTTTTTTCCATACTTCTGCATTTGTATTTAGAAATTTCCTTTCGCTCATTATTTGCCTTTAAACATTTCGGCTAAAAATTTTAAGATTAGTTTCAAATTATATTCTTGAGACTTGGCATTGTGTAAAAAAAAGAATGTGCATGAAACATAGCAAGAAAATACAATTTAATTAATGTTGATGAGGAGTAGTAATTAATAATCTGTTTCTGTTATGAAGAAATTCAATCTCTTTCACTGAAATATATTTTCGAAAAGGTGTTTTGATAACTTTTTTGAATCATTATTTTAAAAATATTTAAGATTATAAAAAGCTTTTATTAATTTTTTTTTTTTTTTTTTTTTTTTTTTTTTTTTTTTTTTGACAAATATTTTTTTTTTTATGTTTCTTTTAAATGTCTAGAATTTTAGGCACGCTTAAAAATTACTTCTGGCAAATGGTTTTAAAATTACTTATCGTAAAGTGTTGAAAGTAAGACATCTGAAAATATAAGACAGCACCTATCTCATCTATTTTGCAATCTGTATAAATCATGGGAAATTTATAAATTCCAACTAGGTCCCTCCATCCTCCTAATTTTACCTACCTATTTCTCAAAATTTCAAATTATAAGCATTAGAATTATTTAGAATTTTTTGTCTGCTAAAGGGAGGCTTACTTTCGGTATTTTACGATAGTTGATTTCAATTCGAATTTTACTTCTAAAATTCGTGACATTAAAAAATAGTTTTTTTTTCTTTTCTTTTTCTTTCTTTTTTTTTTTTTTTTTTTTTTTTTTCTTTAAAAAAAGACATAAGTGTAAAGGCCGGTTTCGATTGCTTCAATTTATGAAGCATTGCTATTATTTTTTAAATAACTTAATAAACCAGACATCACTTAAAAGTTTTAACTTTACAAAAGGATCGGAGATTTCTTTTTTCGCTAAGTTTATATTTAAAATATTTGTAAACTGTTTTGAAATACTTTGGTAATTTAACTCTTATTTGTGAATCTTTTAAATGAAATGTTATAAATATTAAAAGGATTAAAAAAATAGAAATACTTTTTTTTATTGAGAAATTATTTCAATTATATCGAGAATATAATCGGTTTTAAATATATTCTATAATAATAATTTAATTATCAAATATATTGAGAAATTCATTAAATTAATCATATCAATCCGATAAGAGATGCATTCGTATTTTATAAATTTCTGCTCAAAAAATTGAAATTTTTATTTTCTGTTTTCTGTATATATTTACTTCTTGAAGAATGTTTTTCTCTTTTTTATGAGATAAAATATTTTAAAATACATATTTAGTTTCAATCAAAGTATTAAAATCTTACTTAAGCTTTTCACTTATACATTAAAACTTAAAAATAAAATTAAAAATACATTTATCCTCTTCAGACCTCAGCATAAAACAACCCTAAAAATATATATTTATTGCTTTTACATAATCGAAATGACACCATAGATGACATAAAGAGTCATTTTTATGAAATCAATACTTTAGGGGACTGGTAATTTAGATTTACCAATATGGATATAAAAGTACAAATCCTCTTAAAACATCAGTTTAACTATCAGTAATATAAATTTACGCAATAACAAAATGAAAGTCTTTAAACAAGTAAATGATCAGCAAATCCTCAAAATTTTTATTGTAATGCATTTAAGTTAATTAATCATGAATATTTCTTGTTTTCCTGGCCACAATGTCTTGAAGGTATTTTCGAAACTCGGATGAAAATAATATTTATTTTATGAAGTAATATTCATCAATGATGATATTTATTGGTTTTGTTTTAAAGCAAAAAACATTCAGCTGTATAGAAGTAAAGCAAAAATGCAAAAAAATCGAACAGTTTATTTTTTATCAGGAAAAAAAATGGAGATACACATTTGTTTACCTCAGGTCTAAAGAGGTTAAGAAACATCTTATAAAAAAGAAAGGAGCTTTCTTCGAAGAAGAGAATACAGAAAACAGAAGGTAAAAATTTTAAATGAAAACAGATGACGAAACGCAATTATCACCTTGTTTTAAACACAAAGTATATTACATAAACTTAAAAACGTGCCCTATCGTACAATATACCGAGTTTATGGTTTAATATCCTTAAGATAAATCCTGACAATTTGAGAAAAATGACGTATGTTAAAATTCATGGCACAGCAGATTACATATTGTCTTTTTACCGAATTTTCATCTCAAACACTACTACTTCGATCTTCAAGACACGCATTTAAAAATGAAAAGTGAAGAATGGACATAGAGGGAAATAATAAAGTAAATGGACTGTAGTCAATAATAATATCTTGTCACATAAAATTTAATCCAAGAAACTAGTTCTACTTTCAAGTGTAATAATTATTCGCTCACTCATTTTCAAAACGAAATCACGTATTGATATAACTAAACAAAAATTAGTAACAAAAATATTATCTGATAAAGAACCTGGTTAAGGTTTGAAAGTACAAAGATATTTTAAATAAAATTAAATATTAACATCTCTTGATTATTTTAATCGCCTTTTAAGTAAAACTGGACGTTTAAAATTTCATATTGTGTATCTTGTGCAAAAATTTTAATTTTAAGAGGAAAAATCTAAAAAATACGGATGCATTCTAAGCCTAAACGTACTTCAACTGTATAATTAAACCAAATTCACAAATACAAGCTGAGCTTGTGTTAAAATAATAATTATTTTTGAAACAATTAGAAATCGCATGGATCTTTTTTAATGTGACTTATTGGAGCATTATTTTCTTCAAAAAGTCTTCTCACATTTAGAAAAATCCTATACTTTATTTCAAAATTAGCTATATGTACGTAGATGATGTTGTTGCATGTTATTAAAGTTTCATGCAACTTTCGAATTAAGGAAAAATTCATTTTTTTTTTAATGTTCGTCTAAAAAAAGCATTTTTTTATCCAAAAAAATTATACTTTATTGGGAACTTGAAGTAAATATCTATGAAGTTGATAATGCATGTTGAATGTCAGCTCTTAAAAAATATTTCCACTCTGAAAAAGAGCGAAATTTTCTAACGGTTTCATTTTTAAATGCAAAAGCACAAAATTCGCATACCTGGCAATTGGACTGATTTAGAACTGAATTTTAACTTTCTTTTTGAGTAAATGCATTATAGCCGATATTCGTTAACGTGAATTTAAAGAGAAAATAATAAAAAATTTCATATTAACAGTGACAAGATTGAGAGAAGAATTCATGTTAAAAGTAATTCACGGATTCGAGCGTAATTCACGGTTTTAAGCGGCCTTTCTTGCTTCCAGAAATTTAGCACAAAATATCCATTTTGAACTTTTCAGAAAGCTCTTTTTACTTTAGCCATCAATGGAAAACGCATTTCGATTTTACAGTTTCAGAAGAAGAGCGTTTGTTTATTTCATATGCCTTAGATTAAAAATGAATTTAAACATGTATCTGAAAGTAGCCATTTCGAATTTGAGAACAAGCTTCAAAAAGGTTCATCTGCATAAATGAAATGAATACACATATAGAAGCTAAGCGTATATTAAAATAATAATTGGTTTTGAAACTTTTAGAAACCGCGATGGAATATTTCTTATTATGAATTCCTTACATGCATTATTTTCTTTAAAAACCTTTTTTCTTATTCAAAAACTAGTTATATATACGTAGATGAGGTAGTTCCGTGTTAATAACGAATTATAAAGCTTAATGAAAGAAAAATTCTTAATTTTAATGTTCGCCATTCCCTTATACGGATTCACAAGCTGAAAAAGAGGTTTTGATTCCATGTAGTTAAGAGTACCTTTTCTCTCTTTCTGAGTCCTCCAGAAGCTTGTTGTACTTTTTTGTTGTCACAAAACCCACTTGTGGTGACTTCTGTCACTTTCTTTGATCCTAATTCCCCTCCCTGGTGTCGGTTCCTTTCACTAAATCACTCCTCAAGGAAGAGTTGAAGTCAAGTCCAGTCCATCACACAGGTGCAACTTTCTCCCCTTTCTAACGACATTACCAGACTTCCCGGATCCCACGATAGAGTTTGGGGGTGTACCATAGGGTTGAAGTAAGCAGTTTTTCCTGCACGTGTTCCGACCAGGGTTTGTGTGACCATAGATTTGGATTCTTTGTTGCGCATGGCTTTTTGACTCCTACGGTGTTGCTTTTCATCGCTTGCAGGTGCGGACGCTTGTGAAAATAATAATATATGAAAATTTTTGGAATTCTGGAATTCTTCTATAACCTTTTCAGGATATCTTAACATTGACTTACATTGATATTTAGGTGGTAAGAGGGCGAAAAATGCCTCGATATAATTCATATAGGTATTTTTCCTTTGATGTTAGAAGATGTATAAAATACTCACAGTACTTGTGTTTGGTATATTACCCGTATCAGTTGTAGATTACACAATGTTTAGGACAAGTACTCCTAAGTAATATGTAAAATAATGGAAAAGTAATATTTCTTTGTGTGGAGGTAAAAATCTAATAATTGATCGAACTAATTTATTCTTTCTGATATAATTTAATGCAGAAGATGAAAATTTACTACCGAAATGTATTAAATGTACTAATTCACAAGACTTATGTTTGGTATATTATCCGTATCAATTTTTGATTACACAATGTTTAGGACAAGTACTCTGAAGTGGTATGTAAAATAATGCAGAACTAATATTTCTTCATATGGGGACAAAAATCTAATAGTTGTCTGAACTAGTTTATTCTTTATAATAAATTTTCATTCGGAATATGAAGATTAACGCCAAATTGTATTAAATGTACTAACTCACAAGACTTGTTTTTGATATATTAACTGTATCAGTTGTAGATTATGCAATGTTTAGGACAAGTACTCCTATGTAGTATGTAAAATAATGCCTAGATAATATTTCTTCATAAAAAGACAAACACTTAAAATTATCTAAACTAGTTTATTCTTTTACTTTCTAATAAATTTTTATTCTAAATATAAAGATTAAATTAAAAATGTATTATATATATGTGCAATTTGACTGAAAGGTATGAATATGAATATTAATTTCATTTATTTCAAATGTGTTAAATGTATTAACTTACAGGACTTGTATTTGGTATATTGCCCGTATCAGTTGTAGATAACACAATGCTTAGGACAAGTACTTCTAAGTGGTATGTAAAATAAGGCAAAAGTAATATTTCTTCATATGGATGCAAAAATCTGAAAATTGTCTGAACTAATTTTTTTTTCTAATAAATTTTTATTCAGAATATGAATATTAATGCCTTAATGTATGTATGTATGCAGTTTGACTTAAAGATATTAGCACAGTCGGACCTCTATTTAACGAATCTCTATTTTGCGAATTCCTCTATTTTGTGAACTTTTTTCTTTGTTAGGATGAATATTTTACGAATTTCTTTATAATACTACCTCCAAATAGCGAAGTGCATTCTCCATTGAACAAACGTTTGATTTAATCTATTGATTTTTCTCCCCATTTCTCAAGATAATTCTAGAAAGTTCAAGCTTTTACTTTCTTTTCTTTCATAAGATAATTTTATATAAAAAAAATAGTGCTTCATTAATTTAAATGTAAAATTACTTTAAAAATGTATTTTGGATAGTAGTATTTTATTATACAATGTTTATGAATAAAATAACTAACCAAGTGAATGTAACTTATATTTAAAAAAGTATAATTAATTTTTCACGTCATATTTAGTGCTTATTAATTCAAAAATTATATTTATGTAGTAAGATCTTTTAAATTGTGAATCTCTATTTGATTAATTTTTCATATGATGAACTTTTTTGATGGATTTAGTGACTTTGTTAAATATAAGTCCGATTGTAACTTATTGCTGAGGGATTTTTCAAATATTTTAGAATCCTTCTTAGTTTTTTACATTTGAAAATTTATTTACAAATTAATTTATCACATTTTGATATTAAAGTAAAGATAATTATAGTAAAGTAATAATTAAAGTAAATTAATAATTATATTAACGTTTGATTTGAAGCTGTTTGAAAATCGCCAAGGAGAGAAAAATATTTTTAAATGCTTGTTCCGCCAGCTTAAATAACATTGAAAGATAAATTCAGAAACATAGCTAGACTTTCTAACATTTTATAATAGCTGAGCTTAAGTAGGCTATTTCAAATGCTGAGACAAAAAATTGAATATATTGTTTTTCGCGTGGTGTTTGTTCACTTGATACTTGGCATTCCATGATGAAGTATTCGTTAGAATGTTTTTGCTAATGTTGCCATCGGTAGTTCATGCTTTTTGGAGTTGAATAAAGTGTAAGAGTGCATTCATTTTGGACATGTTTACGAGGTAGGGAATTGGAAACTTGCTTTAGCGTAGAGCTCAAAATAGTGCTATACCCATTTACACGTATAAATTATACGGTAGCTCCTGGATTTGAGATTCGGATGACAAGTAGAGTAAATTTATTATCCCAGTAAGAACTGTGAAACGATTTTTTGAACATATACCAAATTGTCAAACTCGATAGGAATAGAATTAGTCTCCAAAATATCTTTCCAAAATTACTTTTAAGTGGAGACATTTCTTTATACAGTATGATATTCAAAGAATAACAGCTTCCGAATTCCTCTAGTCGCTAATGTTAAGTCTATATAGGCATTTGAAGCATTCGTATATTTAAAATATCTCTTCGGTAAATTAACAATTTCAACTCCTTTTTTCTATGTACTCTTTTTAAAGGATGTCTCGTTTTATTTTTATTAGTTCCGAAAATATTTCTAAAATCTTTGCTTAATTTTGTATGAAATATAAAAATATTATTCACAGCTCGTCATTTTTTAACACATAACACATCAAATTAAGCATAGATTTTAGAAATATTTTGACAACTAAAGAAAAAAGAAAAAAGAGTATACATGTTTTAATATATTTTATACGAATACATTCTATGGCCACAAGCGAGGGGAATTCTGAAGCTGAATTACTATCTGCTGCAATAAGTTCTAAGCGCCAACCGCATAGAAAATTAAAATAATGACGCCTTGATTATTACGAACAGTTTGAAAATCACGTAGTCCGTATATTTATCGATTATCTCCTTTGTGCGATGCAAGGAAACCAATAAATACCAAAATTCTTTCAAAACGAAATTTAAAGAAATTTAAATTGATTTTTTTTTTTTTTTTTTTTTTTTTGACGAATTTCCCCTTTTCCGTTACTTTCTTTAAATGTCTTCAGTTCCAATTTTGTATGCATAATCGTGTCGTAAGAGTAACAGACATATTGACATTAAAACCTTTCTTTCAGTGTTATAGATAGAATTTAGTAGCCTACATTATTTTGCAGCTATTAAATTAATTAGAATTTCAGTTCATCCTGAAATTTCTAATAACCGTTAAACTCAATACCAGCTCAAATTCACACCAACCAAAATTTCAAATGTTGGCGTTTCATAAGTCATGCTTTCATTTTTCTTTCCTATTTTATTAACAAAATAAAATATTTGATTTCGAAATTTCGCAGTTAAATTTCTGATTAAATTTTGCATAAGAATCGTGTGTTAGATTTCATTATTACCAGTAAATATATGTAATTGAAGTTACGGGATCTCAAATTGCATCTGTGTGGAGTCCGCGAATGCTGGACAGAAATATGAAGTCCATGGGTTAATCACATATACAATTTTTCAGGAAAGAAGAGAGAAAGAAATAATATAAACTCAGTGTGAAGTGAAATGATAACGACAACTAAAATTTACTTTTTAAACATATAAAATTTGCATTCATTTTGCCTAGCATAATCTTGGAAACTACTTTTAATTTTTTTTTCTTTAATTCTGTTAAAAAAGAAAAAAAAACTACTTTAGTTTTTACTTTTTTTCTACCATTTTAACAAATAAGATGACATTTAAAGAGTTACAATAAAGTGCTAAATAACTTTTCCACTTATAAACCAAAGATAATAAACCAACAGTACACCTTTTAGGAAATGAAGACATTGAAGAAAACTTTACGCTAACTTCGATTTGTAATTCTTGAAGGTGTCCAACTGAGAGAACTGATACATTCTTGTTCTCCTCTGACCTTTTTGTAAACATGTAAAGAAAAAAATAATAAAAGGTAGCTTTTGGGCGAACAAATATACATCAACTGTCTTGGAAGGCAAGACCTTCATTAGTCTCGGGGGCAAGGGCCCCGCCTTACGCTTGTCGCTTCCAGAATGACAATGACAGCAAGAGGTAAATTGGCCTATACCGGATTAAATGTGCTTTGAGGGAAAAGTACTATTCAGTTTTCTTCAACAATTTAACTTACTGCTGTGCTGCAAAAGTGAAAGTGACATTGGGTAAAACATTAAAAAGCGTAAAAAAGAAAGAAAGAAAAAAAAAAAAACTACAATGCTACAAAATTTACTTTGGAATTTCGGAAAGACGTATTGTAAATGATTAAACTTTTATTTAATTTTTTAACGAAACCATTAATAAGATTAAAGTAATTCTAAAGTTCAATAAGTGTGTGTATTGCGTTTATCAATATGCAATTTTAAAGGTAGCTCGAAATAAAAATTTCGCTGTTTTTATGGTAAAATAGAACTGTTATAAAATTAGATTATGAAACATTAGAAAAACATAAACAAAATTTTAAAGTGACTGATTGACCTCCAAAATTAAGGAGGTTAATTGGTTACCTTTAGATTTTAACGAGCAATATTCCTTACAATTCACAACAAATAAAACAAAAGTAAAAATAAATAAATTTTAAGTAAAAATAAATAAATAAATAAATAAATAAATAAGATTATTCACAATGATTTATCTTTTTTCTTGTTGTTGTTGTTGTTGTTTCTATAATGCTTTTAATTTCTTTATCATTCTGAACTGAAATAACTTAATATTTTTATTACTGTTTTTATAATAACTGAAATATTTTATCCTCTGTAAACTGAAATATCTTCGAAAATATTTATTTAAGACAATTTACATCATTTTAAGCAACATCGGGAAAGCAAATTCGAATATATATATATATGTAAGTTCAAGAACATTATCTAGTTTTGTACAGAAAATTCAGAACAAAAAACTTACACAGAAAATGTAGTCTTTATACATGGTATTTTTAAAAATTATAAGATATAAATAATCAAGATTTGGGGAACTATATTATTCTACTCGCCACTGGCAAATGGATTTTCTGTCTGGGCGAAACAAAATGTTAAATGTAAACATGGCTTTAAATTTTATTCTAGTCCATACTTTCCTCTGTTTTATATTTCTTATTCTTATGTATGTTAGTAAACGATAATGTTATTGTACTATAATAAATTATTTTTAGAGTCGGGTATATTTTGTCATAACTATTTTCAACTGTAGTATATTATTGATAGGTAAAATTTTCTAACAGTTTACCATCCCTGTAAATAATACATTAGATGCATCATTAATTTAATTAATTAATTTTCTATTAACTCCATTAAATTATTTTACAATCCAATATCTTAATGATTAATTTCCAAGAATTTAACCTCTACTACGGGTTTTATGAGGACAGATAAGAATTGCCTTACAATTCAAAAAAGTTTTCAGTATTTATTTATGGCCATCTGATTTGTGGACGTATAACAGCTAACACTAGCACGTAGCACAATAATAAAATTATTTTATAATGGGTCTCATTTATCATAAAAAAAAAAGGATAATATTGAATAATAATGGAAAATAATTTATGCATGAGAGGGTTAACATAATTAGTAAGTAATTATTAACTTTATATACATACATACACACATACACACACACACACACACACACACACACATATATATATATATATATATGATCTTTATTTAGAAATTTTGTTAATATTGTTACAGTTACATGAACTAGCAAGATAAATTTTGATTCAAAGGTATTATTAAAGGTATACATACATATATAGATATAACTTGAACTTACATCTAATTCAAATTTTTGCTGATTTTATACACTTTTGTATACAGCAGGCTAAAAACGGTGACTAAAATTTTGCGTTTCTTTAATGTTTTTTAAAAACAACTCAAAATACCCAAATCTCAAATACATAGCGCAAAAGCAATGTCAACATTTGCATTAGAAATCTTCAAAATGTAAAATCATTCAGAAGAAATAAAACGAATGCATTTCATAAAGACTGTTTTTCTCCAAATAATCTGTTCGGTGTTCATTTTCTTTTGCAGCCGGAAAATTCTGATTCTCAACCCGCAAAACTCTCACACTTTCACTATAAACCATGAGATACAAGAGAGTATCGCTTCGAAATTCCGTAATTTCAAATTCAATCTGTAACCAGAAAGAAAAAAAAAAAAAAATCGAGAAACATCACTCCTGCATTTTTTTTTTTTTTTTTTTTTTCCAGGATTTTTTTCGGGATCTTCCATTTTTGTCGTAACAAATGTTGGCTACTCTTTCTTGTTTCACATTTCCATACAGAACAGGCCACCTGGATCTTCATTCTAGAACTGCATTTTTCAGGCTTTCAAGGAAGCATCGGAAAATCCCCACGAAAAATGGGACCTGGGGCTAGGTGGATTTCGGGGCAGATGTGAAGTGAGATGGGGCTTATCAAAGCCCCATTTGGACAACCGCCACTTTAGGAGGGCTGCCGGCAGCGCAGAACAGAACGAGAAATCTATTCGCCAAAGTCGTTTGGTTTGGTAATAGTGCAGAAAGTTAAATAGATCATATTTTATCAACAGAGTATGTTAAATGGTAAATGATTTGTTTACGCTATGCTTTTTAAGTGCGGATATACTATTACAAAGCTCTTTAGTAGATGATTATTTCTAAATGCTGTTAGTATTTCGTTAAATAAAGATTATGAAGAAAATAACAAAAAACACAATATAGCCAAATGCGCGATGTACCGCGATTATTTAAAATTAAAATATATGGTGATGTACGCAAGTAAATATTTTTACAATGATGTCTCTAAAACATTAGTTCAATCGCATATTACAATTATCTTGATAACGATATAGATTTACATTTATTGTAAATGACAAACACAGGGGTCAGAGTTGTCCTATATTTCCTATATATCCTATATTTATAAAATAATCTTCAAAAATGTCCTATATTGTCCTATATTTTTTTAACTGTCCTATATTTCCTATATTTATTTACTTTTTCATATATTTCGTATTAATATCATTACCTGCTTGCATTTACTATTGCTTCTGTTTTTTTTTTCTGTATCTCCATGCAACAGCAATAGTTCAATCCTGCACACATTGCTCATACTTTCAGTCAGTACACAAAGTACAAATGAGAAGGAAACTGTGGCATAGATTGCTGAATTTTTAAACATGACTTTGTACCCAGGGAGATTAAACATTGATGTCTGATGCTTAATTAATGCTAGGCTTTGGTGTCCATTTTTTTTCTTTTGGATGTGACATCAGTAAAGAAATGTTTTTGAATGACTTGATGTTTTCATGTACATCGGTTTGTTCGCTGGGTTAGTTCTAATGTTCAATGTGTTTAACTGCTGAGCCGTGCAAAAAAGGCAGTCACCCTGGGTGCAGAAATTTAGGGGGCATCAAATTTATACTACAAATATCATTTTTGGCCTGTCACAAGAAAAAGTTGGGGGAGGAGGGCGCCAAACTGACACTTTGCCCCGGGCGCAACTTTTTCTTCACATGCCCCTGTTTCATAGCGATTATTTTAGTTTTTCTTAGCCTTATCCTGGATTCAGCTAATATATGGTTTTAATTTATTTTAAATTTTATTTTAATCTAGAAAAAGTAAATTTCTTTTATTACATTAATGCAATGACACAATGTGAACATAGATTGATGAAATTCTCTGATGATTGGATAGATCAGATTGATGGATATGTAAAAAAAAATCGCCGAATTATGTGTGAAGGATAAAAATGATTACCATGTCTGGTTCCCATCAGCAACAATGATTATTCACAGTTAATGCATCATGTCAAAACTACAAAGCACAAAGATAATTCAGAGAAACAAAGTGAATAGTCTTAATTTCGCTTCGTAGATTCTACTGGTAGAAAAAGCTAAGGTTTAATATCAAAATTTAAAAAAGTTCATTGAGTACTTGGATTTTAAATGAGGAAGTGATTTGTCATTCTAAGATTTTATGGATAATTCGTATGGCTCTAATTATCAATTTTAGCCATCAGATGGAACACAAAATTTATTTTGTGAAATTTTAAGATTCTTTTTTGCCACAAGGTACACAGTTAAAGTCAAAGTATCATATGCCATATCTCATGACCTTGATTTATTTTTTAACGGAAATTAGCGATGATTTCAAGCAGGAGACTTAAGAACAACAATGGAAAATTCATTTTATATTTGTTTTTTAATATTGCATCTTGATTTAATACCATTAATTAGTGAAAATTTTTAAACTTACATGGATTACGTGCTAAAAAAGTATTATATAGTAAAATATTTTCAATAACATTACTTTCAAAATGTCCTATATTTGTCCTATATTTTTTATGAAAAATGTCCTATATTTTATGAATTGCTCACTCCTACCCCTGCAAACACACAAAGCTATTTAAACATTAAGTACCATTTAGTTAGAATTATGTCCAAGAATGAGGAGAGGGGAATGGTTGCGTAAAAGGGTGATTGACGAAAAAAGATAATCGAAATATAGCAAAAAGTTACCGTAATTTAAAAAATACTTGCTATTGCTTTTTACAAAAGTGTACAATGCATACAGACATTTCTGAAACCCTCGCCCACCCCCTACTCAAAAGAAAGAAAAAAAAAAAACAATAAATGAAACGATTTTAGCTCATTTAAGTGTTAAGCATCCCTTTTACAGTAGATGTTTCGTCAGTAATTCAGTGTTCTTGTAAAAAGCCCTAGCAAGGAAGCTGCATTGTATCTAAATGACTAGTGTATATATACACTGGTGTCCAAAATTTAAGCATAATTGGTAATTAAGCAATTATTTTTAAGTAATGAAAGAAATAAGAATCGGAATGTGCTGAAACTCCAGGTGTGTAAACAAAATATTACGCGTCACATATTTTCGCGAAGAGTTTTCCCCGAAATCGAACATGGGACCGTCAACAAATTGAAAAAGAACGAAGATCTTTTGGATAACCCTGTCAAAACTAATGTAGCAAAAGCGTTCAAACTGAACATTATGATTAATTGGCTTATTGTAATGTACTGTGTTAATTTTTACAAGACTAGCATGTATTCTCGTAGAGAAATTAAGGTTTTTATAAAAACAGTCCTAAGTTTTTTGCTTATAATTTGCAGAGTTCTTAATATAAAATAGTGTTCTTTTTTGAAAAAATGACAAACATCATTGTACACAATACCCTGTCATCAGAATTAAAAAATAATAAAAATTGTATGACAAATGAGCAGGTTTACTAAATAATTTTTTACTGCGCATGCGTGAACGCTATTAAAATTTCATTTGCATATTATGTTAGGTAAATGTATAGGGCAACTTTTGTGAAAGTCTCAAAAACATAGCTTAAAAATTCTGAAAATTATCGTTGATAGAATGAGATCAAAATCCTTTATTCCCTAAATGAAGCAAAAAGATGAGGGGCTGTATCCATATTCCATTGTTTAGTGCCTACACAATATTGCACGTACAACTATATTTAGGTAAAACCCCTGATTTTTTTGCTTCCTTTAGGAATAACGGATTTTGAGTTGATTCTATAGGCTCCCATTTTCAGAATTTTCAAGCTATGTTTTTGAAACTTTTACAGAAGTTGCTCTATACAGTTAGCTAACACAATATGCAAATGACATTTTGATATCGTTGACGCATGCGCAATGAAAAATTATTTACTAAACATACTCATTTTTCATACAATTTTTATTATTTTTATATTCTGATGACAGGGTATTGTGTACAATGATGTTTGTCATATTTTCAGAAAAGAACATTATTTTATAATAAGAACTCTGCAAATTATAAGCAAAAATCTTGGAAAAATTTAGGACTGTTTTTATAAAAACCTTATTTTCTCTACGAGTATACATGCTATCCTTGTAAAAATTAACACAGTACATTACAATAAGCCAATTAATCATAATGTGCAGTTTGAACGCTTTTGCTACATTAGTTTTGACAGGGTTATCCAAAGATCTTCATTCTTTTTCAATTTGTTGACGGTCCTCTGTTCAATTTCTGGGAAAACTCTTCGCGAAAATATGTGACGCATACTATTTTGTTTACACACCTGGAGTTTCAGCACATTCCGATTCACATTTCTTTCATTACTTAAAAATAATTACTTAATTACCAATTATGCTTAAATTTTGGACACCAGTGTATTATATATATATAAAGAAACGTACAGTGAGAGAATGTCAAAAGTCCATCATTTCTATACTTATATGAATGAAAATAATATTACTTGTTTACATTGCTACGTAAACAATTATTTTTATTTTAGGTCCTTTTTGAATTAGTATAATGCGTAAACGAATTAATTTTTATAATAATAGAGAAGAACATTGCTTTTGTTTTCTTTTTTAAGCGAAACGGAAACAGTAATATCTTCTTCGATCTCTGGCTCCCCATTCGGAGACCTTTGTTTTTTTATTTATAAAAAGAAAAATGCCCGATTTTTTTTACACTTTTACATC
This sequence comes from Maratus speculifer, assembly GCA_964019185.1. Classification (NCBI taxonomy): domain Eukaryota; kingdom Metazoa; phylum Arthropoda; class Arachnida; order Araneae; family Salticidae; genus Maratus; species Maratus speculifer. Next base: position 259,875,079 of record OZ025294.1, read on the forward strand.
TATTCTTAATACAGTCATACCTCGTTAAATGAACGAGGCTTAGGAACACGCTCCTGTAACAACGAATACAAAGATTTGATACTGATGACAAGAATTACTGTTAACATGGTACGAAATTTTGATTCCCCTTAAGGTTCATATTAACGAGGTTCGACTGTATAGCTGAATGTTTTTTGCGTTGGACGCAAATGAATAAATGCCTGCATCTAAAGCTGAATCCCTGATAAAATAAATGTTATTTTCACCTGAGTTTGCAAAATGTTCAAAAGTCAGTGTGGCCAAGGAAATGATAATTTTTTATAAGCATTTAACTTAAATGTCTTTGAAAAAAAAATTGGGAGGGGGGGATTTGTAGATTATAATTTTTTAAGTGTTTTTGTCTCTCTCTTTTATGCTATAAGAAGTGGTATAACACATCAATGCCTTCTATTTTATGCATCAATTAGACACATGAAATCTGGCAGTTTTCGAAAATCTTGTATAGTTTTCATCATTTTTAATATGAAAGATATCAATTTTTACGATATGTTCTAATACCTAAAGACTGTTTTTCCCATTATGATACAGTGACTTTTTTCATTTAATTGCTTAAAGAGAAGCATTTAGAAATTATTAAAATACTAGGTCTACTTGCATTATTAGTAAATAAACTGACCTTCAATTATTTTCAATGTAAGAACCTTCAAAAAAGAAAATGTTGCGAACTTTAATACTTTGTGTCGACAATATGTATCTATCCTACATTTTATACAATTTCCCCGCTTATTTGCATACATTTGGTTCCACTGTATATGCATTTAATCAGGATATGCATTTAAGTGAGGACAGCAATTAGCCTTATAAATGAAAGTTATCATTTGATTCTAGTCCACAGATTTGATACATATTAATGAACAATAACATATAACCCAATAATTCAAAAAATATTTTTTGCAATAATAATTTTGATCAATAATTTATTATTATTTTATGAATAAAGATGTATATTACCAAACTATGTTGTAGTATTATAATACTATTTACGTTATGTGATTTAATTTTTCTTTATACTTTATGTGATTTCAGTAAAAATGAGAAGGAAATTAAAATAACGAATCTTTGTTTTAAAATAATACCTTTAAAAATATTAATAAATTTCCGTATAAATTAATGATTTTTCATTATTTGAAACTTTATTTGTTGCCTATAAAAAATCCTTTAAATTTGATTTTTCCTACTTCGGCCACTGCATTTTTACACTTCCGGTGCAAAATACTGTTCATTTATTTTCTTGACCGTTCCTATTGTAGTTTTTCACAATTTCAGGATTCTCAAAGAATTTTCACTGGCATCCTTGAATCACTGGCTAGGTTTAAAAGAAAATCGCTCCTTTTCAAAATCAACACTCCCATACACTTCCAAAAATTAAGGGAATGAAGTCTATTTTTTCACGACGATTTCTACTCTTCGATTTAATAATAGATAACAAATCTTTATTACTGAAGAAAATATTTCTGTTCTTAATTTTTTTCCCCATTCATCACATTCACAGGAATTCACAAGATCCGGATTACTAGATTGGGGATATTCTATGTGATTAACCAGTGATTGTTATGCGATAAAACGAGAATTTTTAACATTAGCCTTATGAGAACGGTTTTTGTTCCACGGAATTTTTTGCATATAAGCGGGGTATGAGATTATCCATTGCTCGATTAAGTGGGGCTGATTGTATTATATTATTTTGAGTTTTTGATACCAAAATATGGAAGTATATATTAATGTCTGAATGAAGAAGACGCTTGTACGTATTTCATGGAGGCAATGCAGCTGCATTTGCAAGTTTAAAAGTAAAAAAAATAAAAATAAATAAATAAATAAATAATCTTAAGCGTACCATTTACTCTAATTTTTCTGTGCTTTGGAATGATTAACCCGCGAGAACTCGCGCATGAGATTTTCTTTCTCCATCGCACCCTTTTTAAGACTATTTTTAAGATTATTTTTTATTTTAATAAAATTTCAAAATGTGATTTCGATTACTTTACCTCTTTTTTGAATAAAAGTACTAAACAAAAAAATTTATATTAAATGACTATAAAGTAAAAGAAAAGAGTTGGGCACCGTGAGAGAAATTCTCATAGCGAGTTCTCAAAGGTTAATAAGTACCAATCATGGGTGCAAGTTTTTCCGTCCTGAGACGGAATTCCGTCTTTTAAAAATTCCCGAGGACGGAAAGGAGACGGAAAAATCTCCGAGGACGGAAGCGGATCGCGAAAAACATGCGCTTTTCATCAAAGGATCACGGGAAAAAAACATTATTTTTGTCAAAAGCTTGCGGAAAAAACGCTATTCCTGTCGAAGGATTGCGAAAAACACGCTATTTCTGTCGGAAAATCACGAAAAGCACTTTAATATCATCAAAGAATTGCGAAAAAAGGTGCGATTTTTGTCAAAAGCTTGTGAAGAAAACGCGATTCCTGTTAAAAGATCGCGGAAAAGACATCTCGGTCACAGATTGCGAAATAGACGCGCCCTCTGTCAAATGATCGCAAAAAAGATGAGTTTTCTGTCAAAAGGTTGCAGAAAGACGCAATTCTTGTCGAAGAATCGCGAAAAAGATGCTATTTCTGTCGAAGAATCGCGAAAAAGATGCTATTTCCGTCGAAGAATCGCGAAAAAGATGCTATTTCCGTTGAAGAATCGCGAAAAAGATGCTATTTCCGTCGAAGAATCGTGAAAAAAGGTGTTATTTCCGTCGAAGAATCTCGAAAAAAGGTGCTATTTCCGTCGAAGAATCTAAAAAAAAAGACGCTATTTCCGTCGAAGAATCTCAAAAAAAGACGCTATTTCCGTCGAAGAATCGCAAAAAAAGACGCTATTTTCGTCGAAGAATCGCGAAAAAGATGCTATTTCCAGTCAAAGAGTACTAAAAAGAGGCAATTTTTGTCAAAGGATCGTGGAAAAGACGTGAATTTCGTCAAAGGATCGTGGAAAAGACGCAAATTTTCCCAAAGAATCGAGAAAAAGACGCGATTTCCGTCAAATGATCACAAAAATTCCACAATTTTAATCAAATGATTGCAGGAAAAACGCGATTTTTATCAAATGATCGTGAAAAAGATGCGAATTTTGCCAAAGCATCGTGAAAAGATGTGATTTGTGTTAAAGGATCGCGAAAAAGATGCTATTTCCGGTCAAAGAATACAAAATATGTACAATTTTTGTTAAAAGATCGCAATAAAGATGCGAATTTTGCCAAAATATCGAGAAAAAAACGCGATTTCCATGACTTGATCGCAAAAAAAAAAAAACCCTACGATTTTCATCAAATGATAGCAGACAAAACGTGATTTTTGTCAAAAGATTGCGAAAAAGATGCTATTTCTATCCAAGGAACGCGAAAAAGACGCGATTTCTGTCAAAGGATCACGAAAAAGACGCGAATTTCGTCAAAAGATCGTATAAAATACTTGGATTTTATCGAAAATTGCAGATTTCTGCTGAAAACTGTAGAAAAATCGCAAATTTCGGTGAAAAATAGTAGAAAATCATAAGATTCTGTTCAAAATCGTAGAAAAGTCGCAAATTTTGTTGAAAGATTGGGGGAAAAACTAATTTCGTCATATGGTCGTGGAAAAAGAACACGAGTTACGTGCTCATGTTCTCTTTCAGTGGGGGGGGGGGGGGGGGCGAAAAATATTTTCAGTCTTGACAAAATTTCATACTTGCACCCATGGTACCAATTGATGTCTTGCCATAAAATTAAATTAAACACAAAATTTAAAAATAACTTTAAAACTGAAATAAATTTAAATAAACGCCACTTACTATATCAATTATACAGTTTTCAGTGCGCTGTCTATAATTTTTACTATGGGTAATTATCAGTAAGAACTCTTTAACTTAAAAGTATCATTACATAAATATAATCTTTTAATTATGATTATTTAAACAAAAGTTTAAAAATTTGCTAAGTAATAAATAGAAATATTCTAAAAGAAATCCTTCAAAAATTTAAATGATACAGTAGCTTAAACTTTCTCAAAAAGTTTTTATTGTTAGTTTAAGAATTGACTATTTTTGAAATAATTAAAAATGAATTTCTAGAGTTTAAAGAAAATGTAGAATATTTTTTCTATTGTTTAACTGAATCGTTACTTTTCTAATCTCTGTAATTTGACATAAGACTTAAGATAATGGATTGCCCGTAGATTCGCTGTAATTTCACAGACATTTTTATAACAACCAACGAGAAGTAAATTTTTACCGTTGGTTTCTATTTAGTCTGAGGATTCCTTGCTGGATGAGGTATAAAAATGCACACATTGCATTGGCAAGTTACTGTAAATAGATCTCGAACCTAATGAAACATATTCATATACGTTAAATTTTTGGTTTATTCCTTTTTAAATTGGTTACTTTAAAATTGCTTTCATAACCAAATGTCGAAACGGGCATTTGGAAACAAATGGTCAAATTTTTTCAATATTACATATTATTTTCGGATATTTTATTTCATTACGTGGGTAAACAAAGCAAAGTTTTTATTTATTTATTTATTTATTTTGTAATATTATAATTAAAAAAAATAAAGGGTTATCCCGTTCTCTGTTATCCTAACTCTGTTATCCCGTTGACCGATTTCGCCAAATTATACAAATTGCCAAACTAATAGCCAAATTGTACACATTGTCGTAATTTTTATTTTAAATAATAATAATAAAAATAATAATTAGTAGAATATTAATAAAAATACAAATAAAAAAATGAAATAAAAATCACTTAATGACGTTTCAAACATGTGTATCGTATTTAATGTCATTGAATTGACATTCACGATCATCCATTATTGGCATTTAATCTTATAATTTGGCGATAGTATTTTCGTCAACAGGATAACAGAGTAGTACCAAATAAAGTATCTCCAGAAAACAGTATCGAAATTGATATACTTGAAACAAACTTACCGGGTACAAACAATAAGGAAAATAAAAATTATCGTGATCATTTGTTAATTATAGACTGAATTCAATTGTATCACATTTTATTAAAAAAAAAAAGAGAGAGAGAGCGGGGGGGGGGGGGAGAAAAGATGTTAAAAATGCCATTTTCTTTTTTCTTTTTAAAATAACAAACTTCGTAACTTATGATCACATTTGGTGTTTTTAATTGATTTCCCAAGTTGACAGTATCATAATGGAAATTAAAGGATAGAAATCGACTGTACATCAAGATGTATCGAATATACAGAAACTGAAAAATGCTATTCAAATCTTACACATCAGAATATTATTTTAGTTTTCATGTTAAGACTGACAAAACAAATTTGCCTAAAAGATTCATATTGACATTGATGAACGTGGTAAAGAAAAAATATTCAGCATCTCAACTTTTTATTTAGACTTCTGAATACCTGAATCTAATTATGGTCAGATTAAAGTATGGATCAAATGGGCTTAAGTCCTAAGGCCACTAATTCGAGACGACACCAAAATTGATATGCATTTTTAGAAAAGATTATATTTGACCTTGTTGTGATTCTTATCAATATTTTGTACTTTTAGAATAAGATATGATTAAAATTCAGAAAAATACAGTGAAACTATATACAGTATTTATATATACTGATTATAAGTTTCTCTTACTATATTCGCACAAAAAATTATATTGGTAATGTAATTTTTTGTGCCAATATAGGAAGAAAAACTCCAAATCAATACCAAGCCCTGGGCCTCTCTTTGGCTTGATCTGTAATGCAGTGAAATTAACCATACATGCTACCAACGTGTATCATCTAAAGTAGAGAACTTAAACAACGAATCTTTAAAACTCGCCCCCACAGGCGATAAATCGTCTCTGCTGGCAAACCGCCCTCAGCATCCCAAACTTTTCCTCTCTCTCTTTTGAAGGGGGGATTGTGCTCCGGAATAGATGGATGAGAGCAGCGGGATGTTTTACATGGCATGCACGACGACCGGATGACCAGACAACTCACCCCCCAAACCCCTGACAAATTTGCCGGATTCCAGGCCCATTCATCACCGGCTCGTTTTATTATGTTTCTCCCGAAGAGGCCCTTGTTTCCTCCATCCTCATCTCCCGCTTCCTCTCTATTTCGCCCCGAGATGGATAAAAAGGTGTTTTTGTGGTTTTGTACAGTGATTGGATTAGATGGAGGAAGAGGAGATAGAAGGTGGACTCAGCTCTGGTGTCCAGTTAGATTTTTTTTTTTTTTTTTTTGAGCATGTTAGAATATTAGGCCCGATTACGCAAATGCTCTTGAGAAATTTGTCTTTGTAAATAAGTAAACCAATAAATAAATGAATATTAATTTTTTTAAAAATCATTTAGCTTATAATAAATTAATGGCTATGTCATGTTAGGAATTTTTGTACCTGTTAGAATACTAATTTCGAGTACGAAAGGCACTAGAAAAATTTGTCCATCTTAAATAATATTAATGTTGACAATATTCAGCTGAGGTTTATTGTGTTTCTTAAAATACTATCCTCAATTGTATTGTTCATAAATTTATTTTTTTAAAAGGTAAAACCTTATTTTAAAATTGATTATTGCAAAAATAAAGTAAAAGTTTGTGTGACGCACAGAGTTTTTATTTTAAAAAATGCACCATAAACTATAAAAGTTAAAAATTATTTTTGAAACGCCATCGGTAATTATTTTCATCTAGAATATTAGCAACTCGGTAATTAAACAATCTCATCATTAAAAATCACAAGTCACAAAACCCCGAAAATAATTAACTTGGATATCAATTAAAATTTATTTGTATTACAATATATATATATATATATATATATATAATCACTAATCGTATTACAATATATGAACCACTAATTTAATAGAAAATTACACATTGAAACATGGGGGGGGGGGGGGGGGGAATCAATAAATAAATAAAATGAATACAAATGGAATTTGCAGAACCAAAGCAGAATTGTCAAGCCTCAAATACTTTGGAACTACAAATGAAGTGTGTGGTTTCATCTTCGTTTCAGCCATGAAAAAGCAAAGCAATACGAATTTGGGACTACCAACAAACATAAAACCAAAATTAAATGAAGAAAAAAAATCAGAAACGAAAACAACAAAATAATTAAATTAGATAGAAAAATAAAAAGAGAAAAATAATTTAATTTAAAAAAATTTTAAAAATTAAAATCGCATTTGCAAAGTGTTAGCAGAAAAAATATAGCTTACATTATACACACATGCCATACACATAGTCAAATTAAATGATATGTAAACAAAATCATTTAATCTGACTATGCTAACTTAAACTCAATATCTTAATATATATATGTGTTAGACTGAATTACAGACACGGTTTTGACTGCATAAATGTACCACAATAGCAACAGCACACCCCTATTAAAAGCTCAAATAAAATGAAAATCATTAAAATAGTTTTGGCTTATTTTTTTTTCCATACAATTTTCTTTCTAATTGTTACTTCTTCACAACATTATATTCAAATAATTAACATTCTTTTTTCTTCTCAAAAGAGCTAGAGCATGTCAAGAATTGAAACTGATAAGTTGCTTTTTTTAGAGGTTTAATATAAATTAAATGAAAAACCTATGCATTTGAATATAACCCACTAGCATCGGATAAAAAAAATGTATTTGATCTAATGTACTGAAGTCATTTTTATACATTACGAAATTCATAATCTAACACTGAACAACATCTTTCTATGTATAAATATAATAATTTGAATGCATGTGCTAGTAAAATTAAATATCCTATTATTTACATGTGGATTAATCATGTTAATGAAACTTATTTTACTTCAACTGCGATTTCCGAATATCAGCTCAGTATTTATTAATATATTAATATTCAAAATCATTATAAATTTTCAATAGACCTTTATTGGCTTTAAAAACATTTTATTCAACGCTCTAGTTACCAAATATCGTTATTACATTCTCTTTCTGGGGAATCTTTCTGGTATATTCATAAAAAAAAAAAAAAAATAATTTAGTCATAATTGAATATTTTTGAGTTACTCGCGGAAATTTTAAGGCATGGTGACTTGAAAGTATGATCATTTTAGGTTGTTTTGTCAATTTGTCATAGCAATTTATATATTTATAACATCTAACCAAACAGTCTGCTATATGTCACTCCTTTATCGAGCTATTTATGTAACACAAGTGCATTACAAATCTACCATGAATCTGATTTTTTTCTCTTTTCTTTTCTTTTTTATTTTACACATTTTGCCTGAAAGAAACAAAGGCCTTCTGTTACTCAAATTGAGAGAATCATAATTCTCTTTACCGTTGACATGCAACTTTTCACAATCCATAAAATCTTTTATCCGAACAATACTGTCATTTTATTTTCCACAACTGCTCAGTAATCGCTAATTTAGGACTTTTCGTAATAAATGAAATTAATACTATTTGCTTTCTAAAAGTATTAATTTTTATAAAACTTGTAAAATCTCTGCAATAAAAGGACAAGTGTAAGCATATCATGAGTTTTCATGCCAAAAACGAAAATATTGAGTGTTAGATTTCTAACGCTAATGGGCAGTTAGTTATTTAGAATTACTGTCACCTGATATTATTTTTTTTATTTAAGTATTATCTTTAACATGTATAGCTTTCTGCGTACTTAAGGCGCAAAATAACATTATTCCTTATATTGAAGTCGAAACCAGCTATTTTGAGTTAGATAGTACTATATGAATAAAATTTTAGGATATCAATAAATTCCAGTTCCCTTGCCTACTCAAAATGTTATGCAATTTGAGTAGGCAAGGGTTGACCTAAAGATAAGGCAAACCAAAGAATTTCACTCACTATCTTAGGAAGATAATACATGCTCTAGGAAGAGGGGGAAACTTTTGATAAGATGGACACCAGTAGGCTTCTTGTTGGAAAAACGAGTAATAGAAAGCAATAGTCAGTTCTGGCGTAGGTACCGACCATGGTGTGCAGTCTATCTTTCCTGAGTTAGAGTTTTCGGACGGAAAGTGTACTGAGGTGCGTACAAGACGGTAGGATCTGGCGTATATAGCGCATAATGGGAAGATCAAGAATGATCTCCGATAAATCTATTTTAACTAACGTAGTGTGAGGTGAGAGAGTTATAGAGTATTTTACTATAAGTAAACCGAGTGCGCAGAAAGTTTTTGTTGTATGCAATTTAATATAGGACCGGATGATCTCTATCCGAGTTCTTAATTGTAAATTATGTTTTGTTGTATGTAAATAATGCGTAAGTAAATTGTTTCTTAACTTTAAGGGTGTATTCAAAAAACCCTTTTCCATCTTCAACAGCTCGAAATTTTCCGATTTATTTTCAGACATTTTTAAAAGTAGAAACATGAAACTTGCTGAGGGGATTTTTGAAGAGACGTATAAGGTGCCGTGTGATGTCTTTTTATGTTCACAGGGTGCGTAGCGGTGCTTACAGGTGCTTACAAGGTACTTATTTTCAAAAAAATTTGTCAGGTCCTTACAAGGTGCTTCTTTTTTTTCCCAGAGTGCTTATTTTTTTTCTCTCTCCCTTGAAATGCCTATTTTTGAACGAACTTCTTGTTTTAATTTTCGCGATCCTGAACCGAAACTATTTCGATAAAAGCGAAACAACAACTTTTCCTTATCTCGAACGGCCGATGATACGTCGTTCGTAGCCCAGAAATGTTCGTATTGTCCACTTTTAGCTCCTCCCTCATCTTTCAGCCTTTGATTCTCGGAACGCTGAACGCAAGTTCTCCGTTCTGCATGGTTTTCTGGAATTCTGGCGTTGCATATTTTTTTCTTTTGTGACTCTCGTGTGAGCGTGTGATTATTCATTATTGCCATTTGAGTTTTTTATTATACCAAAGTAAGTTGAATATATCTTCGAACGATCGATCAAAAAAAGTTGCGAACATAAAACAATAAAAAAAAATATCTATATCTATCAAAAGACAGGGCGTGCGAAGAGAAAACTGCATTTGACTACCCCTCTACCCAACTTTTTCTTGTAATAGACGAAAAATGACATTGGTAGTATAAATTTGGTACCCCCTAAATTTCTGTACCCGGCGCGGCTCCCCCCCCCCTTTTTTTTGCACAGTGCTGTCAAAAGATCATGAAAATGCTCACATTTTTATAAAGAATCGCAAAGAAACCTAAAAATATCATAGAAAAATTTGAAAAAATACATCGAAAAACCAAAAACATTCATCAAAAGATTATGAAAAAAAAAGCAAATTATGTCAAAAGGATGCGATCAAATCACAAATTTTACCGAAAAATCTCTGAATAAAACCACAAATTTCCTCAGAAAAAAATGATGAAACTGCAAATTTTGATCAAAAAACAGCAATAAAACCCCAAATTTCATCAATAAACTGCCATAAAACCACAAATTTCACCAGAAAACCAAAAAAAACTGCTGAAATTTCGCCGAATAATCGCGAAAAAATTGAAAAATTCCGTCTCAAATTTCTATTAAAGAACGCGAAAAAATGCAAATTTCGGCGACGAAATTTGCATCGCTAAAAAACACTAAGTTTGTTAAAAATTTTGCAATGAAATTGCAATTTTCGTGAAAAGATCGCAACAAAACTTATTTTTGACAAAAGCTCGCGAAAAAACCACTCATTTTGTCAAAAGATTGCGATAGAATGACAAATTTCGCAAAAAGATCTCGAATAACTACAAATTACGTCGAAAAAACCAAAAGATCGCGAAAATACAGAAATATCTACAAAAAATCGCGATGAAACCACAAAAGATTGTGAAAACCAAAAATTTTCTGCAAAAAAAATAAGAAAAAAAATTGTCAAAATATTGCAAAAAAATCAAATATCTTCAAAGGATATTTAAAAAGACTTAAATTTCATGAACCCCAGGAGAGAAAAAAAAAAAACCCTGAAAATTAACTGATACAAAGTAAAAAACCCTGAAAATTATCAAATGCAAAATATATTAATTCGAAAGATCATATTCACTCAAAAACAAAATTTAAAACAAACAATTTTGGAGCAGAAAAAAAAAAAAAAAAAAAAAAAAATGCTGCTACCCCGGGAGCAGAATCGGCGCAACGCTGCGACGTACGTCGCAGATTCTTAGGAATGTCTGCAGATTATTTTTCGACTGTTAAAAATTTAGCAACAATTAAAAAATTTCTGTCCTAAATCCAAAAATTCGGACACAAAAAGTATCGCAAATTTCGACAAATAGGCTTCGAAAAGTAATCAGTTTTGCGGAAAAAATGATCACGAAAGATCACGAAAAAATGGCAAGTTTCTACAAAACATTGCAAAAAACGGCAAGTTTCTTCAAAACATTGGTAAAAAACGGCAAGTTTCTTCAAAAAATCACAAAAAGTGGCAAATTTCTGCTAAAGTTCACGACAAAAATGTTAGTCTTCGTCAAAAAAATCCCCCCAAAACGGTAAAAAAATCGTGAAAAAACGGCAGTCTTCGTAAAGAGATCACGGAAAAATAGCAGTTTTCGTAAAAGATCACGAAACATCGTCGAATTTCTTCAAAAAATCTCGAAAAAACGGTAAATTTCTTCAAAAGATTGTGAAAAAACGGCAGTTTTCGTTAAAAAATCACGAAAAAACTGCAAATTTCTTCAAAAGATCGCGAAAAAACGGCAAATTTATTCAAGAGATAGCGACAAAGCGGCAGTTTTCGTCTAAAGATCACGATAAATCGGGAAATTTATTCAAAAGATCTCGAAAAAAAACGGTAAATTTCGTGAAAAGATCGTGAAAAAACTGCAGTTTTCGTGAAAAAATCGCGAAACATCGTCGAACTTCTTCGAAAAATCACGAAAAAACGGCAAATTTTATCAAAAAATCACGAAAAAACAAAATATTTCTTCAAAAGATTTAAAAAAAAACGGCAAATTTCTTCAAAAGATCACGTAAAAACGGCAGTTTTCGCTAAAAAATCATGAAAGAAAAAAGAACTGCAAAATTCCTCAAAAGATCGCGAAAAACAGCAAATTTTTTCAAGAGATTGCGAAAAAAACAGCAAATTTCTTCAAGAGATCACAACAAAACAGCAGTTTTCGTCAAAATATCACAACAAATTTCTTCAAAAGATCACAAAAAAAGTTTTCGTCAAAAAATCGGAAAAAACGTCAAATTTTGTCATAAAAATGCGAAAAAAGGTTCAAATAGCGTCAAAAGTTCGCGATAAATGATATTGCGTCAAAAGATCATAAAAAACCCATGTCAATTTTTGTCAAAGAGGACCCCCCCCCCCCACCTTCCTCTTTCAGAAAATGTATGAGGTGTTAAAAATTCTGAGTACAAAGGCAATTTCTTTTTTTTAAGTATACTTTTTTTTTTATGTCTATCACAAATACTTGGGAGGTTTGAGTGCATATAATGTAATGCAAGGGATTTGTCTGCAGACTGTTTTTTAAGTTTTTACTTGTGTTGCAGTTTTTAAAGCAGCAAAAACAGTTTTTGTACAGAAAATTCCACTCCAGCAATGTATTTTTTTTTTCCGCAGTCTTTTGACAAAATTTGCGGCTTTATCGCGATCTTTTGAAGAAATCTCGTTTTATCGCGATCTTTTGAGGAAATCTCGTTTTTTCGCGATCTTTTGAAGGAATCTCGTTTTTTCACGATCTTTTCACGAAATTTGCCATTTTTGCATGTCTATTTGATGAAATTGATTGTTTTTACGTGATTTTTTGATGAAATTTGCCGTTTTTTCGCGATTGTTCAAGAAATTTGACATTTTTTTCCCTCTTAAATGACGAAAATGATTGTTTTTACGTGATTTTTTGTGAAATTTGCTGTATTTTCGTGACTTTTTTTCTAGAAATTTGTCGTTTTTTCACGCTTTTATGACGAAATTGATTGGGGTTTTTTTGGGGGGGATGTTTTGACGAAACTTATCTTTTTTTTCATGATTTTCTTTTTTTTTTTGACGAAATTGATTGTTTTTTCAAGTTTTTCAACAAAATTTGCCTTTTTTTTAAAAACGAATTTGCATTTTTACCCCAGATTCTAGAAAGAAATTTGTTCTCTGCGCGATTCTTTAAAGAAATTAATGTTTTTTCTTTTAATTTTTGACAAAATTTGCAAATGTTTTTCAAAATTCATGTTTTTTAATGTTTGAATTTTTTACTAAGCGTAACGATATCATAAAACCGAAAGGATCAAACGAAAAGCTCGGAAATCCGGGGTACACCAGGAACACAATCACCCCTGTAATGCATATATGTGCATAAATGGGTGCTTCTTTTTCTCTAAAAGTGTGCTTACAGGTGCTTATTTTTAAAACTAAAATGTTGCTACTCACCCTGTGTTCAATTCATTAGAATTTGGTTTATAAACAATTGCCTTCTCAGCATGACCCTTTTCTCGTTCACAGATCTCCCGCTTCGAAAATATCTGTTCAAAATGCCGTTTTTGATTGCTTTTTTTGCAATATTTTCTGCATTTATCAGAGAATTGACAATTACGGCACCTTGAGTACTTTCTGAAGAAGACAATTTGCCAGTTTGATGTATTTGAGAGCAAAAATGAATTCAAAAATAAATCGGAAAATAAGCAGTTTGAATCGAAATACACCCTTAGTTGAATAAGTTTAACATTCTTTTGATAATCCTTCTCACAATGTGCCCGATTTCACGTAGTTACGTCGATGGTGGCAGCATACCAAAATAAAAGAAAATTCTTCGAAGTTGTATGGACTAAGAAAGAGTGTAGTAAAATATTTATATCGCTGCCATCGAAATAGTCAAGACCAAAGGACACAATCGTTGATGTCATCATTAATCGACAGACTTCTTACTAATATTATTGGAATTCACACCGGAATTTTTTTTTTTTTTTTTTTTTTTTTTGTGAAATGTTTATCGTTTTATAAAACAATAATAACTATTTAAACTTACTGTAGTGAGAATTTGATATCCCGCCAATAAAAACACAGAGTTCCCAGCGTCATGGAAAGTCATGAAAAATCTGAAAAGTCATGGAATTTCAAAATAGTCACGGAGAATCATATAAAATTTCAAAATGTATAGGAAAAGTCGTGGAATTTCAAACATTTTCTAAAAAGTCATGGAAAAGTCTTAGAGAAAATATTAAACATGAAGCGAAAGTCATCAAATAGCCTCAGAAAAATCACAAAATTTATCAAACAATTGCAAGAAGAAAAGAAAACTAGAAATTTAAAAAATAATTGCAGAAAAAAAAATATATTAGTTTTTACAAAGGATTGTGAAAATAAGTAGCAAATTTCATTGCATTCCCGTTTGGTTAAAGAATTTTTTGAGATTTGGTGAAGGAAAGTCAGCGAATTTTTTTGAGATTTGATCATGGAAAATCAGGGAATTTGTCCGTCATGTTTTGCTGGGAACCCTGAAAAATCAACCAACAGTAACGCCATTTCATTCCGCATCTGGATAAATTTTTATTTAGAGATTCCGAATTCTCACCAGTAATTTTAAACAATTATTATTGTTTTGTAAAATGATAGATAATTTACAAATAAAATAAAAGAAAATTGCTATTCAAAAATTTCATGCGGGATTTCCACTTGTAAAAAGTCGGTCGATTAGTGGTGACATAACATTTGGTGTCCGCTGCCTTGATTATTTCGATGGTCGGCTATATTCGTCATGCGATTAAAACTTAAAAGATTTCCATTGCCACAAAATTCGTGCAGTTAATTTATAGTCTTCTAAATCAACTTTCGATCAACAAAATGTATGGTATGTATAACACATTATTTTCCATACTGAAAACATATAAAAAATACTTCTTTCAATAATGATTTTTAACGATTGTTATGGAAAAAAGTTTAAAAAAAAATTAGTCCAAAATTTACTGTGCCAAATAAAAATATTTCAGGAAATCAGGAGATAAAAGAAAAAAAGAAATAATTTAAAGATTTTTTTTTTTTTTTTTTTTTTTTTTGTTGCAAAGACCTAGTTAAAATGAATTGATTTTTTTCTGGCATTTTACACATGCACTGTCATCGCATGAAAAATTTATCATTATCTGTTTTTTTAAATTCATAATGCGCCGTACAAATAAAGGAAAATATTTAAAATTAAAATTTAATGAATTTTTTATCGTTACTTGCATAGTTATTTTCACATCATATACCAAAGTCAGTGTTCTTGCAATTGTTTCATTGAGAATATTTATTTCTACTTATTCAAGCACATGTACCGGGTGTCCCAAAAATGACTGATGGATTTTAAAATTCAATAACTTGCAAACGGTGACAGCTATTTAAAAAGTTTTTGCAGGAGGGTTATGTATAACGTCAGGAGTTGTTTTACAGTAATTTTTTATTTTAGTTCGCATCTCAAACAATAGGTGGCGCTGTTTGCGATCGAAGGCCAGGTGATCAGTGCTGATTGAAGCGTCGACCTGGCCTTTAATCGCCGTCAGCGCCACCTATTGTTTGAGATGCGAACTAAAATAAAAAATTACGGTAAAAAAACTCCTGACATTATACATAACCTTCCTGCAAAAATTTTTTAAATAGCTGTCACCGTTTGCAAGTTATTGAATTTTAAAATCCATCAGTCATTTTTGGGACACCCGGTATATTGCAATAACATATATTGTACATATATGTATTATGTTCAGCTTTCGTATGAGCTTCAACTTTTATTGTATGACTATATATAGATTTTAACGTGTTTCTAGACGTGGTATTGGGTAGAAAAATTATTTTTAATCATACGGGGAGGGGGGAGGATAATGACAGAATCTCCTGAATAAATCAGGACGATTTTTTTTTCATGCATATTCATCAAATAACACTCGAACTTTACTTAAAACAGTTTTACTATACAATCTCACTGCTTACCCACCCCCCTCCTCTCCGTACTCCTTACTGATCGCATTATCTTGAAGAAGGGAGTAGGAGATAAATTTTAGGTTTGAAATGTGTGAACTTTGCTTTAAATCTCCAATTAAATCCGACAGCTTGCAGACATTATCCAAAAGATGCAAATACGGCCGACTCAGTAAACTAAAACTGAGGAAGGCACTGTATAAATTATGAGAAAATGCAGTAAGAAACAGATGGCGAGGTTTTCAGGATTGGGAGGAAACTTTTCATGAAATTTTAAATTAATTTTGAACTTTCTTAAATCGCTATTGGTATGGAGAGAACCTAAAGATCTATAAATTGAAATCGGATATCTGGCTGTTAGAGCTAGTATAATGCGTTAATGGTACTGGATGGAGAGAGTCAATTCTTTTCTTCATGGTGTTCATTCGCATTACAAACACTTATTTATTTGCATAACTATTTGTATAAGGATGTATAGTGCTCTAATGGTTATAGGAGCGGCTCAAATATTTATGCCATAAAAATCATATTTAAAAAAAAAAAGCTTACTAAAATATCCTAATAAATGCAGATCTAATTGACCGCACAAATGTTTTTTGGAAATGCAATATTTTGATACAATAGATGCAATAGAAGATTTGATGCAATTAGAAGTTGATAAAATTCCGTCATAATGCCACCTTCCTTGGTTTCCAATAATCATTTAGTTAGTTAAATTCTGTCATGATTTCATTAGACTTCCTCTATTCCCTTAAAGTTGGTTAAATTCTGTCATAAATACCTTCCTTGACGTCCCCTATTCATTTAAAGTTGATTTCTGCCATAATGTCATCTTCCTTGACTTCCCCTATTTAATTAAAGTTCCTTAAATTCTGTCATAATGTCATCTTCTTTAACTTTTACTATTTAGTATACAAACACGTTTAAATATTTTCTTTCAAAAATTAATAAATCTTTATAGAAATTATAATTATAAAAATAAAACACAACTAAATATTTCGCCAAAACGTTTGATTAATTATTGATCAATATTAATCCTGCATAATTCGCAAATTTATCCGTACATTTCAAGGTCTTATTATTATTATTATTATTATTATTATTATTATTATTATTTAAATCGGAAACTACGAAAGAATAATTTCAACTTTGTGTAATCACGAAAGTCTTCATTAAATAAGCAATAATTACTATGCAAAATTTATGGTATAAATTCGAAATTTCTTTCGAAATTGACACATCTAATGTGCTAATAATGCAAATAGGTTTAAAAAAATGCATTACATTTTGTGATTTCTAAAATTAGCGTCATTACACCCCCCCTCCCCCAAGTAATTAAAATTCGAGAGAAACAGTTGCAACCTACAATTAATAAAAAGTCATTTCTTCCATTATGAGATGAAAAATGTTTGCTTTGCCCTTCTTCGGACACATTTTTTCTTCTTACACAAATTAGTGAATTTTGAACAAGAGCTGTTTTTGTTCAAACAAAACTCATTTATTTGAATACTATTAAAAAGCTAATTTGATTCGTTTTTGTCATCAATGATTTTATTAAAAAAAAAAAAAAAAAAGTGTATTGTTCGGTACAAAAGAATACAGACGCCCGAGCCCCTAAGAAATCCTTAAATAGCTTTTATCCAGACATTTAAAGGGAAAAAAAACTGATACAAAATCGAAAATATATTCTTTCATCTCGAAACTATGCGTCAAACTTCCGCGCATATTCATATGATAGTCATTTTTCATCGATGCATACAACGATTTTGAGAGGAAGCATGCCATTTTGAGTGACGGAGACCAAAAGAGGGATTGGGAACTCTGGAACGAATCGTTTCTGCCAAAAAAATATGGAAGGCCTTTTGTTGGCAGAAGTCATTTTTCGGAATCTGCGGTTGTTGGAACATAAGTGGACGATTTGGGGAAGAAAATAATGTTTGACATGACTACAATGAATTTGATTTCAAGTGAATGTTTTGTGACATGATCTCTTTTGTTGCTATTGTCATTATGATGCACATCTTCAAAGTGAAATTTTGAGAATAACTTAATGTCATGTTTTGAAGCTCTTGATTTGAATGTAGAGGCATGAGAACTTGTCGATTGTGCGAATTCACTGATGTTACGAAACTTCGATGATTTATGATGAAACGAATTCATAAAATGTTTCTACAGTTTATATTATGCTATACAAATACTGCACAATGACTTTTATATGAGGCAAAAGTATTATTTTGTACACGAGATCGTTACGTTAAAATATTTATTTTGTTACTACTTTATGTATTAGTCATAATTCTTTTCCTTACTAACCCCCCTCCTCCTCAACCCTTCTCCACTAAAAAAGGATTTGTTGTATTGTCATATTTATTGAAAAATATATTTAAAAAAATCTTATGTCAGACCTTATTGCTTTTGCTAAATGAGTCCAATAGTTTCATATAATTGCCCTTAACTAAAGTAAATTTTAAGATCATTTTTCATTTTACGAGTACATTTAGTTGACATAGTAATTTTAAACTGTCAATCACATCATGGGTGATTCTGGTCCAAATTTTCTGAAAATTCTAAAAAGTCGGACTTAAATCCGAAAATTCGGACGTAAATCATAACATCGCGAATTTCGACGAATGATCACCGAAAAGAATAAATTTTGTCAATCGTTCGAAGAAAAATTGTTAATTTTGAAACAGGATCGCGGGAAAAAAGCTAATTTTGTTAGGCAATCACGATAAAACGGCAAATTTCGTCAAAGGATCGTGAAAATGCTGCAAATTTTATTCAAAAGATTGTGAAAAAAGCAAGTTCCGTCAAAAGATCGGAAAAACAGCAGATTTCGCCAAAAGAAGGCAAATTTCATCATTATATCGCGAAAAAACGACAAATTTTGCCAAAAATGGCGCGAAAACAAAACAGTGAGTGTCGAGAGGGAATTTCGTCCAAAAATAGGGAAAAACGGCAAATTTCGCAAAAAGACTACAAATTTCGTCAAAAGATCTAAAAAAAAGGCAAATTTCGTAACAGATTGCGAAAAAGGAGCGAATTTGCCAAAAAGGCGCAAAAACAAAATAATTAATGTCGGGAGTGGATTTACCCCCTCCCACGTCTATTGTAATTTTTCAGGAAATTTGATGTGAATTTCAGATTTTTTTTTCTTTTTTTTACTCAGAATCATCCTTGCATCCCTTACCTTTTATTTATACTCTATTACGATTTTTTTTTTCATCAAAATCGCTGGAGCATTTTAGAAGTTAACGGGGTTTTAGCTGAAAAGTACAGTTTTTCGGAGAGTTAAAAACTTCGACATTTCTAACATGAGAGGGATTTTTCCTCACATGAATTAAAAAATATATAAGCATTTGAATAGAATTAAGTTACATACATTAAATAAGTATTATTGCAGTTGTTTCTCACTTTTTTAAAGCTATCAATAAATAAACAAATAAATATAAATTTAAAAACTTGACCGGAAACTAAGAATATATGAATAATAGCAATGCATAATTTTTCAATAAACTCTCCTATTTCAGATAGATCTCCCATAAATACCCTACATAAACTTGCTGGACACTTTCTCAATTCGTTCGAAACTTCTTTATTTTTAAGTTGTTGTTCTTTTATAAATCGATATTTGTTTTTGAAGCTAATGAAAAATGTTTCAACTCTTTGCAATTCTCTCTATTATGATGCGGGTGAGCCAAGATTCGGATCATCAATGCCAATTATTGGAGTCAGAACTCGTTCTGGTCCTGTCCCAACTCTTTTTGTTGAAGATCGCCAACTCTATGCTTAATGAGATATAATATAGAAAAAAGAAAACATTTCAGTTGAATGGGAGACATTTTTTTAAAATTAAATACATTCAGCAAGAGTTTTTTACTTATAGGGATATCATAATTACTAAGTGTATAAAATCTACGGTACTTTATACTGCATTTAGTAATATTAGATCAAAATTATTTTTCTACTAGACTAATCTTAAAATATTCTATAATGATGAAAAATTGAACACAGGTTTCATAGACACCAGTTCTGGTAAGATTCCACAAGAAGGGCATAATGTGCTAATCTAAATTTGCAGATAATTAGAAACAGATTAGGTAATTAGTGATAAGTTTCTAAGGGGACATGTTCTTATCGTAAAATTACTAAAAAATAGTGATTTCTTTTTTGTATATTTATCATCCTTTGGGGATTTTTATTTATTGTACAGTTAACAAACTACCTTTAACACGAACAAAAAGTTCCCCTTGAGTGTTCTCGCGTTAATGAGATCCGACTGTAATAGCAAAAACATGCTTGTTTAAAACACTGAAAATGCTCTTGTGGTTTCTCTCTTTAAAAAAAAAAAAATAATAAAATAAAATAAAATCGAGCAAAAACTAAGAGTATATGAATAATATCATTGCATAATTTTTCAATCAACTTTCGTTTTACAGAGAGATCTGCCAAAAGTCCCCTACATAAAGTGCTTGAAACTTTCTCAATTCGCTCGAAACTTCTTTATTTTTAAGTTGTTGTTCCTTTATAAATCAATGTTTGTTTTTTGGAGCTAATGAAAAATGATGTTTCGACTGTTTGCAACTCTCTCCATTATGATGCGGGTGAGCCAAGATTCGGATCATCAATACCAATTACTGGAGTCGGAACTCGTTCTGGTCCTGTCCCAACTCTTTTGTTCAATATCGCCAACATTACACTCAATGAGATATTATACCGAAAAAAAGAAAACATTTCAGTAGGGAAGGGAGGAGACATTTTTTTTTTTTTTTTTTTTTTTTACTATATTCATCATGCGTTTTTTACTTATAGTGATACCATAATTACTAAGTTTATAAAATCTACGGTGCTTTATACTGCATTTAGGAATATTCGATCAAAATAATTTTCTACTAATCTAATCTTAAAATATTCTATAATGATAAAATATTGAACCCAAGTTTCATGGACACCAGTTCTGGTACGTTTCCAAGAAAGGGATAATTTGCTAACCTAAATTTGCAGATAATTAGAAACAGATTAGGTAATTAGTGATAAGTTTCTAGGGTGGCACGTTTTTACCGTATAATTAATAAAAAATAGTGATTTCCTTTTTGTGTATATTTATCATCCTTTTCGGATTTTTCACAATTGTACAGTTAACGAACTACTTTTAATACGAACAAAAAGTTTCCCTTTGAGTGATCGCGCATTAATGAGGTCCGACTATATAGTAGAAAAAACATGCGTGTTTAAAACACTGAAAATACCCCTGTGTTTTCTCTTTTTTTTTCTTTAAGTTTCACAAATAAATAAATAAATTTAAAAAATCGAGCAAAAACTAAGAATATGCGAAAATTGCATTGTATAATTTTTCAAACAACCTTCGTATTACAGGCAGATCAGACAAAAATCCCCTACATAAAGTGCTGGACACTTTCTCAATTCGTTCGAAACTTCTTTATATTTTTAAGTTGTTGTTCTTTTATAAATCAATGTTTGTTTTTGGAGCTAATGAAAAATGATGTTTCGACTGTTTGCAACTCTCTCCATTATGATGCGGGTGAGCCAAGATTCGGATCATCAATACCAATTACTGGAGTCGGAACTCGTTCTGGTCCTGTCCCAACTCTTTTGTTGAAGATCGCCAACTTGACACTTAATGAGATATAATATAGAAAAAAGTAAACATATCAGTAGAGCGGAGGACATTTTTTTTTAAATTTAACTGTATTCATCAAGAGTTTTTTTACTTAGTAGTATCATAATTACTAATTTTATAAAATCTACCGTGCTTTATACTGCATTTAGTAATATTAGATGAAAATTATTTTCTACTATAGACTAATCTTAAAACATTCTATGATGATGAAAGATTGAACTCAGGTTTCATAGACATCAGTTCTGGTAAGTTTCCAAGAAGGGGATTTGCTAAGCTAAATTTTTAGATAATTAGAAACAGATTAGGTAATTAGTGATAAGTTTCTAGGTTGACATGTTCTAATCATATAATTAATAAAAATAGTGATTACTTTTTGTGTATATTTATCATCCTTTTTCGGATTTTCCACTTTCGTACTGTTAACATTGGAAACAAATAGTGATATTGGCAGCTACAGCTTCAATGTAAGTTAATCAATATTATTGTTGTTGTTACTTTTATCTAATAAAATTTTATGAATTTACATATTTTACTATGATGCTTGATCTGAAACTTTCGATAAAATATTTCTCACATATTTTTCAAATTGAGAATGAGTCTAAGATTTCTTTTCTACTTTAGGTTCTACATTTTTGAGATGCTTAAGCTTTTAATTCATAAATAATCTCTGAATTGCATTTTAAAAATACTATTCAACCATTTTTTATGCGCAATTTCGTTGGTAAAAAGTGACTTCTAATTCAATCATGAATAAGCTTCGAAAATTACTCTGAGAATGGGATACTCCTTTTTAGA
This sequence comes from Maratus speculifer, assembly GCA_964019185.1. NCBI lineage: Eukaryota > Metazoa > Arthropoda > Arachnida > Araneae > Salticidae > Maratus > Maratus speculifer. The sequence continues at coordinate 259,897,311 of OZ025294.1, forward strand.
CAAAGATTTTCAAACCAATGAAAGGTTCAAAGGTTTCAGCTATGTGCTGTAGTTTTTTTTTTTTTTTTTTTTTTTTTAACCATTTGAAAAATGGTTGTTGTTTTCGGGAGAATGGACCCGATGATGTTACCACTTTTGAATGATGTTACCACTTTTGAATGATGTGGTCACTTTTGAATTTAAATTAATTTCTTTACTTTTAGAAGAGTTTTTATTTGAATTTAAATTAAATTCTTTACTTTTAGAAGAATTTTTATTTGAATAGTAAATTAAAATGGTTAAAATCATTGTAATAAAGGAGAAAACTAACAAATTTAAAAATGGGTAGACGGAAATTAACAGATACGGAAAAAGCCGAAGCCAAAGAAATGAATGAACGTGAATATCGCATTCAATGATATTAAACACAGTCAACATGTATAAGTTGCTTATTAGTTTGGCGATTCGTATCATTTGGCGAAATTGGTCGACGGGATAACTGAGTAATACTGTATTTGGTTTGGCGCAAAAACGTCTTTCAATGCAGAAAATGATAAAATCAAAAGATTATTGAGCCGCTGAAAACCAATTACGTGTTGAAAGGCGATCACGAAAAAGGAAGCAATTTAATGCCGAACCGATTAATTGTAAAACATCATGTCGCCAGGGCGACCAATCCACTAGCCATGGCGTTTTACTATCGGTCGGTTCTAACCAGGAAAATTTGAGTGCCAATAGTGATTCTAATAAGCCGGAAAATGTTATAGCTATTACTCTTGATTTTCCACCACCTAAAAAGAAAACTAAAAAGCAATCGGCTTGGGAAAAACTGGGAAAAAACTTTTTTGATTCGATGTCTGATGGACCCATTCACAGATGCATCTGCTGCGATCGATTTTGGTTTAAAACCTCCATCACCAAAATTCTGCTCTGTAAAATCAAACAATATATGCCAAAGTCTTACAAGTATAACAGTATATGCCAAAGCTGTATTTTAATAATGATTACTTTTGCACCAACAATGTTAAATAGTTTGAAATGTTTCTTTCGTCGCCAACTTTTATGCTTGGCGACAATAGAGTGATATAACTTAAACGAACCGTACCTTCAAATTGCAGCATGTATAAAGTCATTTATAGCAGTGGCACGGATAATACACAATAAAACAACTGGTATTTAGCTTAAAATGATAGATGAATGTATCGAGTGAAACATTTTTCAAATGGTTGGGGTAATTTCTTAAATTACAATTTTTTTTTTTTTTTTTTTTTTTTTTTTGTTATAGAAATAAATAAATAAATAAATATTTTTTGTCTTATTTTGTGACACGTACTATAAATATTTTCGTGTTTGTCAGTTTTCTTGTGGATTAGCGGTATATCCCAGTCAGGAGGTAACATTGTTCAAATAAATCTGTAATTAACGGATACGTTTTCTCTGAATTTTACAGAAAAAGTACCTTTTCACGACATAAGGGCATTATCCGTTAAAAATCTGAAAATTTCATCATATTTCTTAAAAATCAAGAAATAAACATCGATTGAAGAAAACAACGCGGAGATACTCCATTATCTGCCGCGGATTTATTTTGAATGTTTGCAAAACTGACATGTTGCAGCACAGAAATAAAAAAACTCACCGAAAGATTTCTGGCTGTTTTGCTAGACTTGTATCATGCTTCTGAATTGCAAATGCTTTTGTCATCTATATTAAATATCATTTTATTTCTTATCAACTTTATTATACCAAATTTATACAAACTTTGTAATGGACAGTTACCGCTTCTTCAAACAGTATTTTTCCTTTCTTTATATTCCGAAACGGAAAAATCTACTAACAGAACTGAAAAAGTCCGGCAACTTTGCTGCCAATAATTTAACCGTAAATTCACGGATTTTTTTTCTTTCTTTTAACAGTGAAGGCTAATGCGAAATCCCCTTTGTTTAGCTAAAAGCAAGCTTGCTACTCACTTTATCAACCTAAAAAGATGAAAAATTGAATGAACCTTTAATCCAGGCATTTGGTAAAAAATAAATGCAAGTTTTGGTGTAGTTTTGATTTTTGGTTCCCTTTATGTTTTTTGGGTCGCTGATTACGAATCTGGCATTATCCAACAAAATTTCTCCCCGGAAATACGTTTTTTTGGCAAAAAACGTGTAAAAAACGTGGCTTTTTTTCGTTTTTTCTAAATAACTTCAAAATTATGCATTTTACATAAAAGTCATCAATACATAAATTAAAGAACAGAAAATTTCCTACATTTTATGTATTTAAAGTTTTTTTCTCTGATCAATGGTTTAGCCGTGAGAGAGCTGCAAAAATAGGTGTGAAAAGCAAAAATTCTGAAAAACGCGAATTACAGCACCGTACATCGATGAAACTTGAAGAACAACCATTTTACACAAAATTTCCCCACTTAATAATACTAAATATATTATTATTGACTATATTTTATTAATCTGATGTTCATTGTTTCTTTCATAACTAAAAAATAAATAAAAATGAGCATATCTGTGAGCAAAATCTTCATTTGTTATTATAAAATAATAATAGTAATAATTTCTTAATTTGATTTTTAAATAATGTAAATAAAATAACTAAAACAGGCTTTAACTGATCCCATCTGCACTTTCCCCCTTGATTGAAGGGGTGCAAGTATGAAATAGCGTTGGTCAAGCGCCTACCCCGGCAACCCATGTCCACGTCGAGTGGAATACTACCCCCCCCCCCCTTTTCCAGCAGTCTCGCCTCTATTAGAAATATGCGTCGCACAGATCACTAGCTTATCAGAAGGACACATTCCTCTCAGTTTCTATATGCAACTGCTTACTTATAATTTTTTAATTCACTGATTGAGTCTTCGTGAATATAGTGAACATCTAAAAGGATTTTGCGCGATATCGCTGAGTTTTACTTGTGACTTTCCTTTAAAAGAGGGGTCAGTGAAAGTTAGTCGAGGTGTTGCAGCGTTAATCAAGGCAAGTACAGAAAGAAAGGATGGAAAGGCAATTTTCCTAAAGGGGAAAATCTCAGTAGATGTGCATGTTAAGTGTAGAAAAGCATACGTAAATGAACGGATGATTACTGCTTATCTGAAGAAGATTGAGGAACAAAGTGCTAGCACTTCTCAAATTTTAAGATCATCAACTCCTCAGTTTAATTTTCGAACTAATTGTTTTATATGTGGACTGTGCATTTCGGAAGAGTTCATCGCAACACAAGCGAAAAATCCACCAAGCGAATGCAATATTGTATACAGTGTGCGACACATGGGATTCAAAAGTACAATTCTGAAAGAGCAAGAGCTCGCAATGATGATTATGGGCAGGCTATAATTCAACGCATCGAACCAGTGAATGATTTGATCGCAGCAAATGCTCAATACCACATCAAATGTTTTAAATATATTTATGGGAGGCCGAAGGTCCAAGAACAGTAGAAACGTGGTCCATTTGCCGAGGTAATCGACAGAGCAATGCAAAGTATATTACGATTACCTTGAAAATCATAATGACGGGTGCCAATTCTCCATGGAAGAGCTAATGAAACAGGTTACAGGGAGTTATCAACCTGAACTGTAAAGTTTAACCTCATTGAGAGATATGGAGACGACATACTGATCACAAAGAATCAGAAAAAAAGTCCATTGTGTGTTTCAAGAATATAGGAGGGAAGATACTGACTAATGCATGGTATCAGCAAACATGTAAATGTGATCGAGATGAGAGGCTGCGAGTGGTTGAAGCAGCAGGAAAAATTATTTGTGAAGATATCAGATAGAAGATTTGCTTCGGGAAACTGCAACAACATCGAGTTGTGTGTCAAGACGAAGAGGATGAGCTAGACTTTGAAACCGATCTGGAAATGGATTGCCCACACAATGAATCAGAGGTCCCAATGGAAGGGGAGATAGTCATGCCGCAAGGTATCAAATATTTACTATGAAAAAAAAATTTATTTATAATATTAATAGTTATAAAAACACCCACTAATTACATTCGTCTATTTTCTATTTTGTAAATGTCGGTGAAAAACAGGGACCCTCAAATAAAAGAAAGCGGAAATAGTACTTTGTTTTTTTTAAGTAAATGTGCTTACTAAATGTACATAATTATTTATAATTAAAAAATAATGACTCGTCGTTTTTATTGTTAGCAACTTCATTGTAAAATATAGTCGATCATAATATCTTCAGTATCATTTAAAGTCAATCTTTGCGAAAAATGGCCAGTTTTCATGTTAAATCTAATGTACAGTGCCATAGTTCCTATTTTCCAGATTTTTTTTTATTATCACACGCACATTTTGAACTTCGAGAACTTTAAGAACTGGAATCCGTGTCAGATTTTATATGTTAAAGCCCGTGTTAGTTATTTTATTTACATTATTTAAAAGCCAAATTAAGAAATTATTACTATTATTATTTTATAATAGCAAATGAAGATTTTGATCATAAAAATGTTCATTTTTATTTATTTTTTTTGCTATGAAAGAAACAATGACCATCAGATTAATAAAATATAGTCAATAATAATACATTTAGTATTTATTAAGTGGGGAAAATTTGCGTAAAATGGTTGTTTTTCATGTTTCATCGACGTACGGTACTGTAATTCACGTTTTTCAGAATTTTTTGCTTTTCACACCCATTTTTGCGGCTCTCTCACGGCTAAACCATTGATACGAGAAAAAACTTTAAATACATAAAATGTAGGAAATTTTGTGTTCTTTAATTTATTTATTGACGACTTTTATGTGAAATGCATAATTTTGAAGTTATTTTGAAAAAACGAAAAAAAGCCACGTTTTTTGCACGTTTTTTGCCAAAAAAAACGTGTTTCCGGGGAGAAATTTCGTTGGATAATGCCAGATTCATGTTCAGCGAACCAAAAAACATAAAGGGAGCCAAAAATCAAAACTACACCAAAACTTGCATTTATTTGTCTTTTTTGAGCACGTAATGCCTGGACTACACTTATCCAGTTGTCCAGAGAAGAATCTCGGACTTGTAATTGGAAAGCTGGACACGTTGATCACTGAACTGCCTGGCTTCATATTTATCATAACACAAAAATGAAAAGATTTCATTGCTTGGTCAGAATCTGTGATGAGCGTTTCAGTGATTACTTGATTTGCAGATTGATTATGAGTACGTTTAGAATCACTTGTTGAGCAAAATAATGTTTATTAACATTAAATTTTTATAGACGTCAGTTTGGCCAATTCATGATAGATCTGATGGTTTTTGAATTGTTTGATTAAATAAATCTTCAAAAATCTAACTATCCGTTTCATGAAGCGAATAGACTTTTAACAATACAACAATTAAAATGTTATATAGCACAGCCTGTTTGCAGGCTATTTTTTAAAACCCTGTATACGATCAATGTTTGTAAATGTTCTTTTAAAAACAGATATGTTTATTCAAAGGAAAAACTCTTCTTAAAATGTGTCTGACATAATTTTTCTTCTACTTACTTTTTTTAGGCCACAAAAAGTATTACCTTGACGGCCAGACGCCCTATTGTCCGATCTGTGGAACTCCAGTGCAATCGTCCGAGCTCTCAGCTCATTATGAATTCGAAGTTGACAAATTACTCGAAATGAGCAAGTGAGTATATAACTAATGACAAAACAAATAACACATTCAAAGGTAGGGTGATTAAACGGGATTACTTAAGGGTGTATTCGAAAAAACGCTTTTCCACCTTCAACAGCTCGAAATTTTCCGATGCAATTTCAAACACATTTTTTTAAAGTAGAAACATGAAACTTGCTGAGGGGATTTTTGAAAAGACGTTTGAGGGGCCGTGTGATGTCATTTTATGATCAATTCAATAGAATTTCATTTATAAACAATTATATTCTCAGTATGATCCATTTTTTTCGTTCCCAAATCTCCCGCTTTGGAAAAATTAGTTCAAAATGTCGTTTTTGATTGCTTTTTTTTTTTTGCAATATTTTCTGCATTAATGAAAGAATCGACAATCATGGCACTTTGTGTACTTTCTAAATAAGACAATTTGCCGGTTTGGTGCATTTGAGAGCAAAAGTGAATTCAAAAATAAATCTGAAAATAAGCAGTTTAAATCGAAATACACCCTTAATTGATTTTTTTTCCGTTTCTTGCAATGTACCTTAACAGGTCGATGTAGGGTTTTTTTCTTAAATTCCTATTTCGAAGAGTTGGGGAGGGGGAGCGAGAAACGGAGTTATTTTGTGAAAATTTAAAATATTTTTGAGAAAAATAACTGTTTGTAATAAACGATCAAATTTAGTTACTTGAATCAGAATTAAGTATTTATTAATACGAACAATTTAACAACTCCTTTGCCTTTCTAGTGAGTTTTTTTTCCTCGCGCAGATTACAAATTTTAAATCTTCAGAATAATATTAAAATAATAATAATAGCTTGTTTTTATGGAATGGAATTGTGTAAAGAGACCCTCATAAGACTCAATTCTTGTCTGGACTGACTACTGAATTTAAAATATTCTATCTAGTTATCTGGAAAGAACAATAAACATAACAGTTAATTTACTTTGGATGTGTAAATACTCAGAATTCATTTGACACATGGTTACTAATAAAATACACCATTAAAATTTTACAAAATTTTAAATTTTGACTGAAGCGATATTTAAAAAAAATGTTTTTGTAATCGAATGATTGTATAGGGAAAATTAATTTTAATTGATAGGACAAATTCTTTTTTGATGTTCTCTTTTGAATTTCCTTCATAATCAAATTTAAATATTCATAACAATATTATTATTGTTCCAGATGCATCAGTCAACAATTAGAGGCTTCGTCCATACATTCAGTAAGTATTCATGTCGTATATTTTCATGTATATGTTCATTAAAATCACAGTACCGCAGTTTATTTCAATCGGTATGTAAAATGTTACAAAAGAAAAAAAAATGCATTAAAGAAATCGACCGAGGAGAGGACGTTAGTGAAATTAAAATAATAGTATTGAAAATTGGTCTGATTTATTGAGTATTCTTCTAACACCTTGGAAGTTCTAGAAATATAACGCAAAATTAAAAACTTCCTTTACATCAATGGGGCTAGTCACTCAGCCTCCAAATCCCCCTCACGAATGTAAAGTCTATAGGCGTTTGATGCATTCGTAAATTTAAAATATCTGGAAATATCGAAAAATTAATATTTTTACTTTCTATTTTTTTTAATACAATTTTTAAAAGATGTCTCTCTTTTTTTCTTAGATTTCCTAATCTTTTTAAAGTACCGGGTGTCCCAAAAGACTGATGGATTTTAAAATTCAATAACTTGCAAACGGTGACAGCTATTTAAAAAATTTTTGCAGCAGGGTTATGTATAATGTCAGGAGTTTTTTTTACCGTAGTTTTTTATTTTAGATCGCATCTCAAACAATAGGTGGCGCTGACGGCGATTGAAGGCCAGGTGATCAGTGCTCAGTGAAGCATCGAACTGGCCTTCAATCGCCGTCAGCGCCACCTTTTGTTTGAGATGCGAACTAAAATAAAAAATTACGGTAAAAAAAGACTCCTGACATTGTATATAACCATCCTGCAAAAATTTTTAAATAGCTGTCACCGTTTGCAAGTTATTGAATTTTAAAATCCATCAGTCATTTTTGGGACACCCGGTATATACTTAATTTTGTATGAGATGTTAAAATTTTACTCAAAGTTCGCAGCTTTTAGCACATAAAATATTAAATTAATCATAGATTTTAGTAACATTTTGAGAACTAAGAAAAAGAGAAGCATCCTTTAAGAAGAGTCACATAAAAAGAATTTTAAAATGTTGATTTTCCCAAGATATAATTTAAATATAAGGAATGCATCAAACTTCCATAGACCTAACATTACGGAGGAGATTACTAAAGCTGAGTGATCAACCCCTTAATCAAAAATATATTGCAACGTTGATTTGGCAATTTAATGAACTATAGAAAGGTGTGCTTTATTTTACTGAAAGCACCTTTATTTCGTTTAACAATTTACGACATCAGGATTACAGCCACCAAATTTTTTTTCAATATAGCGCTGAAATTTTTAACACACACCGTAAAAAAAAAAAAAAAAAAAAAAAAAAAAAAAAAAAAAAAATCTGCAAAGATACTAAACCTTTTCTAGGAAACTGGGATTCCAAGAACTTTTCCTGTAACGGTAACAGCAAAAATTCAAGTTTCAGAATCGATATATATATATATATATAAACGAAAAACATTATGGAGTCAAATTTCAAAGCTGTTTTCTTTTAAAAACCGTTTTAATATATTAGATTTTCATATATTAGATCAATAGTTAAACAGCTATTAACCATTCAAGTATAGAGTGTGAATAAACATTTTTAAATTTTTGCGCACCCCTATTTCTAAATAGCAATATTTATCTTATTTTACTAACTTACACAGGAAAGTAATTAGAAAACTATGTTCTTTTTAAATCTTTTTAAAATAGTTAGACGATTATTAACATTTTCACGTCGTAGGTGCTCATACAACTTTTATGTTTTGTGAATTACTATTTCTGAATAGCAATATCTGCATTATTAATCGCAAAAATTCAGCTATAAGATAAGGTGATTAGGTTTATATTTTGGAAAGGATATTCTCAAATTATAATCATATATATTTTTTCCATTCTCATATTTATTGATATTTTGTTTTTTCTTCCCAGCCATTTTCCTCTCCAATGTGCATGGTTCGGAAAGATGACAAGAGCAAGCCAGAATCGAGGTGGGAGGTTAGTTGATTATTCAATATGTGTTATGTTTTTGCAATAATACATTTGTTCTATTTAGCTATCTTGACCTTTTTTCCCCCTTCCAAAACATGTAATGTGTTACTCGTGCAAAAGTTTCATGAATATAATTTTTACACTAATTCGATAACTGGGTGTTGCTGATAAATCTGAAATATGTTCTCAATAGCGTTTCTGTTGAGATTTACTCTGTTTAATTTTCCGAGAGGATCTGGTCTGGTTAGTTTTTAGCTAAAAGAATTCAATTAATTTTGAAGAAAGAGTCTTTATAATTATTGAAAAAATATTTATGGTAGTTTATTGGAATGTTTTACTATTTAATACTAATGTTTCACTGATATCGATTTTCAATGAAATATGGTGTTTAATGTATTAGCAGAGTTTCTCTTACGGTTTTAAAAAATGCAATGTAGCTTGTGTGGGAAATTGTAAGGGCATGTTTTGGATTTCCAAGGACATATTTGAAATTCTTAAGAGCATTTTTTTTTCTTTTAATGATTTTTTTTTTATTTTTAATAGTATTTTTAGTATTTAAAGGACGCAGACTAAGTGCATTTTGAAGAAAAAAATAAGACTGTTAAAGTGAATAAAACGATTTTTATTTGACGGAGTTAGTCGAATTGACTTCTGAACTCCTCATTTAGTAGTCTTATTAAGTCTTTTCAAGACAGCAATGAATCAATTTTTACTATCCAAGTAATTTTTTAATACACAGAGTAACAAAGGAACTTTCTTTCAAGAGGCGGCAAGTAGAGCAACAATATTTTTAATGAGGAGCAAGAAGGATGCTATTTTGAAAACCTAAGGGCAGGCAGGGTGCAACATCTTCCTAAAACTCACTAGAAAAAGCTCTAAAAATTGTATAAATTATCAACCCGTATTCACCAATTTTTATCTTTATTTTAATCTTCAAATCTAAATGATGATTATAATTATTATTAGTACATTGTTATTTTAATGAAACAAGCTATCAAAATACTATTTTAAATTGATTTTAATAACAACATACTGATAAATACCTATTTAAATGTTTAAATATTTGTATTCATCAAGAAAACTCAATTTTTCATTTCAAGTAAAACGTAATGCAATTAGTTAGTTGCACTTGCCAGTATATCTTTTATATGAATTGATACTGTCTTTTAAAATCACTATAATTCAGCGTTTAAAATGGCGATTTATTGAGTACACCAAGACAAATTAATAAATCAAATGATTATGTGCCATACAGCTTAATCTTACTTAAATATTAACATACAAACTATAATACTAAGAAATAATAAGAAACCTTATTTTTGTTTTACTCATTTTTCTTTTCTTTTTATTTCAGACATATCAAAGGGTGAAAGGCAATCGCACAACAAGATTAACATGTAAGTAACTACTCCATCCTTAGTGAAGGAATTTTTACAAAATCATCTATTTAGTGATTTTGTTTTTCTTCATTTTTGCTGTGATTTTATTTAATTGATTTTCCCCTTTGGGTTTTTTTTCTTCAAGCAGCGCGATGCCTGATCAAACGAAAAAAATGGGATGATGACCGAATACAAGATGATCACCTCCTACCACCAGCTCTTCGGAAGGTAAATTTCTGCAATCAGCATTGCAAACATTTTTCTTGCGTGTTTAGTTAGTTTAACGAGCTACTTTAGTCAAATGAAAAGACACGTTAATTAATACTAATCCTATGGAAGAAATGTATAAAGATATATCTCGGTTGCATTTCAACAATTTTTTTTCTTTGCATAAGATAGATCAGTTTAACCATTGCAGATATTTTTATGAGGGTGCGCTAGTATTCTAAACCGGATCCGAAAATTAAACACTGTCAAAGAAAAAAAAAGGACAATTTGGCTCTACGGGGGGTGGGGGGGGGGTGAAGGGTGATCCTCTAGTAAACCTAATGAGGTATCGTAGGATGATAAAGAAATAGCCCGTAAGACATGGTGACGTCACTGCAACGTCGTTGTGAAGTCATATTGTGACTTTGTGACCTTCGATTGTCGATGTGACGTCACGTGACGTCGATGTGAAGTCACAGTGACTAAAATGTGAAGTCGTTATGGCCGTTTTAGAGCTTTTTTGTGACGTCACAATGTGACCAATTTGTGAAAAGTGTGTCATTTGTGACTACTTGGACATTAACGTTGTGACGATTTTCTAAAAATTTTTAAGAAAGTCACATTTCAGTCACAATGTGACGTCACTGAGTGGTGGCATTTTGGTCACAGATGTGATGTGACCAAAGTGACTTACAGTGACGTCACTGTGACCATGCATGCTATGAGGGAGGTTATTTTAATAAGTTGATCCAAAGCGCAGAAAATACTTGCTACATATAACTTTGTATCAGATTGGATCGCCTATGTGAGATTTTAAATGTAAATAATTTTTGGTTTCTATGTAAATAATTTGTAAATAAATTGTTCTTTAGCAATAATTAAATAAGTTTAGTATTTTTTGATAATCCTTCTCACATCGAACCCGATATCACGTATTCATATCGATGGTGTGGCAGCCTATCAAATAAAATAACACTTTTATGAAGTCTGTACGAGTGCTGATCGTGGACCCCGGAAAATACGAAATAGGGACTAAACTTGTAGTTAAGTGTTATATGTGTAAATCAGTTAAGTAGTTAATGTGTTAACTACTTCATCCTGGTTTTTTATTATGTATTTTATGACATGTTTCGATTTCCCTCGCTTTGTTATAATGCATTTCTGAAGCAGTGAAACAGTAGTTGGCGATACTAATGTTACATGATACTGATAGTTATATTGTTTGAAATATCTTTTTAAAAATACAGGGAAACTTCCTTTTAATGAAGTCTTTATTTAATGAAGTTTTCTACATAATGAAATTTTAGCTGGACCTTTTCTAAGAAATCCTTAACATGTCAATTAATATCCTTGTTACGAAAAATATATTCTGTATAACGAAGTTTATTCCACTTTAATCCATGCATAAAATTCAAACGGCTAGGTTGCCTGTTGCGATGGATGTATGAATGCATTTTAGAGGATTGTTATGAAAATGAAATTATTTATTTATTTACTCATTTGCATTCATAAGAAAGGCTAAAAACCTTCGATACAATAAGATAGGAATTCCAGTTTCACGAAAATGTTACAGATAAATTGTTTGAATACTAACAAAAGTGCGAAATTTTTTTATGTACCATATATTTTTTATAAGAAACCTGTACAAACTTTTTTTAATGCTGTTCTCAACTGCTCTACTGAATAAGCGCAAAACATTTTAACACATTTACAAACCCATTTTTTAGTAGAAGGATGTAATTTGGAAGTCCTGACTGTGGAAGCAATTTCGAACTTTGTTTTCCATTTTACGAGTATAATTGAATTATTCTACCGGGTTCTGAGTGATTCCGATCACGTGTTTTTCTTCCTTCGTAAGACTTGTTTTTGTGCTTTTGTCGGGAAATGTGGTTCGGAACACCAACTTTGGCGGTTTGTGTTGAAAGATTTATTGCATTTGCAGAAAAACAGAAAAATGAGTGCGATTAGATAGTTTATGAACAACAACAACTTGCTAAATTCAGGCATTTCTGAACAAAAATAATTTAAAACTTATGTCACAAAATTGCCCTTTTTGATTTAAGAACACCCTTAAAAGCTTCAATTTTTGTTTATTTCTTTTTATTATGTGTTTTTAATCATTATTCTAATTAAAATTTTCTCATATGTCTACATATTACATAAAAAAAATTTACTGCTTAGATTAAAATACATTTTCCCAATATTTCCATATCATCTGCATTTATTATTTTATGCATGTGGCTTTAAATGCACAAATTTCATGAATTTGACTTGCTTTCTATTTAGCAAATTTTCTATTTAACGAAATGTTTAAGCGTAAAGATAAGACTTTGTTAAATGAAAGTTTCACTGAATGTCATATATACATATTGCTTTGTTGATAATGTTCCCAACTGGGTTTTAATTTCTGATTTTCACGTCTGTCTTCCTTTCAGCGTGACGGCATGGAAGTGGATTCAGCGGAAGCCTCGTCGATCGACAGCCGCGCTGACTTCAACTGGGCGGTGACTGCCAGACTTCACGCCTTCGCCTCCTTACAGAGGGCGCTCCCAGGTGAGGCAAGTTTACGTTATTTATATTCGATTTTTTTTCATCCCTTAACATTCCACCCAACTTTTTACAAGCTTTTAATATCTGTCTATATGTATACATCGAATTTCTTTTTTTTTTTTTTTTTCCTCAAACAAAAAATTGAACAATAAAATTTTATGGAATATTTGAAAATTGTTCAATACAGGGATTGCATACAAAACTATGTAAAAGCGTTTTTCTATTTTAATGTTATAAAATATTATAAAAATAGAAAAAAAAAACTTTTTTATGTTTTTTAAGAAGTTCTCGCCTTTGGCATAGCTGCGAATTGTCGATATTATCGGTAAGACTGGCTGCATTCAGATTGCAATACTTTCAGTTCAACTGAATTCTTGGAAAAGCCTATTGTATAGGACCCATTTGCCGTTTCTTCATAATAGCATGAAAACAAGTGAACAAAAGGATCGGGAGATAAGCAATCCACGCTACTTGACGGAAAGATTTGTCTTTTGCCGGACAACCATCCCTTTCCTGCAAAACTGATTAAAGATTTGAAAAAAAAAATAAATAAATAAATAAATAAATAAAAATAAAATACATGTCACCACAACAAACGAGCCGATACCGAACGGCAAGAAGCGGTCAGGTTTGTTTAAACTTCACTGTAAAAAAAAAAAAAAAAAAAAAAAAAAAGGACACGATTTTACGGAAGTATTACTGGTAATCTAAACGCTAGTATAATATACTGTTTTTTAACGGAAAATTTTCCGTAAATTCTGGAAAAAACACGGAAAAACAGAATATTTTACGGAAAAATTTCCGTTAAAAAACAGTAAATTATACCGGCGTCCAGATTACCTGTAATACTTCCGTAAAATTGTCCGTTTTTACAGTATTCAAGTTAGTTTGAGTGGAGTCGAGAAAACACATTTTTAATATGAAAAATGTATTACTTCTTTTAAATGTAGCTTTTTAATATACCTTATTTAGATTCATTTATTGAATATTTTTCGTATAAAGCGTATCTATTTTACTTGGGCTAAAATAACACACTGTAATGGAAATTATCGATTTGTTGGCAGCTATGCATTTGGCTGTGTGAAGCAGTGAAAGTATCATAAATTTCATAACAGGCAGTTTTCACAGTTAACAATAACATAATAAAAAAAAAAACCTGCATTTTATATTGTATTTAATGTTTGAAAGGAAGACGTCTTCGGGATTTCGTTTATGTTAACAAAATATCAATTAATAAAATGCAAATGGAAAACTTGTTGTTTTCAAATGTGATTTATAAACAGTTAACCATTCGACTATAATGGTATTTTGTTCTACAACTGGAGTTTAAGAGTAATAATTATAATTGTTAATTTCAATCTATTTTGAAAATGCCCTATTATTTTAGAAGATTTAAGAAAAGAAAAATCAACTTTATTTTAAAATTTGCTATTTTTTTTAAATTGTTAAAATTATATATATATATAAGATTGGGCATAATAAAGTACATACAATGTCAAAAGATAACTATGAAAAAATTAAGTCTGTTAATATATTTAACATAAAAACAATGGATAATGTTTTCCGCATTCAGTCAAAATTTTAGTTATTATTCAGAATTTTTATTCTTTTTTGCAATAAATTCCGAACAGCACTTCGGATACTGTATTAGTATCCGAAATCTTATCTATTCCAGTAAACCCTATTTGCTTTCTATTTTACAGGAAGTAAACTTGTAGTAAATTTGAGTAACGTGTATCAGTTTCATAAAATGTGAAATAGTTTAATCTAATTAAAACGCGCCACAAACAATGTCCCTTCCCCCAATATACTATTTCTGTAATCAAATACTTTTGGGTGGACATGTAAATAAGTAACAAATATTCTTTGCACCACAGATTGTACAGAATGTATGTTTTATATTTTAATATATACTTCATAGGCAGATCAATTTTATTATTTCGTATTACAGTGTGACTTCATTAAAATGCGCTTGAAACTAATTTTTCCCACTGGCCGTCATGTAACGGAATATTTTGGATTGTCCCTGTAATTGAGCTATACGCCACTTTTTCATAAAATTTGAAATGACTCGATAAAATTATGCAATAACTATACATTTTAAATTTAAAACGATTCAGTTGAATAGTTTTTGCTCTGTTATATGCGGACGGCCTGAATGACGACAACAGACTATACATAATTACGGACGCACCTAAAAAGAATCCGAAAGTTTTGGAATATACTCAAGGATCGATAATCCGCGCATCCATAATCCACAATTTTCTATAATTCGCATTATTTTACGAATGTAAACAGAAAAATACACAGTTAAGAAAATTTACAAATTCGTGATCAAAAATTGATTTTTTAAAATAAATAATAAAAAATTGAAAAAAAAATCATAATAAAACATCTACTTTTTAAAAAATGTAACTCTTTTATTTTATGAACAGTAAAAAACAAATTATATTACTGAATGTATGTAATTATTTTTATTTAAATGCACATATATATCTATTTTTTTAAAATAAAAATAACTTTAAAAAAGGCATTTTTTGATATAGCCTATTAATTTATTAGATTTCACAATTGTCTTTACATATTATACTGATTATAGAATTAAAATGTCTAATAATAATAAAATGATATATAATCCATTAGTATACTCTATAATCCGCAATGTTCCATAATCTACATAACTTTTGACCCCAACTTGTGCGGATAAGAACTTTGACGGTAGCTGCGTGTTCTAATCTTAATGTAGCTATTTTTATCTTATTTTATTTTATCTTTATTAACACATTGGCATTCATTGTTACACTAATTGACTATTTGATGTTTATTTCTGACTTCAATTTTATATTGTATTCGTTCAGCATTTTATATACTCATATGTTTTTTTTTTTTTTTAATTTCAGTTCCTGATTATGGCGGTAGAAAGTTCGAAGTGGCTGAAGACGAAAACCAAGAGTTAAATGTTGATGGTGACGATAGTGCTACCTACGGTCAACCACAGTATCCTTTTAGAATTAATATACTTATTTAGTACCTATACTTGAATCTGGAAATACAACTAAGCATATGTATCTCATTGTTTTTCTTTCTTTCTTTTTCTTTTTTTTTCTTTCTTTTCTTTCTTTCTTTTTTTTTCTTTTTTTTTTTTTCATATATTGGTAACAATGCATTGTAACCAGTATATCCCCCATTTTTAAGTTTTCAGCTTTAAACATCTTGACGCATTTTTGGAGGCATAAAATTGGCATGACTGTCTATTGCAGCTGTTCGGAATTGAATAAATTCTTTCTTTTTTTGATAAAATGCAATTCAGTAATTAAAAAAAGAAAGAAAGAAAGAAAAAGAATCGGGAAAATTGATTCACTCACTGCAAAGTTATTCGTGGGGAAAGAAAAAAAAAGTAACCCTTTATAGAAAGGTAAAAATAAAAGGTGCTCTTGCATTTTGATCTCTTAACAAACTGGATAAAATTTGAATACTATACTTAGTTATTTCTGACAGCTTGTTTACTACATGAAATCAAATATTCTGCGAATCCCCTCTACGATAATGTCATTACAAATATATTCCACAGCCTAAGAGGAACGGCTCAGATGAGGAGACAAAACCTGTACAGGTGTCTTTCTTGTACGTTTTATTAACGTTAGAAAAGAGAAATCTATAAATTAATATTTTTAATCTGCTTTCTGTGTTAGTCATCTTTAAGAGAATCTTTTTTTTTTTTTTTCTTAGTTGTTAGAATATTTCTAAAATATCTAATGTGAAGTATCGTAATATTACATGGTGATTTCTCAGCTTTTAACCATAAAATATTAGATTAAGAGTGTATTTTTAAAATATTTTGAAGACTAATAAAAAAAGAGACATCTTTTAAGAAGGGTACACAGTAAAAAAGAAGTTTAAAATGATTTCCTGGGGAGATATTTTAAATATACAAATGCATTTTACTGATAGATTTAACATTTGTGGCATCAGGAATTGTAAAGCTGACTAATTAACGGTCCGAATGAAGCAATAATAATTGTAACACTACACCAAACACTGTAAAATTTGTTTTGTATAAATACCGCACCTTTTGTAAACACAGAATAAAAAATAGTTTGAATTTTTACCTCGTAAACACCACGACATTTTTTTACGTAAATTAATACAGTAGTTTAATTTAAGATCTTCATAGTTTTAGTAATTTATCAGCTTTGAAATACTTGGAATAGGCTCATTTAAATGAGTCATGGCTTAAAATATTTTCTAATACAGATGTATACCATTTCTCAAAACCCCTCAAATTTCTGAATTAAAATTCGTCATTTCGTTTTAGTGATTGTCAAATATCTCGCGGTTTCTCTTTACAATAAACCAATAAATGAATCATTTTAAGATGATGACATTTGGAGAAAAATGACCTCAAAATTTCGAAAACGCCGCTTGATCTATTGAGTGAATATAATTCTGAAAGCCAAAACTTCTGTTCTATTGAGAATTTCAAGAAAACAACTATATCAAAATAGAGGTATCAAAACCTTAAATCTTCATAATTTATGAAATTTTAAAAATTTAAAGGTCCTGATACCTCTAATTTGATATAATTGTTTTCTTAAAATTCTCATTAGAACGAAAGTTATGGCTTTTAGAATTATACCCGCTTAATAGATGAAGTGAAGTTTCCGAAGTTTTAATTTTTTTTCAAATGACGTTTTTGGGCATAATGCACAGCACATCTTGAAAATTTCTGAATATTTTTTCATGAAACTTTCAAAATGTATGTTTCTTGTTAACCTATATATAAACAGAATCTAAAATTTCCTTTTTATTGTTCAAAATACTATCTATTTTTTAGTTATTTATATTGTTGAAATTTTGTTTTAGGTAAATACAACTTTGTATTGAAAATATAAAAATGTTTTAAATATAAATAAATTTATTTAGGTTCGGTGTCATTATTACAATCAGATGTATTACTAGATGCAAAAAAGTTCATTGTAGCTTCAAAATTTATTTTTAATCCTGAGCGTAAGTATTCAAATTACCAATTTTTTGCTTGACAAATATCTGATAGTTTGGAGCCCCTATAAATACAAATTATCCATCTTGAAATTTTTTCAAAAACATATAATGAAAGAGCACACTTATATCTTTCATTCCAATAAAAATTGTGCTTTAAATTCATATACATTTTAAAATATTAAATATTGAAAATGGCCCTTACCTCCCCCTTTTTTTTCTAATTTTAAGAGGCTGGAGACTGCTTTAAAATAGAAATTAAATAACATGTCCAAAATAGACATTAAATAATAATAATAATAATAATTCATTATTAACAGATATATTTTTCTTTTTTTAGAATGTCTTTCGTCTGTATTTTTTTTTTAAATTATTATTATTCAATAAAAATAATGTCCTTATAATCCTTAACTATTTCAAAGTTATACAGAAGCCGACATTATAACGTGCTCTACAGAAGACAATGCCGAAAACAAAGATCAAATTAGGAGGATACAGTCAAAGTAAGTAGATATAAAGGCAATACTGCCCCCTTTATAAGCGATCATAAAACAGAAAAATCGCTTTTATAAATTAACATGTAGAAAGTAAGCTTTAAATTATATATTTCAAGTAATTAGTTTTTTAAAAAGATATTTAACTGCACAATTTATTAATGGATGAGAAATATACAGCATCTATAAGATTATTGCATGAAAATTTACTAAAATGCTTTATGAAATCATTTTTTAATCATAAATTTTAAGCTTGATTTTCAGTTTTTTTCCCTCTTGAAATTTATAAAAGATAATAAAAATGAATACTCAATCATTATTATTATTATTATTATTATTTTAAATTATGATAATAGGAATTCCATAGTTCTTTAGTTACTTAGGACAGTTAAATTTAAATCACAGTGTAACTTTGATTTAAAAAAAATAAATAAATATAAAACAAACTTTTGACTTATATTTTATAAAAAAATTGAAATATTTTACAAAGGGAATGTTTTCTTTTTTTTCAGCGATTCAAATTACCAAAGGCATTCAGAATCCAGTCAGTGGACAGTAAATGGAGGTAAGGCTGAAATTTTTCTCTAAGTCTAAAACTTATTTAAATCTAACAAGTACAACGGAAATGTATACATCCGCGTTCATTAGTTAAATTGTAAAGTACATTCGCCCCTTTTAAAAACTTTGAAATTTAAGAAAATATTTATATGCTTATTCAAAAATATAACTTTTTTTTTGGGGAGGGGGGGGGGGGTTAGCTGTTAGTTGTCTTATAGACCCTCCTTTTTTTTTTTCAATTTTCGCAAAACTGATAATATTAACTAAGTTATCTGCTAAAGCAGTGTAATATTGCATATCTTATTATTAGTTGATAATTATTAAGTAATGAAAAATTCAATAAAAGCATGATTTGTAAAATTTAAGTGAAAAATTTAAGTACTAAAAATTGTCTTTGGAATTTAATTAAAATAAGTTTAACATAGATAATTTATAAACAAGCCTCAATTTAAATATTTGAAATGTCATTCAATTTTACAGACATTTTTTTTATAGCTTAATTTATTTTAATGTTAGATTTTTAATAAATTAGGAAATTAATATAAAATTAATCTGAAACTAAAGGAATGTTCTACATATTATTCAGATCTAATGTTTACATTTTATATCGTTTCAGTAGCAGAATACAATTGATGAAAATAGAAAATAAACAAAAAAATAATGTCGTGTTTTAAAAAATACGCTTTTCTCAATTAATAATTTAGTACTAACTACTTTATGATTATCCATGGAGAAATCAATTTAAAAATCTTAAAAGGACAAATGATTTTTTTTTTTCATATCCCGCTATGTCCTATGTTAAAACAGAAACATAACCAATATTATTTAATTTTTAATACATTCTTTTGCTTGCGTTTTCTATCAAGCGTTAAAAAAATAGCGGATTTCTCACAATCAAGCTCAACGTTCACGCTAAATATATTTTTAATGAGGACATTCCATTTTCGGAACTCGTTTCGAAAGTAAAAACATGCTCAAATATCTGCCATCAAAATCAAAAAAGAAAAAACTGAATTTTATACAGATCGATCGCAGCTATTCAATGACAAAAATAAATAAAAAACAAAACAAATAAATAAAAAATAAGATAAATAAATAAATGAAAAACATTAAAATGCAAACTAGATAAATTTCTTCCATAGAATTAGAATTAAGGAACGAGATTTTTCACGTGATTGAAGTTGACCCTGTACTGTAATGGAAATTTTGGACATAATTTTCAAGATGAATATTGAATGTTTGACTATTATACTTATAAACTTATTGTATTAAAATCATAAGCATTTTTATTTATAAAAACAACAATATGTCATGAAAAGTCGCATTTTCGAGTCTGGGAAAAAATATGTTTATCAGGTTTATTTTTAAAGAAGGGTGTCAGAGGACTATTATTCCCCCCCCCCCCCCCCAAAAAAAAAGGTTCTTTTAATTTCTAGCAAAATTTTATTGCATGTTTTAAAACGTTTCATTTATAATTGATATTAAATATCCATTGATAAATATCCTATACCTCATCTATACCACAGTAATGGTGTTCAATCCATTCACGGCTATTCTGCAAATTGATTTAAGCGGCTGATTTCAATACGCAGTTATAATACCATTATGATTCGCGCAAGTGTCGTTGCCAGGATTTTGTTTCGAAGGGTGTGGGATTGGAGAAGGGAATGGTGAGTCAGAATGACTTCGTGGATGGATGTAAAAATAGGGATAAAGTGTTCATAGTTAGATTTAAAAACTCTGATTTCGTGACTGCTTCGGGAATTCGGTTCAAATCGTTAATTTTGAAATCGTTCTGAAAAATCGTCTGTTTTTATCCAAAAATGAAAAACACCTTTTGGTTACATTAGTTTTTAAAAATCAACACCTGTTGATTTCTTGTGTTTACGTACAAAAATGAGTTCAGAAATTACATTAGAAAGTTACCTGTTTGAATTTGAGAGCATTCTTAATGTAGCACCTGAAAACTGCATAATGCATTCGAAAAACGACATGGCTGTATTCTGTTTAAAATACATCTAAAACATAATTGGCCCTGCATGCGCCTTATCATTCTCCGATTCAACCAAAATGGAAGGAAAATGCGAAGAAATTGACTTTCGTTCTGTTCTTAAAAATGGGGATAATGTAGTTAAGTTGCATATTGAACTTAGTAATTCAAGTAGATTAGAATAACTGGCTTGCTTTTTGCTCGACGCTAACGTTCTCGCCTCCTGGTCATTAGATGCTTGGTTCGAACACAACCGAAATCAGTTTACTTTCTCTTCCCCACGTTAATTTCCATTCAAAAGTTTTTAAACAGTTATTTTTAATTGCCGTATGATAATTGCAAATGGTATCCGTAATGATATAGTGATATCACATCCCCGCCCCTATTTCTTCAACAATGAAAATAACTCGATTGCCACCAATGTGAAGAAATTTCATAAAACAGCTTTTAAAATTAAAATTAGAACATAAAATTGGGATTATTTTAAAAAATAGCGAGTGCGAGCATATCTACAAAATAACTTGCATTCATTTAAAAAAATAATTATCAAAATTGGTTCAATAGAAAGCTCAGGCTAGATAACTAAAAAATAGTCTGTTCTTTTAAATATATTGATAGATAATAGATAATATATATTTTCATTTTTGAATAATCGCAAAGAAGGAAACAGAAGGTCGTGCATTTTTAAATTGAGCAAATTTAAAATTTTTCTATTTAAAAAAATATATATATACATACATATGGAGATTCTTCTTTAAAAAGTTCTTTTGAACACATAAGTAAATAAACTCGGAGGTAAATTAAATTCTGACACCGTTTTTAAACTTTTAAATGACTTATATTAAACGTTAATATTTACAAAAAAGATATTTACATAAGACTATTTACAAAGCAAACAATCATAACTCTAATTAATCAATTACATCTTATACGGGAACTCGTCTTCATCTTACATTCTTTTTACACCAACTTAAAACTAAAAACATTCCATTCTCCTTTCTTCCGTTCAGTTCTTTTTTCTACCGCTTAAATCGTCTGGCTTCTTAGGAATTAATAGTTTCTTCAAAATCGTCTGCCTCACTGAGAGCCTGTTCATCAGAGTTGCGATGCGTAGAAAATAATATCCAGATCTAATAGTGGAGGAGATTTCCCATATTTTGGCCATACTGATGAGACATTCGTCCTCGAATGTATTCTTGTTGGCTGGAAACAGCAGCTGGATCATCTGAAAAGATAAAGAAAAAAAAACACAGCAGCATCCAAAGTCTAAATTGAAAAAAAGAAGTCATCATTCAAATTGTTTATCAAAGCTTAGATTATTTCTTGAAAAAATTCATATATTTTTTTTTCGCGTCTTTTCGTCTTCTCTTTCTTACGTCCTTTCATCTTCTTTTATCTTACGTCTTTTCGTCTTCTTCTTCCATACGTCTTTTCATCTTCTATTACCTTACGTCTTTTCGTCTTTTCTTTCTTACGTCTTCCGTCTTCTTTTATCTTACGTCTTTTCGTCTTCTTTCATACGTCTTTTCGTCTTTTCTTTCTTACGTCTTCAGTCTTCTTTTATCTTACGTCTTTTCGTCTTCTTTCATACGTCTTTTCGTCTTCTTTCATACGTCTTTTCATCTTCTTTTACCTTACGTCTTTTCGAGAATAATAAAGTTAAAATTCTTTTAGTTGTCAGTCCAGTGGTTTGTCATAGTCGGTATAGTATCACAATCGGTGAAATTCTTTTTTTTTTCAAGCTTCGTCCGTCCACGGCTTCATGTACTCTGCACATGTACTGGTGACCATGGGTCCTTCGTTGAATCCAAGTTTCTTTACATCGTAGGTGTCATTATTTTTTACTTTTATGACTTTGTACGGACCTAAATATTTTGGTTTTAACTTCAAACCTGGACCTTGTTGTGTGCGTTTTATAGCAACCACATCATTAATCTTAAATTTGTTAGCTTTCTTTCGTCTGAGGTTGTAAGTTTTACGGTTCTCTTCTTGGACTTTTAAAATCTGTTTTTTAGCATTTTTTCTCATATCTTCGCGATTATTTGTAAAATCAGATTGTATTTCAGCATTCAGAAGACTAGTAATTTCAATGTTATTTTTTAGTTTCATTTTAGTACCAAACATCAATTCAAAAGGAGTTGTGCTTATACTTCTCTGAAAAGTCGAATTTATCACCTGTTGGACGTTGCTTACATGTGTATACCATTTTTTAGGATTATCGACAGACAATTTAGACAGAACAGATATTATGACAGAATTTAGACGCTCAACTTGGCCGTTAGACCTGGGTAATCCAGTGGTAATCGGGATATGTTTAATATTTTCATTGATGCAATAATCTTCAAAAGCTTTAGAGGTAAATGCAGGACCTTTATCTGATATAATTCGAACTGGATTTCCAAAGATAGATTTTTGGATTTCTAATTTAGAAATTACTTCGGCAGCATCGGTAGATTTTGTGGGATACAACCAAACAAATTTTGTGAATGCGTCAATGACCGAAAGGATATGTTTGTAATTTTTATTAGTGCTTTCTAATGGACCTAAGTGATCAACATGGTACGTATGTAATGGAGTTTCTTCTTTTTCTATTGGGTGAAGTAAGCCTTCTTGTTTACCACATTTTCTATTAACTAAAATACAGGGAACACAATTTGCTATACATTTCTCAATTTTTTGTTTAACTTTAGGGATGTAAAAATCATTTTCTAAACTTTTCTCTGTTCTTGCAACTGCGTAATGACCTTTTTCGTGAGCGGCCTTGATTATATTCATTTGCATGTCTTCCGGTACAACTAATAAATCATTACCATTAACACATTTATAAAGAACATCATTTTTAACTAGATAATCATCATAAGATTTCACCTTTAGGATTTCCTTTATTGTTTTAATATGGTCATCGGTTTCTTGAGCTTGGATAATTTTTAAAGTTAAGCTATCTTGGATTACCATACAAATAGGATACCTACTTAATGCATCGACATGTCTCATACTGCTACCCTGTCTATGTTCAATAACATAATCAAAATCGGATAACATTATTGCCCATCTAGCTATTTTTGTACTCATTTCTTTTTTATCCATAGTCATTTTAAATGCATTACAATCGGTTACAATTTTAAATGGGATACCTAGCACATATACTCTAAACTTTTTCAGGGCTTCAATTACAGCTAAAACTTCTAATTCGTAACTAGTGTACTTCCGTTCAGCTTCGGTGGTTTTTTTACTTGCTAAATAAACTGGATGAAATTGATTATCTACTGGAGATTGTTGCATTAAAATAGCTCCATAGCCATCAATACTGGCATCACAATGGATTTCGGTCGCACTTTTGGGATTGTAAATTAAAAGTACTGGTTCTGACGACAAAATACGTTTGAGTTCATTAAAAGCTCTTTGTTCTTCTATATCGAATTTAAATTTTGAATCTTTTCTTAGCAGGTCACTTAACGGTTTAGCTATAACCGAATAATTTCTTATAAATTTTCGAAAGTATCCTGTCAATCCTAAATAACTTTGAACATCTTTGGTACACTTTGGTTCGGGAAAATTTATTACTGCTTTAGTCTTCAGTGGAGAGGGATACAATTTACCATTTATGATTCTATACCCCAAGAAATCAATTTCACGCTTCAAAAAATTGCATTTTTTAAGATTTAATTCTAATCCATATTCCGATGCAGTTTCGAGTACAAGTTTTAATTTTTCTAGACCTTCAGCTTCGTTTTTAGCAGGTATTGTTAAATCATCCATATAAATGACAACAATGTGATCTTTTAATAGGTTTCGAAATACATTATAAATATACTTTTGAAAAACACTAGGGCTATTGGTCAACCCGAATGGACATTTCAAAAATTCGTATTGTCCTTCATGAGTAACAAACGAGGTGTATTTCCGCGAGTCTTCTTCAACATATACATGAAAGAACCCGTTTTTCAAATCTATGGTGGTAAATACTTCGGCAGAATGTAATTGGTCTATTACATCATCAATAACTGGCAAGGGGAAATGCTCGCGTACTGTCTTTTTGTTAAGACATCTGTAATCAACACAAAGTCTCATTGTGTTATTTTTTTTCTTGACTAAAACAACCGGCGAAGAAAAATTAGAAGAACTTTCTCGAATTATTCCCCACTCCTCAATTTGGTTTTCGACTATTTTTTTCTCGCATGGCGGTAATCTTCGAGGAGAAGAACAAACTGGGATTTCGTCAGTTAAATTAATTTTCATTTTAACATCTACTGTTTTAGTTTTAATTGGTACATAATTTTCAATTAAAGAGTATAACTCTGAACGTAATTTTTTGTCAGCAATGTGAGTTAAATCAATTTTAGGCTCATCCAAAACATTTACAATATTAACTAAAAAGTCATTAGACTGAACTTCAGCTTTAAACAGTTTCACTTTATTCTCAGAAATAGTTAATGTACCTTGATGAATAACATCAGTGCCAATAATTAAATCGAAATTAATGCAACTGTCCTTAACGACAAAAATAGTAACTTTAAATTTTGAACCATCTACTTCGATTTCTGAATTGAAACAACCTTCTGGTTTAATTGAGGCTTTTCCTAGACCGGTCAAAGAGATACTCGTAGGTTTTAATTCTACAAAGTTCTTCAAATTATCATAAATACTTTTCTTTAACAAAATCTTTTGGCTACCAGTATCTATTAAAGAGATTAAACGCAAAGAATAAAGCTTTATCTCTTTCAGAATTAAATCTTGGGATGTAATAATGTTTACTTGTGACTGAGCATTTTTAACACTTGTATCTTTAGATTTATTACATTGAAATGATTTATGACCATAAGCGTTACAAGCAAAACAAAGCGGCCCTTTATCTTTATTTACACAGTTAATACTCTTATGATTATTCCCGCCACAATTAAAACAACGCATATTTGGCTTTACAGGCTTAAATTTGTTCTTAACTTCAACTTCGGATTTAATTTTAGGCTTAGCTCCTTCATATTTATGAAATTTTGCATTTTCATACTCCGATCTTATTTTTTCATAAATCTTTATTTTTTGTTTAAATTCAGCAATATTGGGACAACCATACAAAAAAGAATTTTTAGAAATGGGGTCATTAATTCCATTTATTACACACTGAATAAGGGCAGAATCTTCAATATTGCCTTTTGAGCATAATTGTTTCATATTTAAAAAATATTCATCTAACGATTCATGTGGTCTAATTTTTCTTTTGGACAGCAATTCGTGTAATTCAGCTGAATTGCACGTTTGACCAAATTCAGATATGAGTAGGGCTTTTAATTTAGACCACGAATTAATATTTGTTTCACTTTCAAGAAATAATTTTGCTTTGCCTGTCATACGGCGTTTAGCCAAAATCAATTTGTGCAAATCACTAACGTTAAATAATGAAACAATATCTTCAAAATCGGCAATCCATTTATTAATATTTTGTACTTGAGTACCTTCAAACATTGTAATCATACTTTCAGTATCATTAATAGAAATGCTTGGTTTAATAACATAATCAGGAATCAGAATTTTCTGATTTTCATTACTTTCACAATTAGAACTACCAGAATCATTTCTCATATTATTCTCAAAAACAGTTGAAATATTTTTAGTTTTATCTTGTAAATCATCATTAAATTCATCGACACTTTCGTCATCACTAAGAGTACCTACATCGGCTATCATATTAATTTTTAAAATATTAAAATCACATAAACTAGAAATTATTCTGGCAGCAATTTCATCAAAAGTTCCCGAATTATTTATACACAAAACATTGCAAATGGTAATTAAGTCGTTAACAGAAAAATTATCTTTAATTTCTTTGAATTTAGTTTGATATTCATCGGAATCTACTTCAAACGTAAACCCAGTAAAATTCCGAATTCTACGTCGATTATTTCTGTCACCGATTTCTCCAAAAATTAATTTGTGCAATGTCTTAATACTAGCTGATTTTTCAGTTTTCAAAGAAAACTCCAATTCCTTTAAATCAACTAATTTTTCCATTATTGAAAAGAAAAATGAAATAATAAACTCACTTCATAATCAGATGCTCAGCTTCACACACTTTGATTTCACTTTCATCGCAAAATTTTACCTCTTCTGAAATAGCTTTGTAGGCTTGACATTCCATCACAGTTCTAAAAAATATCGGCTTCCAAGATATTAAAAAATATATATTTCCATCTCTGTGGGCGTGCGTCTGTATCTCACTTACTGAGACCAAAATTTATGGAGATTCTTCTTTAAAAAGTTCTTTTGAACACATAAGTAAATAAACTCGGAGGTAAATTAAATTCTGACACCGTTTTTAAACTTTTAAATGACTTATATTAAACGTTAATATTTACAAAAAAGATATTTACATAAGACTATTTACAAAGGAAACAATCATAACTCTAATTAATCAATTACATCTTATACGGGAACTCGTCTTCATCTTACATTCTTTTTACACCAACTTAAAACTAAAAACATTCCATTCTCCTTTCTTCCGTTCAGTTCTTTTTTCTACCGCTTAAATCGTCTGGCTTCTTAGGAATTAATAGTTTCTTCAAAATCGTCTGCCTCACTGAGAGCCTGTTCATCAGAGTTGCGATGCGTAGAAAATAACATGCAGATCTAATAGTGGAGGAGATTTCCCATATACATATTTGACATTAAAAAAAAAGTTGCTAGCTATAAGAATTTACAAAGGTGAGCTACAAAATTAGAAGTAACGTCAAAGAGGTTCATCAGGCACTGAGAAAAATGTCAGTATAAGGTGTTACCATGTTCATGTTTCTTTTTTCATGTTATGCTCGGTTCATAACTAAACGTGCCTTTAAATATTAATAAAAGTAATTGTAAATTATTTGCAATGAACGAACTTTTATTAGTAAAAATGAAAATTTTAAACTCAACGGAAATATTAAGTAATCATTAATATCACTAAATTACGCTGATTGACGCGATTGTACATTTTATAAAAACGTCTGAAATTATTTAAACTCAAAAAATAGCATTTTTTTTTTTTTTTTTTTTATGTATTTAAAACAATTTAGTTTTTTAATTACGTTTAAATGATATCTTAAAATTTATTTTGAAATGTGATATATTATCTTACAGGCAATAACAATGGTGAAGGCCAAGAAGTCACAAGTACTTGCGTCAATAACAATGATGCTAGGTAGTTATTCTCTATTAAATAATAATAATAATGAAAGTCATTCGATTTATCCTTTTTTTTTATTATGTACTTAGTTTTGCATGATTGTTTATAAAACAGAAGCTATTATGTTTGTCTTTTACAGTGAATGCGCTTCGCCTTCCGATAAAACTTCAAAGCAAGGTAAAGATTCAAATGGTGATAGTAACAAAGACCACATTGAAGACGGCATAAAATGTCTCATTTGTATGGTGAGTATTTTTTCGATTATTCTTACAGTCTTCGATTATGTTATGTGTTAAAAGAAAATGCCTATAGTTTATTTTGAGTTTGATCTCAAATCAAATGGAGTTACTTTCTAACACATTTTAAAATTATTTTTGTTTTGAAACGCATGAAATATGCAGGCGCTTTTATTTAAAAACTATACTATGTAATGGAAAAGCGTTTTTCCTTCTTCTCAATTTTTGATAAAAGGTGAAGATTTCTAGGAAAACTGTCAATATTGACGTTTTGAGCCAAGTTTTCAAACGTACATCGCACGAGAGAAGAAAAGCAGGTCATCTCGTGGCCATATGACTTATAATTCGATATTTAGTTTGTTTATCAAAACATGGAAGACATGTTTCGATTCCAAATCGTGTCAATAGTCGGTCCCACCAATTTTATGCCTTTATGTTTAGAAAAGAATATGGATGTGCTTCAGAAAGTTTTGCACTGTTGAGCAGGGGACTTCGCAAACAACCTTAATGATAAGCCGGTAATCTTCGACAATTGGGTCCAACGCTAACTAGCATCCTATCAAAGTGCATCAAATATATCTAGACAAATGTGTTATTTTGCGGATATGTTAACCCGGCTGTTTTTGCTTATTTATTAAGAAATTGTCTATTTATTTTTATTTACTTTCCTTTTTTTATGTATAAGCTGTTTGGTTCTATAGATATTAAATTTTTTTTAAAATTTATTTATTGGTATTTCATCTCTGAATTAATAGAATATAATTTATATATATATGTGTAATTGGTACTCGAAAATGACGTTTTTGCCAAATTGGTGTCAGGAAAAGCATCGCGCCCAATCCAATGACATTTGTGCCAAAGTTGCTACTGGGACAATGTTTTATGGAATAAAACTTTATTTACTTTTTCGTCAAATAAATATCAAGGACAAAGAAAGCTGCTTCATAAACAACATTTTCAAATAAATTTCTGCCATTACAAAGTATAATTTAAAGCCTATAATGTAAAATCCAGTTGCATACAAAATATCTCATTTTAAAAATGTATCTGTTAATTGATAAACCTAATAAAAAAAATATTTTTAAACAGTCATTCATGCATTACAACAGCATCTGCAAGTATTTTAAAATCTCCCTTTACTTCAAAATAAGAACGATTATGGATATCGATAATCTTCGTGAGGAAAAGTAAGCTGTTCATCAATCCAGTCCAATACAAAAACTCTGGATGGCGTTTGGAACAATTTGCGAAATTCCTGAAAATAAAGGTCTGGATGTTTGTATTTACTTTCCATTGGCCATCTCTGATCGAATCGCTCTTTGGCAGTAGCTATCAGCGGGTGATACCAGCGATGAACACCTGAAACGACCTTGTTGTCTAGAGAAGAATTTATGAGATCTCCCCACAAAGTCGCTGAATTTTTTTCAATATCTTTCAGGCAATCATTATGTGAAAGTGAATTTCTTCTCATGAGGTAATTAGCGGTATCCAGTGAAATGTAGAATGGATATTCTGGTCCAACTTCAGAGATGGTTTCCACCCTGGCTCCTTGAAATTCTTTCGCCACTGCTGAATTTCTATTGACATACCTAGGTACTGTCTTGCCAACACCTAAAATTGACCCTTTTTCTACTAGGCGAGTTGGTTTTTCAATCGCTCCCACAGAAAAGCGTTTGCTTGTTAGTTTAATGTCAATATTTGGCTTCCAATTTTGGCGACGTCTTTTTAGATACTTTGCTCGATGATCAACTGGGAGATGTGGTAACCAAAATTTTTTTCGGTAGTCATCATCATGGGTGATAAAGCCATGCAGCTTCTTGTAATCTTCAATTTCGTTCAAAAACTCATGATAACATGACGGCATCTTTTTACAAAGAAATTCAGTATCTCTTTCAATTTAAATGTTCTGTCGTAAAGCAAAAAATAACTAAACTATTAATTGCGATATTACTGTGTTTAAAAACTAAGCAATTTTGTCTGCAAATTTTAAATTTCATAATCTGCTTCAACTTTAAAATAAACAAGTAAAATTTGTCGAAAGAAGAAAGAAACGTTGCCAAAATATATATCGAAAAATGTTTCAAGTTGAAACAGTTCAAAATAAAAATGACCATGGACATAGTATTTAACGAGATGTGAAGCAAAGTCTTGCTACAGAGACAGAAATTTTTTGGTGCTTTTCAATATGTAATTTGTATATGTCCCACGATAACTGACGCAAAAATCTTTTAACTAACTTGATATATATGCTCTAAATTAGCTATACAAGATGTTTCAAAATTATGAATCAGAAATATAAAGATAGGTACAAGGGACATAAATAAGTAGATTTCGTACAGCAAATGTGAGTTTAAAAATCCAGCGTTGAGGCAGTAGAGCATGCTCTTAAGGATGCTAGTCACTCAGCTGCCAAATTTCCCTCAGTAATGTTTAGGCCTATGGGAGTTTGTATATTCAAAATATCTCTTCGGAAAATTAATATTTTAAACTTCTTTTTTCAGTGTTCTCATCTTAAAGAATGTTTCGTTCTTTTTTTTTTCCCTTAGTTTTCAAAATATCGCTAACATATATGCATAATTTTATATATGTTAAAATTTTACTTCCAGTTCGCCAGTTTATAAAACATAAAATATTAAATTGAGCATAAATTTTAGAAATATTTTGGCAACTAAAAAAAAAAAAAAGAAAAAAAAAAGAAAAAAAAAAGAAAAAAAAAAGAAAAAAAAACTGACACCTGAAAAAAAGTTGAAAATATTAATTCCTTGAGAAGATATCTTAAATATAAGAATGCGTCAAACACTCATACGCTCAACAGTACAAGGGGAATGGGACCGCTGACTGATCAGCCCCTTTAAGTTCGGCCGGTGAAAGTGCTTCATCTATACTAATAAAAGAACAAAACGCTCTGTCTGTCTGCGTGTGTGTGTCTGCGATGTCTAGCAAAATCTACAGCATGTACGAGGCTCAAAAATTTTTTTAGTGTAGCCCCAAATCTCTCCTGATGTACATGAGCTTCAGAGTTTCGAAATTCTAATTATTAACTGAGTAATTCATTAAAATCCAGAACTCACTCTCATCAAAAAATCATTTTTTTCCCACTTTTTTCTCCATTAGCTTGCTTATGGTTGGTTGGTTGTATAAAACTTTTGAGGCAATAATTAAAAATCTGGGACAGAATTAATGAAACCAATTTAAAAGCGAGTTTTTTTCCAAAGACCTTTAAAATTCATAGACCGGCAAACATCCAGTTTAATTTAGGTTTGATCACAGCTGTTGGTATGTCAGAATTTTGGCACATCATACATTAGAATGTATGCGTGGTTAATGTTGATGTAAAAAAAATATATATATATATATATATATATATATACAGGGTTGTTATAATTAAAGTTCGCCTATTCAGAAGGCTCTGGAGCCGGTGCTATGACTCCAAACGAAGCAAAATTTCACTAGTACGTAGTTGAAGAGATGCGCTCTGCGAAAATCGGAAAAAAAAAGTTAGTTAAAATTTTTGTCAGTAGATGGCGCTGTACCATTATTTAAACTGATATTTGCAGCGTTCTTTATTTTGTAAAAAACAAAATACAGGAAATTTTATTTAACAGTTTATAAAAGTAAACTTTTTGAGATTCGTTATATCAATCTCGGTCAATCCAGATAAAATACACAAAATTACAAAATTTCACCCAACGCTTCAAAAAGATAACATTTTATTCAAATTTTCGACGAACGACGTCAAAGTGACGTCGCAACTTCGAAAACTTGAAATACCTTTCTAACCAACTGACGATTTAAAACTTGCTTATAAGGGTGTCTCGGTGTCTGTGATTTCTTTGACACGGGTACAAATGATCGTTTCAGAAAAGCATTTGAATCTACGCTTTTTGGAGAATGGTAACTTTGAAAGAAAAGGCACTTCTTATAAAGTTATTTTATCAAAATAACAACAATGCAGCTGCAGCTCTTCGAGAATTCCGGAAATTAAAAGATATTAGACGTGGACCAATGTCGGATCGCGGAGTTCACAAAATGGTTAAAAAGTTCGAGGAAACAGGAAAACTCGACATTCTTCCTGGCAGAAGACGAAAGAAGGTAGACATTTCTAGCATTGAAGATATTGCTACAACTGCCGTTGATTTAGCAAGTCAGTCATCATTTGGTAATGCAAGTGTGCCCGCTATTGCGAATGAAGTCGATATGCCGATTTCCACTATGAGAAAAATTATGCGCCAAATTTTGCGCTACTATCCATACAAGATTCAGGGGGTGCAACAATTAATACAGAGTGATACCAAAAGTTTTCTATCATTTTCACTACAGTTTCTTGCACGAATGAATGTGGCCAATTCTTGGCCCTGGAATATTCTATGGAGTGATGAAGCGCATTTTTATTTAAACGGACAAGTGAATATACACAACTGTCGAATTTGGGCGAAAGAGAATCCTAATGTTGTCTAAGAAGTTCCATTGCATGCAGCTAAAGTGACGGTGTGGTGCGGTTTTACTGCTACGTTTATGATAGGGCCATATTTTTTTGAGGAACTAACATCCACAGGACAGATTACATGTTCCGTAAATGGAAGAAGGTATCTCAATATGTTGTCACATTTTCTGATTCCCGAGCTGCAACAGCGAATCTGCCTTCAAAATATCGTGTTTATGCAAGACTATGCGCCACTGCACATTACTAGAGCAGTTCGGACTTTCTTAACGAGCCATTTTACAGAAGACCGCATCATAAGTCGTTATTTTCAAACAGCCTGGCCACTACGATCGCCTGATCTAACACCATGCGATTTTTGGTTGTGGGGATTTTTGAAAGATTCTGTATCTAAAGACAGATGTCAAAGAATCTCTGATCTGAAAGACAGTATTAGACTTCACATTCGCTCAATCTCACAGGACAATTTACGCAATGCTGTAGAAAACAATTCTGAGAATGGAATGCGTTATTGATAACGGTGGAGGATTCTTTGAGCATTCGTAATGCTATTTTCGTTATTTCCTCGCTGCCGAGTGGCATCTTTTATTTTTGCTGATGCAGATTACATCACATGAAGTGATATTCATTTTTCTGTATTGTTTGTAGTCATAGGTCAGGCACTAGAGCTGTCTGATTAGGTGAACTTTAATTATAGCAATTCGCAGTTCGTCGAAATTTGTCGAAATTTTTTAATTTGTGTGCTTCGTCAGGATTAACTGAAATTGATATAATGAATCTGCAAACATCGTCTTAAATATTGGCGCAGCGCCACCTACTGACAAAAATTTTAACAATTTTTTTTCGATTTTCGCAGAGCGCATCTCTTTAACTACATACTTGTGAAATTTTGTTTCGTTTGGAGCCATAGAACCGACTCTAGAGCCTTCTGAATAGGCGAACTTTAATTATAACAACCCTGTATATATATATGAG
The DNA here is from genome assembly GCA_964019185.1 of Maratus speculifer. Taxonomy (NCBI): domain Eukaryota; kingdom Metazoa; phylum Arthropoda; class Arachnida; order Araneae; family Salticidae; genus Maratus; species Maratus speculifer. Next base: position 259,931,009 of record OZ025294.1, read on the forward strand.
GCTTTTCTAGGAGTTATTTTTTTAATCACTGATTAAATTTAAATGTATTCGATTTAATTAAAAAATTTTTATGGTTTTAAATTGGTTTTAAAACGAAAATAAAATGGCTGTTATGCGTACAATTGTCCGAATCGGCAGACGATTAATACACCATAATAAATTAACAAATAAGCAATGCAAATTATTTCTATTTAATGTATTTCTATTGCTCGATAAAACCAGACGATTATTAAAATGATGTTGTCTAACTTGGCTTTTTGAACCAAATTTCCGGACGTGATAGACCATTGAAAATCGCCATGAGACAACATTTTTTTTTATAAATAAAGATTTTTTTCGAATGAAATTTTTAGTTTCGGATTTGATTTATATCCATGGAAATTATTTTGTCCTGTTCGGATCCGGATATAGTTATTTGGAATATTTTTTTCAGTTTCGGAATTGACTCGGTTCAGATTTCGGGGTTTATTGAATTTTTATGTTTGGCTCAAATAACATGTATACAGGAATTATTTTGTCATAATTGGATCGGGATATGGTTCTTAGGAATATTTTTGTCCGGTTCAAATTTGCATTGGGTCAGATTTTAATATTTTTTCATATTGAATTTTTAAGTTAGGTTCGGATTGCAATTTTGTCTGGATGGATTGCAATTATACGTTTACGGTTAGACTTAGGTTATTTTTATTTTCCGGATAGGTAGCAGTTAGATCACGGTTAAGTTACAGTTAGGTTAACGTTAAGTTGCAGTTAGGTTATGGTTAGATTACAGATAAGATTGCGATAAGATAAAGGCTAGATGTTACATTTATGTTATGTTTAAGTAACGGTTAGGTTACGGTTAAATCGCAGTTAGTTTACAGACAGGTTATCGTTAAGCTGCTATTAGATTCACGGACTTTTAGGCGAGACAAACTTTTCAGCGGATTTTAACTCCAACATTTTCCCGTTCAAAGGGGGACAAAGGTTACAATAGTCTTTGAAAAAGTCGGAGGAAAAGCTGGAAAACCAGTTTCTACTCGTGAGAGGCGTTAAGATTTATCGCCTACTCGTATCAATCGCTTATCTCTGATTGGTTGAAATGTTCGTTGTTGGATGAAAAATCTAGGCTACTCCAGACTTTTTTGCGACTGCCAAAAAAAGTTGGGGAGACACTGCAGTTTGCTATTACACGGGGTGTTGGGAGGACATTTCACGAAAAGTTGGAGGAAATCAAGTGTTGGCTCAAAAGTCTTACTGAATGTTGGTGAATCTAATAGCGGCTTTTACGGTACAATTAGTTACGGTTAGGATTTTGACCACAGTGTAAATATTATGCATGCTTTGATTAAAAATAGACTTTTCTTTTTTTTTTTACAATGGCTTTGAAATTATAATATTATATACATTTAGATAACATTTTATACGTAGGTGCCTACCTTACATTAAGGGTGTATTTCGATTCAAACTGCTTATTTTCCGATTTATTTTGAATTCACTTTTGCTCTCAAATGCATCAAACTTGCATATTCTCTTATTTAGAAAGTACACAAGGTGCCGTAATTGTCTATTCTTTGATAAATGCACAAAATCTTGCAAAAAAAGCAATCAAAAACGCCATTTTGAACCGATTTTTCCGAAGCAGGAGATTTGGGAACGAAAAAAAGGGTTATACTGAGAAGATAATTGTTCATAAATCAAATTCTAATGAATGGAGCGTGAAATGACATCACACGGCGCCTTGTACGTCTCTTCAAAAATCCCCTCAGCAAGTTTCATGTTTCTACTTTTAAAAATGTGTCTGAAATTGTATCGGAAAATTTCGAGCTGAGGGTGTATTCGAAAAAGCGCTTTTCCACCTTCAACAGCTCGAAATTTTAAAAGTAGAGACATGAAACTTGCTGAGGGGATTTTTGAAGTGACGTATAAGGTGTCGTGTGATGTCTTTTTACGATCAATTCATTAGAATTTGATTTATAAACAATTATCCTCTCAATATGGCCCTTTTTTTCGTCCGCAGATGTCCCGCTTCTAAAAAATCCGTTCAAATTAAAACTTTGGCAGCCTTTTTTGCATTTCTTTATAACGAAATCCATTGTTCCATTAAAAAATTCGTTATATAGAGAAATTCGTTGTATGGAGAATGACGTTAAAATTCTTATTTAATGTATAAATTTTGAACAAATGTTATTTTTGATGTGTTTAATTAAGAATTTGAAATATTTATCTTAAATATTAACCTAATATTCTATTTCTTAATTATTTAAATAGTTTTAAAAAAGAAAACAGACATTTATTTGAAAGCTTAATGAAAATTAAATAAGGATACTCTGCTTGCATTGATTTTAGCCAAAGAAATCTGTAATTTTTTGTTGTTTTGATTTCAAAATTTTTACATTCTCGAAAAAATGTTCAAATTTTAGCAAGGAATAAAAAATTGTATACGGAACATTTTCCCACGTTTGAAGTCCTCTCCTAATAAGATCAAAAGAACTTGCCATTTCATTTCGTGATGGTTTTTTTTTCTCTTGTTGTAGATTTTAGTACTTATGCTATTTGTCGCATTCATCATCATTGTTCATAACTTTGTTTAAAATACCACTACCAGTACGATACTGTGCAATAGCCAGATTGTCATCCACTCATCCACTCCAGAGAGAGCAAAACTGTCTTCGACAGATGTTGAAAGATGAGAGGGGGAGGGATGAATTCGTTGGATTTAAAGAACAAGGAGATTCAAGGACAGAAGTAATATAACAAACTCAACACTGAATGATAAATCAGGAATAAGTGATGGAAAATTGATTCCATGTGATTTTGAAGATTTTTTTAAACTAAATAAATAAAGAACATTTTATGAAAATATTCGTTATATGGAGATAGATATTTCACTATATAGAGACTGTTTTTAATGTAATCACGAGAAAAGGGGACGTTTCCTACTAAATTTTCGTTATATAGAGAAATTCGATGTATGGAGATTCGTTATAGAGAGACTCAACTGTATTTCACTTGATATTTCTATGTGAAAAAAGTAATTAGTTACATGACTTAGCAGTATTTTTTACGGATAAATATCAACACTTTAACAAAATCACGCAATCGCTGCACTCATATTCCCTCCCGCGTTTCCCATTGCAATCATTTTGAGCATTTTTTACTGCTAAATATAAGTGTTTTAACCAATTTCTCACACAGTCAGTGGCCACGTATTTCAGACAATGCATTTCCATATATTTCGAGTTAAAGAGAAAATAATAAAAATTCCAAGTTCGTTTAATATTATTATTACGGATCCGGGCAACGCCGGGCGGGTCAGCTAAGTTGGTTATAAACGTCATTTTCTCAAGGATTTTCAAACAAGATGCATCGTTATGCCAAATTTATATATTACCAAAAAGAAAATGACACATATTTATGCTGAACACTAGTGGCCAGTGAGAATTGCCGAGTACAAAGTATTAATAATACAACAAAATGCAATATGGATTTTAAACAAATTTCAACTGAGAATATATTTTATTCCCTTATTCGACATTGCAAAAATGTAATGTTTTAAATAAAAAAAATGCAAAAAAAATTGCGAGATTTATCATCTGCTATTACCTTTATCAAACTGATCAGCGTTACGAATGGTCACGATTGTCTTTTTTAACCCATCAGCTGACTTGCCAAGTTTTGAAACCCCAAAATCAAGACATTTCATTTCTGAAATCAGGACATATTTTTATCAATAAAAACTTATTAATTTTTAAATGTAAAATTATTTAGCACAAATTTAATTTTAAACAGGATTTCGTTATTATTGAAGATCAAAAAGAAATATGTCCTTCTTATTCAAATAAGACAAATATGTACTTCTTAAAAGTAGAATATATTTAAGCATTTGATGTTTAGGATGTTTTAAGATACTTTTAAAGTGCTACAAATTACAAGAGAAGTTTGGGTCCCCATAAATATACATAAAAATATAGTCAAGAAGTTAAATATGGCTTAATTGAGAAAAAATATTAATGATTCAAAATATGAGTATAGTAGCAATAAAAAAATCTTAAAGATTCATTATTTAGTGTACTAGTGTACTATAATAAATATTAATGTAGTTTATATCACATGAAATACTATTGATCACTCTTATACAACATAACAACTACACTTGTATTAGAGTTTTTACATCTGAATCACAGTACATTTGATTGTAAAATAGAATCAGGGCCCGATTATGACTAATTGGGGCTTGAGCAAAGATTAATTAGGGGAACCTTTAAGAATCAATGCAACGTTATTCAAATAGAACTGATGGTCACTCATATGTGTATGTGTAATGCACAAACATATTTTCGCACCTTGGATATATAAATAGAAGAAAATTCTTACCTCTGTCAATTCTAAATTAAATACCTTAGTTAAAAAATTACACATTTCTTTCCTCCATAGTGCAGAATAAAACTCTTTTATATAACTTTATCAATCTGTTATATTGTTTTAAAATTAATGTAATAACTTCAACATGTGGAAGAGTTGGAGTTGGGAAAAGAAAGTATACATTTAATAATTTAATGTATAGATTTGGGGACCCCTTAAGGAAGGGGCCCATGGGCAAAGTCCCGATTTGCCCATGCGGTAATAAGGGCCTGTGTGTAAAACTAGATAAAATCAGGAGAAATATGTCAAAAATCAGGAGTATGGAAAAATATGTGAAAATCGGGAGTCTCCTGGTGAAATAAAGAGACTTGGCAAGTCTGCGTCAGGTGAAACCAATCTACAAATGTAGGCGCGTGTGCTGACGAGTTAATATAGATTGTAATAATAAAGTTATTGATAACGAATGTAATTCATTCCGTTTCGTGCATACGGGACATGCCAGAATAGGCTACATTTAACAAAAGAAAAACTTTTCCCAAATTGTACTAACATCGGAAACAGAAGTCAACTCCTTACCTGCAGTTCTTCATTATGTTGGTTGTCATACCAAGCTATTATTAAGTGTAAGCCTTGATGTAGTATGACTAATTGAGTTGATCTGGAAGTTGAAAAAGTATGTTGTGTTCATTTTCTTTTTTTTTCTAAGAAAATTGCAAAATAAGTTGTCTCCAATGAACTACCCTACTCCTTAGAAAAGAACAAAGACCACCAAGCAAGGTTATCAATTTTTCATGCTATTTTTGACACGTCAATAAGTTGCTTCTAACTTTCACCACTCTTTGTCAGGCGTCGGAAGCATGACTAATTTTTTGTCACCTGAGAAGGTGAATCGTTCTTCTTCAGGATAACTCCTGTCCCAGGAGGATTGCATCCCATTCATGTTCACAGTCTAAAAATTAGGGTCAAATGCTAAAAAGAAACATTTGAAAAAAAATATATCTGACCTTTTCAGAATTCTTATTTAAAGAAGCTTAAGATATTTTATAATGATCTGTACGACCTGTGAATAATACAGTGCAACCTCGATCATCTGAGATAATTGGAACCGTGAATACCTCGGATATCGGAAATCTCGGTTAATAGAAATTTAATGTAAAAACTTGCCGTGCTCGCAAATTTAAAATCTATTGGGAAAAAAGGAACTTTTTTTAAATGAATAAAAAAAGTATAAAGTTATGTTTATCAGCTCAACAAATTTAAAAAAGGAAATATTCCACACTGTTGCCAATCAAGTTGTTTGGGGATTTTAACCAATAACATATTGGCTACCGGGGGAAAAAATCAGGTTTCGTTATCGGCTCGGTTAATAGAAATCTCGATTAATCGAAGCTCGGTTAATCGAGATTTTACTGTACTATGTTCTCACTTGTCACGTTGATCTTTATGAATTACTGAAGTTTTTACTCTATGGCAATCACAAGGAACTAAAATGATGGTTGATTCTTAATTTATGATTAGTCTATAAACACATATGGAAATTCCAAATTTCTATTAAAGTATTTGACATACTTTAGTCGCTAATGTTTATCGACAGTTATACTACATATATTTTTTTTTTCCTGATATCTTTGCAGGAACCTTTTATAAAACCAGTGGTTTCCATATGCTGTTGGCATGTCCATTGTGAAGAATGCTGGCTAAAAACGCTGGTAAGTTGACAAAATTTTTTTATAGTAATGTTTAAAATTTATTAATTCAATATTTAAAAAATACCGTTTTTTTTTTTTTTTTTTTTTTTTTTTTTTTTGGTAATTTTCTTATTTGCTTGCAGATAACAGTTATATTTAAATTATTATTATAATTATTCGAAAAGTGTAAGCAAATTATTATTGTTCTTTCTAGCCCTCTTTTTTCTTACTGACAACGCTAGTTATTTTGATTATACTATTACACTATCTTTAAATACAAAATAATTATCTAAACATAAGAAAATTATACATTTCTATAATGTGAATCGTTTTAGATATTAGTAAATTACACAAAAATATTTCACTTTAAAATTGAAATTATTAAAGCATATTAATGTCTCACGTATCTTATCGTTATCATATGTTGAATCATATTATTAGAAATAAAACAGAAAAGCTTAAAAAAACATAATAAACAAAAAAGATTTAATTAATAGAAAAAAATACTCTATAGTACTCTTCGTATATTTTTTCAAATATTAACTGTATCCATTCCGATATTTCATCACACTCTCCGAAATAACTCTCATTTTTGACGATTCAGAAATCCTTGACCATATAGCATCGTCGTTTTTGACGATTATTTCGTATCAAAATCACGTGACTTTCGACAAAACGTGAACTCTCAAATATTTGACGAAAGTGCTTCCTTAATCATGGCCAGACTTGATGAATTTTAAATCAACTGTCGCGGTAGTTGTTTATAGAAGGACCCGCTATTGTACCTCCTCATAAAACAGTAATTTTTAGTGCTTTTCAGAAAATAATAAAATTTAGGCAATTATTTTTTCTGTATTATTATTTTTTTTAAAGTTTTTATTGATGCTTATTACCAGTGTTCTCGCTGACATTTGACCAACGTTAGTAATTTGGCTAACTAAAAATAAAAAACATTCGCCAAATGAGAAAAGCATTACCAAAATAGATTCGCCATGTAGCACTAAAAAAACATCTTTAATCCTTTAATGAACCAACTTTTTTTCAATATGTTCTAAAATTGCCTAAGTTTTTATAACTGCGACTACGATTGCTATTAATCTAATTTCAACTATCCGCTACAAATATATTAAAAATATGTACATATGCATATGTACGAAAAACGAAAAAAAAAAGAAGAAAAGAAAGAAAGAAAGAAAAGCAAAAATTGAGCACTAGCAATTTGGCGAATCTAATTGCTTGTTTACTCGCCAAATGAATAATTTAGTCGCAATTTGGCGCAATGATGAGCGACAGCGAGAACCCTGCTTATTACTATTTTTATTTATTTATTTGTAAGTTGTATTTCGTAATGATTTAATTCGAAAAAAAAAATTACTTCGTTCAACAAAACCGTTAAAGGTAAATTTGATCAATAAATTTTCAAAATTCCAGGATTTATTTTATATCCAGTATATTCTTTTTTCACTCAAATTAAAAACATACCTAATTTTTCTTTCTCCCCTCTATAAACAGTAAATTGTACTCTAAAATCTTATCCACTTACTTAAAGTAGTAAAATCTCTCCCAATAGGCACTTTATAATTCGTTATTTCTGAGTAACAAATTAACCAGTCCATATTTTAATCATTCCATGAGCAAATAAAATCCCCGTAATTGTTATTTAATTTAAACTATATTATAATTATTCGTTAACCAAAAGAAAATCATAATAATAAATTTGTTTTATTATTTAAAACTTGCAAGATTTACAACAGAATCGATAAGATTACAATCACGTTATAAAAATTTAAACACATACTATAATCCATTATATGTCTCTATAATTGCATCTGCCTGAGGTACCTGTGGCCTGAAGGTAAAACATCGGCCTGTCGCACCGAACGTTGTGAGTTCGAACCTCCCCCTATTTTACTTCTTTTTGCTTCTATCAATGAATACAAGAGCTTTTAAAAGATTCGATAGATGGCAGCACTAGCCCTTTTTTGACGAAATTTTTTGACGATGTGGTATCGTCAAACTAGTGAGGAAAGTAATTTCATCAATTTGAAGAAACATTTGTTCGGAGCATTTCCCAGGAAACGTTTTCGTCAAAAACGAGGAAATTTTCGTGAAATCTGAATATTCATTTCTGACGTGTAGGACGTTTATCAAAGCTATAAGTGTCATCATGTGACTGAGAACATCTGGTGATTCTTTTCTAGTCCTTATATATACTGTCAAACCTCCGTTAACATGAACACGCTTAACGTGAACTACTTTTAACATGAATTGTTTTCACAGTCCCCAAGAAAAACGAATACAGTCAAACCTCGTTAACATGAACACAACACGCTTAACCGGAATTACTTTTAGCATGAACTTTTTTCACAGTCCCCTATAAAAACTAATACAAAGATTTGATACAGATAACATGAATTACTGTTAACATGATTAAAATTTTGATTCTCCTCGAGGTTCATGTTAACGAGGTTCGACTGTATAAGGATTTGATACTGATAACATGAATTACAGTTAACCTGAACAAAATTTTGATTCCACTTCAGGTTCATGTTAACGAAGTTCCGATGTAATAATATTAATTTCTTCTCCCCTTAATTTCCTGACGCCTGACTTAGGCTATGGAGAGCCCCGGAGCAAACATCCTTTTGGGAGGCTGGGTGTAAGACTTCTACCTAACTATATATATATATATATATATATATATTTCGAATAATGTGGAAGTGGGTAGTCCTAAAAATTCTATATATGTTATACATTTTCAATAAATTTGTACTCGGTACTGCTCACATCTATATGCAGTGCATCACAAAAAAGTGCTCACAACTTTAAGAAAAAGTAATAGGATATACAGTCGAACCTCGTTAACATGAACCTCAAGGGGAATCAAAATTTTAATCATATTAACAGTAATTCATGTTATCTGTATCAAATCTGTGTATTCGTTTTTATAAAGAACTGTGAAAACAGTTCATGCTAAAAGTAATTCACGTTAAGCGTGTTCATGTTAACGAGGTTTGACTGTATTAAGAAAAAAAATGACAGATCGGTTGACATGAGTATCTGTTAACAAACAATTATGTTGATTATCACTTTTATAATAATCCTAGTTTTTATAACATATTTAATTCTCAATATTTCAATTATTGGGGAATAAACTTTTTTCTGACTCGTTTCATTTTGTTTTACAGGGCACGAAAAAACTTTGTCCTCAATGCAATATGATAACATCTCCAAGAGACCTTCGAAGAATTTTCTTGTAAGAAAGAAACTTAAAACTACTACAAGAAGCTAGTCAAAATTTTAGTTCCCTCCCATCCTACCAGTGTTGTTATGCCTCCTCAAAGTTAATTTAGTTCTTGGAAATGTTTATGGGCCTCTTTTCAAATTAAAGTTGCAAGATTATGTAAAGAGATTTATTTATACAAAATCAAAATAAACTCTGCTGGCTTCAAGTTTACTGAATCTCACGGACTTGTTCACAGAAGAACATTGCATTTGTTCAGCAAACATTGTTGTCACACTTTAGTAAATTTCTGGACTGATTAGAAATTTTAGAAAATAAAATAAAGGTAAAAAGTGCAATGTATTAATTTGGTGATGCTCTGTTATCTCTGTTTGTTATGCTTGTAAAAATGTGTAAAAATAAATAAATATTCTAAAGAAATTGTTTCTGAAAGGAGAAAGTGTTTATCATTTGATTTATTTAGTAAAATCCTTAAGGGGACACGGTACCTCGAAATTGGTCAAAATATTGATTTTCTTTTTTTTTTAATGTTAACTGAAAGCCTTTTTAATAGTAAATATTTTGACACCTCCTTTTTACCTGTACAACAACTGTATCGCGAGATATTTCAAATTTTGTTAATAGATCTAGCACAATTACCCATACAAATGAAAACTTTAAACTGATTTTTCTCCATGTTCATATTTTTATAACTTGCTTGTTGGATAAACATTAAGGCTTTTTTGCTAATTTAGATAGAGGTTTAATTTTTTTTTTTACTTGTTCCTTATAGGGTATTTAATATTTTTGTATGTGGTTTTATCATTCAAGTTTATAGTTATTTTTAAAAATATATCCAAATTAAAAGATTGTTAAATTTTCTTCATTTTTTTATACATACACAGAGGAAAAAAAATTAATATTACATGTAAAATCCTACACATCTAAAAATCTATACACAGTTTTATGCAGTATATTCTAATGAATGTGGAAAAAATCGAAGCCAAAATATTCATATTTATAAATGTAAAGTCAAACCTCGTTAACATGAACATGCTTAATGTGAATTACTTTTAACATGAATTGTTTTCACAGTCCCCCATAAACATGAATATAAAGATTTTATACTGATAACATGAATTGTTTTCACAGTCCCCCATAAAAATGAATATAATGATTTTATACTGATAACATGAATTGTTTTCACAGTCCCCCATAAAGATGAATATAAAGATTTTATACTGATGACATGAACTGTTTTCACAGTCCCCCATAAAGATGAATATAAAGATTTTATACTGATAACATGAATTGTTTTCACAGTCCCCCATAAAGATGAATATAAAGATTTTATACTGATAACATGGATTACTATTAACACAAACAAAATTTTGACTCCCCTTGAGGTTCGTTTTAACAAGGTTCGACTGTAGTAAAAAAAAAAAAAAAAAAAAAGTAAAATAGTCTGTTTTATATTTTAAAAAATTATTTTATTTAATTTTTAGTATTAAGTATTGTGTCACTACATATGCTACAGTATTATTAAAAATTGAAGAGATAGTTTCAAAAGTACTGAATATAATTCAATGAATATGGATTCCAAATTTCATCAAAATCTGTTGAGTGATTTACAAGGAAATGATTCGTAAAGTTCGCATATTTTCCATAAGATTGCATCAAATCTTACCTTTCTTTAATAATAGTTGTTATAAAGCCAAAGGCTTACGTTTAAAAAAATATTTGCCGGAAATAATCGTAATAATAAATCGTAAATATTGTACGCATCATCCGCATCGTATTCATTCAGTGTATAAAACTTTCATTTATTTAATTTAAAATTCAAAACTTTTATTCAAAAAACATGACATTAATTTAAAATACACTTAATTAAATGCATTAAAAAATACATAACTTTCACTCGTTTAATTTAAAATAAATAAATAAAAAATAGTGTTATAAACCAAAATATTTTACTTAAAAATCCAATCGACATATGCTAAAAAACTTACATGTACTCACTTCTCCTTTAAGCAAACAAAATATTACAAGATGTGTAAAATTGTTGTTGCATTTGTTAAAAATGTATAATAAAATTTAATGGAAAAGATTGTTTTGTATTCTAGTTTTTTTTTCTTTTGTTTGTAAAATGTGTAGAAATGTTCATAGATACGTATAGTTTTCCCTTGTATAAATTGTTGATCCTGTAAAATATACGAATTAAACAACTACAAATTTTCTTTGCTAAGTTTTAATATTGAGTTGGAGTTTGTATATAATATTTTATTGTTTGTATAAATTAATTAAACTTGTGTGAAAAC